>JAJOZX010001102.1:732500-1008705 GCA_023014485.1 Bathynomus jamesi | reverse complement strand
ATATATATTTATATATATATATATATTTATTTATATATTTATATTATATTATATATAATATATATATTTATTTATAATGTTTTATAAAGTTATAATTTGTTATAATGTTACAGACCAACAAAGACCCTAGGATCCACTCAGGGTTGGTCTACCTAACTGTGTTCGTAATTGTGTATGTCCTCCGTGGGGCGGAGGGGACCTACAATTTACGTGGTTCGGAACCACAAGAACATAAGAAAATTTATGCAAAAACTGCCTGTACATTGGCAACGACCAATTTTTGTATAACTAATTAATTATCAATTTAAAACTAATTAATTATCGATTTAAAACTAATTAATTATCGATTTAAAACTAAAGATAGAATTTCTGGATCCAGAGGATCAAGTCATAATAGACTACTGTCCACAAATATGTTACACTCTATATCTATTTATAACCAACATGCAAATATATCAGATCCAAAGAATCCAGTCAATTTCATTACGGTATCCATCAATACTAGTACCTTGCCAACGAAAAATAAGTCACGATCCATATCGATTGCGGACCAAGTCAAAATTTACATATACATTACAATATATATACTTAGTAGGAAAAGTGTAGGTGTGTCTGTAAAGACTGTACAGTAATGTAGAATGCGTGTGCACCCATTTTGGGTCTCCCATTTAAAGGTGTTTGTTGGGCAAGTGAAGATCATGAGTTTTTCAATACCTCACAGTACTATGGGGGGCACCGCTCGGCAGAGGAATCTCTTTAAATGGGGTGTGTAAGGACAGAGAGTATCCCCTAACCCAAGATGCTGCCTCCCTATATCCCACAACACTTGTGTTGAGCTATGGGATCGATCACCACAAAGCCTTACTTTTACTACCTTAAACTATACCCAATCTATCAACATATTTGTCTAATCGATTTTTAAACATGTTTATAGAAGTGCTACTAATTACTTCTACTGGCAAACTATTCCAGCTATTTACTATTCTATGCGTAAAAAAGTTTTTGGCAACTGCTGTCTCGAACCTTCTACTTGTCAACTTACACCCGTTATTTCTAGTCCTATTATATTGAGTATTTCGAAAAAAGCTATCTCTATCTACGTTATCGAACCCATTCATAATTTTGAAAACCTGGATTAGATCACCCCTTAGCCTTCTAGTCTCGAGTGTTGTCAATTTTAACTCTTTAAGCCTATCCTCGTACGACTTTGACCTAAGCGACGGAATCATCTTAGTTGCTCGTCTTTGAACTCTTTCGATTTTGTCTATATCTTTGCGCATATACGGATTCCAAAATTGGATGGCGTGCTCCAAATGGGGTCTAACTAATGATTTTTATAAAGAGGAACTATAATATCGCGCGCTTTGTACTCAAAATTTCGAGCTATAAAAACCTAACACTTTGTTCGCCTTATGACCGATGCTGTGTACTTTGTTTCGCTACTTTTAAATCACCAGTGACTATAACTAATAAATCTTTTTCCTGCTCTACGCTTGTTAAATCTTTCCCTGACATACTATACGCAAAATTACCGGATCGCGAACCTATATGCAAAATTTTGCACTTATGAACGTTAAATCTCATTTGCCATGTGACTAACCAATCAACGATTTTATTCAGATCTTCCTGGATTTTACCTCTATCTTCGTCATTAAACGCCCTACCACCCAGCTTCGTGTCATCCGCAAACTTTGAAACTGTACTGACTAGGCCGACATCTAAATCGTTAATATATATAAGAAAAAGTAAGGGGCACAATACAGAACCCTGAGGAACGCCGCTCGCTACATTAGCCCAGCACGACTCCGCTCCATCAACGACCACCCTCTGTTTCCTACCTCGCAACCACTCTTCTAGCCAATTTATTACTACACCCCTGATTCCAGGGGCCTTAGTTTTTTCAATGAGTCTTTTGTGCGGCACGGTGTCAAACGCTTTTTGAAAATCTAAATACACTACATCAACCGCCCGATGTCTATCGTGAACGTCAACCACGCTTTGGAAAAATTCTAAAAGATTAGTTAAGCAAGATTTGTTTCGCCTAAATCCGTGCTGCGTAATTCTAACTAGCTTATGCACTTCTTAGTGTTCGACTATACGGTCCCTAATTATTGATTCCAGTAGCTTACCTACAACAGACGTTAAACTGATTGGCCTATAATTTCCCGCCGCACCTTTATCGCCTTTCTTAAAGATAAGTGTTACGTTTGCTAACTTGAAATTATCTGGTACGCACCCCTCATATATATATATATGAAAATTATTTCACGAAAGTAACACGTGAAAAATAATTATGATGAATAAAACCACGAAGGAAAGGAATCACAGAATGGTGCTCAAGCGCTTTCGTCTAATGACATCCTCAGGAACACTGAGGATGTCATTAGACGAAAGCGCTTGAGCACCATTCTGTGTTTCCTTCCTTCGTGGTTTTATTCATCATATATATATATATATATATATATATAATAAAAGTTTTGATAATCTCGATGTCTAAAAACATTTTGCCTGCAGAAATGTAGGTGGAAGTCAGGGCATTGGTTTCAAATTCGTGGGTAAGCATCTTAATTTTAATGAAACTGAACGTGTTTTCATTCATGCGTATGGTTAACTTGATGAATGGAATGTCACTAACACAATTCAAAGTAATTCAATCGAGACCATTAAATGAGACCGGATGCTTACCTTTTCTTAAATCGTCTTTAGAAATATTTTATGCCACTATGACATGCTTTAAAACTTTCATTTACCTTTTTTTTTAATTTTCCTACAGCTTTTGTCCGACCTTCCTAAACAGACATTTTCCTATAAACCATCCTGACTTTTGCTGTTTGTAGCCTTTTGTATCCGTTAATATATTACATATTCGTATCATTTAAATGAATTTTTCGTTTGAGGAATAACCTCAGTAAAATAACGACGTTGTAACGAACTAGAAGATATCAGCACGCAACACATCGGTGCATGTAGGAGATTGTGGACACCAATCGACCAGGGAAGTACTCCGGGTCGGGAGAGCGTTAGATAAAAGATAGGGAGTGCTGGAACTCCCGTTTCTCCTGTCACTATCCTCCTTAGCTGACCTTTTTCCGTGTCTCATCTACCCTGTGAGCAGTCCAGCATGTTCTCAAACACACACTTCTTTCCCCATTCCTTACTACATACACATGCATCTTACATACTACATAATCTTTTCAAAATGTAAAAAAAAAAATAAATGGCATCAGCTTCAAGAGCCTCGGAGTCCCCTGGGGAGGAGACCATAAATGTCCCTACTTCTGGCTTCCCCCTGCCGATACCGGGAACACAGACCCTGGCAGCGGGGTTGGCTCTGCTACCGCCCATTCGAGATGTTCTGGACCTCTGTCTGATTCACTTTTCAGAAACTTCTGCAACATTCGTGCCCTTTTCTCAAATTTTCAATCTGTTGAACACCACCTCTCCTCCTTGAAACCTCATCTTTTTTTTCTCACTGAAACTTGGGTGTCTGGGACGACTGACAGCAATGCCTTTTCTGTACCCTCTTACTTTCTCTATACTCAATTTCCCTCCAAAGGTGGATGTTGCGTATATGTATGCAATGACCTAACTTGTTCTCGTATTCCCGAACTAAAATCTTCCGAATTCTATACCCTCTGGCTACGGTTTACATGCGAATCTCAAACTAAATACATCTGCGCTGTTTACCTTTCTCCTAATTCTACTGACTATCCAAAATTCTTTGACTACCTCATTTCCAAAGTGGAATACATTCTTTCCCACTCTCCCTTTGCTGAAATCTCCATTTTAGGAGATTTCAATGTTCACCACTACCTTTGGCTTTCCTCCCATTTCACTGACATCCCTGCTGAACTAGCTTACAACTTTTCTATCCTAAACGACCTAGAGCAGACTGTACAGCACCCTACTCGTATCCCCGATCGCTTTGGAGATAGGCCCAACATTCTGGATTTATTTCTTACCTCTCATCCTTCTTCTTACACTGTGACACTTTTCTTTCCGTTGGGCTCCTCTGATCACAATCATATCTCTGTTTCCTGTCCTATCGCTCCAATTCGCCTTTAGAGCCTCCCAAGAAGAGGCGGCTTTGGCACTTTGGCACCGCTGATTGGGAGGCCCTGAGGCAGTACTTCGGTGATTTTCCATGGAATGATTACTGCTTCCGTTGCCGGGGCCCTTCTGAGTGTGCAGAGCGCATCACAGTGGTTATTCTCTCGGGCATGGATGTGTACATTCCAGAATCTATTCCTACTACTAATGCAGAAACCCTTGGTTTAACCTTACGTGTTCTAATGCTATCCGCATCAGAGAGGAGCCTTTCAGAAGGTACCATCCAACTCCTGACTCTCACTCCGCTTATATTTCTGCCCAGAATCGTGCAAAATCTGTTCTTCGACTCGCCAAAAATTCCATCGTCCAACAAAAATGTAAATATCTATTTAATTCTAATTCTTCTCACTCTTTTTGACATCTAGCTCAGAACCTCTTTAACAACTTTACTTCCTCTTCTTTCCCTCCTCTTTTTCATTCCGATGGCACAGTTGCCGTCTCTTCTTCTGACAAAGCTGAACTTTTCGCTCAAACTTTCGCTTACAATTCAACCCTGGACGATTCCGGTGCTGTTCCTCCATCTCCTTCCCCGTCTGACTTTATTATGTCTGAAATTAGAATCTCTTTTAAAGATGTTATTTCTGCCGTATCTGGGCTCAAATTTAGGAATGTGTACGGTCCTGATAGTGTTCCTCCTATTGTTCTTAAGAACTCTGCTTCTGTGCTGACACCATGCAAAGGCAAACTCTTTCGTCTTTGTCTCTCATGTGGTACTTTTCCTTCCTGCTGGAAGTTCGCTTTCATTCAGCCTGTCCCAAAAAAGGGTGACCGCTCTCAACCCTCCAACTATCGTCCAACTGCTTTGATTTCTTGCCTTTCTAAAGTTTTTTAATCTATCCTTAATAGGAAGATTCTTAAACACCTTTCTTCTCACAATCTTCTTTCAGATCGTTAGTATGGATTCCGCAAGGGACGCTCTACTGGCGATCTTTGCTATTGCGCTAGAGTCCAGTGGTTCTCAACCTTTTTTTAACCATCGCCCCCTTCAAAAAAATTTGCCCACTCTATTTTCAAATCGCCCCCCTACACACAAAAAAAAGTGAAATAAAAAATAAAATTTAAAAGGCACTAGTTTGGCAGCTAAAAAGCACTAAGAGCGCACTAAAAATAATAATCACGTTATCATTTTAGTAGCGCAAGCCTAATTTTAAGTTCAAGTAGCCTCATTCCCGAGAAGTAGGCCAAACTGGCATCCTCCGCCTTAAACCTTGCAACGTTTTCAAAGGAAAATCACATTTATACATGTGTTAGCACTCCTTATTTATGAATTTTTATCAGATAAGAAAGCGAACATTCGAAACTCTATTTTATTCTTAAGAAGCACTAATTGAGTGATTAAATTGAGTGACTAGAAACGTGACAACAAGGTCATTGTCTCCGTACTCGAAACAAGGGACAAACGCGAAAATTAAGAAGCACTAAAGCACTAAAAGAAAAATCAATGATAATACATAATAGCACAAAAAATAACACCCGCCCACGCTTCTAATTAGGTAAGAACTGACGCACCGTATGCGTAACCGTCACTAAGCCGCTATAGAATGCTTTGAATGACGACCCCGCCCCACTACACTTCTCATTGGTCAATTCCCTTTAACGTCATCGACGGCACAATACATACTCCGAATAGTGTTTCAAAACCATTGATGAGCAATTCGAAAATAATTTAATTTTAATCGTTGCCTAAATAAATTTTCGCCCCCCTTCAGTCAAATTTTCGCCCACTTTTGCCCCCTAAGAATTTTATTTTCGCCCCCGTTGAGAAACCCTGCGCTAGACATATCGAAAGCTTTTGATAGAGTCTGGCACAAATCCTTAATTTCGAAACTGCCCTCCTTCGGTTTCTAACCTTCTATCATATTTGTGCCTTCATCTCTAATTTCCTCTCTGGCCGACCTATAGCTGGGGTTGTAGATGGCCACTGTTCTTCTCCTAAAGCTATTAACAGTGGTGTTCCTCAGGGTCCTGTCCTGTCACTCACTCTTTTCCTTTTATTTATTAATGATCTTTTAATTCGCACTTCCTGTCCTATTCACTCCTATGCCAATGATTCCACTCTTCACTTCTCCACCCGCTTCCCAAAGCGTCCCTCACAGCAGTCGCTTCATGATTTCCGTAGGACGGCTATGGGGCACCTGACCTCCGATCTTTCTATAGAATAGAATAGAATAACCTTTAATAATAATAATAAAATAAATATTTTTTTTTCAATTTACAATGACATGAATAATTGTGAAGCTCGACAATTTATTTTATTTAATTTGTCCCTTAAGCTTTAGGCTTTACTGGGCTCTTATTAAAATAAGCAACTAGTTGTTATAAATTAATAATAATATAATAAATAAATAAATAAGTAAATAAGTATTATTAAAATTAAAACATGTATTACAATATTAAACAATATTAATGGACAATATTAGACAATATTAGTGGACATTAATCCTAGATTTTTGTTAGTATGCCATTATTAATCGGGATTTCAACTTCGTTTTAAACAAACTTACATTCGCAATATTTTTTATATCGGCATGCAAGTAATTCCATAGTTTCAATCCAATGAAAATGGGTAGTTTTGGAGATGAAGACAATCTAAAATGAGGTATAACAAGCTTTGATCTTTTTCTGCTCTGATACGAGTGGATTTCTCGTTGAGTTATAAAATATCTATTTATCCATTGTAAATTAATGATTTGTTCTTACACTTGTAAATAAAAATAAAATGTGCCAGTTTGGTTATATCGTTGAGCTTTAGTAGGTTTAGCTCTTTAAATAATGCACTAGAGTGATCAAGGAAATCAGTATCAGATAATAACCTTATTGCTCGTTTTTGGATGACAAAGATACCATTTAATGCGTTGTTAGCGGAGTTTCCCCAAACAAGGGTGCAGTATGTTATATAAGGAAGAACAAGAATATGATAAAGAGTCAATAAAACTTGTTTAGGGACTACATTTCTAAGTTTAAACATTATAGCAAAGCTCCTTGAAATCTTTTTCGCGATATAATTTACATGATCACTCCATTGCAAATTCTTATCTAGCATTACACCAAGAAATTTTGTTACAGTACACTCCTTTATGGCGATTTCATTAACATTAAGTTCATCAAGATATACATTTCTTTTATTAGCAAAAATCATGAAATTTGTTTTACTGGTATTTAGGAAGAGTTTATTGGTGGTCAACCATTTCATTACACTGATGAATTCTGAATAAAATATATTCTTAGCTGAATTATATCTGATTGGGGCAGAGAAAATTTTGTGGCTTTCAATGCCTCAAAAACTCAGTTGCTCCATCTGTCTACTCGTCAGAATCTTCCACACGACTATATCCTTACCTTCAACAACATACAACTCCTTCCTCTTCTCTTAACATTCTTGGCATTTCCTTTTCTCGTGATCTTTCCTAGAAAGATCACATTTACTCTCTTTCTAAAACAGCTTCTAAGAGGTTAGATATGCTGTACCGCCTCCGCAGTTTCTTCACCCCTACTCAGTTGCTGTCTCTGTACAGGGGTCTTGTTCGCCCCTGTATGGAGTATGCTTCTCATGTGTGGGGTGGTTCAACCCACACAGCCGTACTTGACCGGATGGAATGAAAGGGTTTTCGTCTCATCAATTCCCGCCTTTTACTCACTGTCTTCAATCTCTCTCTCTTCGCCGCAATGTTGCCTCACTCTCTCTTTACTATCGCTATAATAACGGACGTTGCTCTTCTGAACTCTCTAACTGCATACCTCCTCCTTTAAGGAGAGCAGTAGTACCAGACGTTCTACACTTTCTCATTCCTTTTCTGTCCAACTCTCTGATGAATGGGTTAATCGGTATTTTCAATCTTTCATCTACTCAACCAGTCAACTCTGGAACAATCTTCCTGAATCCATCTTTTCTCCCGTCTATAACTTCCTCTCTCTCAAACGCAGAGTGTCTAGGCATCTCGAAAAACCCTGACTCTATCAAAAGTTTTCGATATATCTAGCGCAATAACAAAAGTTTCACCAAAATCCCGAAAGGAGGATGATAAAGAGTTAGAGAAATATGCAAGAAGATCGCCAGTAGAGCGTCCCTTGCGGCATCCATACTGACGAGCTGAAAGAAGATTGTGAGATGAGAGGTGTTTAAGAATCTTCCTATTAAGGATAGATTCAAAAACTTTGGAAAGGCAGGAAATCAAAGTAATTGAACGATAATTGGAGGGTTGAGAGCGGTCATCCTTCTTTGGGACACGCTGAATGAAAGCGAATGAAAGTAATGCCCTTTGCCTTCACGATGTACTTGAATTCGTCATCGACTCTGACACGTACTCCATAAATATTTGGTCCAGTGGAGACAAAAGAATCTGCATAGGCACTTTCCCCATACTTATCCTTGATCTCGTCAGTCAGCTCTCCGAGGAATTCACCAATACGGGGTATATATTCGCTTTCTTTCTCCGTGAATATCACGTTATCTGTATCTGCGTACAGAACCCTCCGGCCAAGTGAATGCATCAGACTCTAAAGCTTGATACGTGAGTAAGCTGTTGTGAAGCTGGCTTTAGGTATGTTTGTGACACGTGATGTATATGTAGTCAATTCTGTTCTGTTGTACCTTATGTAAGTGTTGCCCACATTCATGATTTCCATGATTTCTTTATCAGCGGCATTGGCGTAATCCCATAATTCATTAAAACTTTGAACTAGATGGACGTTCCCCTTTTCTGTATCCTGGGCAAACTTGCCCCAAAGACTATTTAAACACAGATTAGCACTAAAGCCCTTCCCAGGGTTTCACGTAATTTTGTCCCGTTCAAGCTGTATTCCTTCACGATCACGATAGCGTTGTATATACGACGGTCTCAACGCCACACGGGTATCCTGATGCTTCTACTCTATCCCTCAAAAAAGTATTTATATACGGTGTGAAGTGATTGGAAAGATTCTGAAACCTCCACACCTCATAAATCTTCAGTATTCTGTACTCGTGACGAACAGCCAGAGCCAGCTCAGGACTAGTATAAATGCCCCTGATTTTCCTGTTTAATTGCATGATTACACTCCACACTGTTAGCCTCTGCACACTTCACGGACAGGGGAAACATGAGTTTATGATCTATAACAACGGACAAGATTGGCATCCGTAAGTCGCGAGGGAGAAGCACGTTAACAAAGGAAAGGCCAAGGTAATTTCCGTCCAAATTAGCTGAGAACTCTTCGATGGTAGGCAGGGCAGGACACACGATTGTTTCAGGAGCGCCTACTGGGTACAGGTTGTTCTTCATCACATAAGGGTATAAAGAACAGAAATCGTAGTAATGAATCTTCACCCCTTCCGAAGGTGGAAAGTATAGTTTCAAATGGTTTGTACGCACTCCGAACAAACTAGAACCGCATTTGAGAGGGTCCAGCACCATTGAGCGCTTGATGGTGCTTATTTCTTCGCGGTACTGTTCATCTGTCTCCGTCCGTGCCTCATATTCATGTTCCCACAAAACCTTGTGAGTGAACTGGGAGTTTATAAGTTAGTCGCGGGTACGGGTCCATGCGAGGATATCGGCAGGAGATCTGCCATGGATGTCTCCTATGATACCACACTCAGGACGTGGGCATCCATGCCACCAGCATCCGTTAAAGGAGTGCACCGACTTCTCACCAGTGGTGGGGTCCTCTCTTAGACCATCCACGCAAAAAACACGACCAATAATCTTAATAGTCACTTCTCCCGTGTTGCGAGCATGTTTTTTGTATACACCTGGCTGTGTATGTGTGTGAGCCAGTAAATAGCCTTATACCCATAACTGCACTGAAAGTTTCGGGTAATGACGGCTAGTGTGTCTTTAGGCGTGAAGTTATTCTTGAATACGGCAAAGCACAATGATGGGACCGTAGTTGCGTCTTGTAGCGGATCAGTTAAAACGAGTTATGTACATCCTCCTAAAGGTTTTGAAGCATACTCTAAGTACGCGCACGTTATTCACACAATGACGTTCACATTCATACACGATATTGTAAGGATTGGTCTCATTAAAGCTGATGTATCAGGTCATCCCATAAGTAATGTCGTTTTTTACGATAGATTAAGTTTAAACTAGTCCTACTCGGTTTAAGCATAAATTTTCCGAAGGCTATATCTAAGAGGAAATCTATCGTGTTTTGCTACATACTTTACAGACCTTGACCAGCGAAGACGTGTTTTGCTTTATGTGAACCCTTCATAAACATGGCGGTATCAGAAGAGCATATCAGGCATATAATGCTTTACGAGTTCAAAAAAGGGAATAGTGCTACTGAAGCAACGCGAAACATTCAGGACGTTTATGGCAACGATATTCTGCATGTGAGAAAATGTCAAAGATGGTTTCAAAAGTTTAGGAATGGTGACTGCTGTTTGACAGATGCAGTACGCTCTGGACGCCCTGCTGAGTTTGATGATGACCTGCTGTTAGCCGCACTTGAAGAAGACTGTTCAACAACTGTCGAAGAATTGGCCCAGAAACTCAATTCATCCCCGTCCACCATCCATCGACATTTGCAACAACTCGGGAAAGTGCCTAAGTTAGGAAAATGGGTGCCACATGAATTGTCGGTGGACAATCTGAGGGTGCGGGTAAACATTAGCACAGTTCTTCATTCCCGTGAACTCCAAGATCTTTTTGCACCGTTTAGTGACTGGTGATGAAAAGTGGATACTGTACCAGAATGTTAAGCGCCGTTGACAGTGGATTTGTGCCGGAGAACCAGCGACACCACAGCCAAAACCAAATCTTCACCCTCGGAAGGTGTTGTTTAGTGTTTGGTGGGATAAAGGTGGTGTAATACACTTTGAAACCTTACCACACAACCAAACAATCACCGCTCAAGTCTACTGTCAACAACTGGATCGATTGAACACTGCACTAAAAGAAAAGAGACCTTCTTTGGTTAATCGGAAAGGAACCGTGTTCCACCACGACAACGCACGTCCTCATACCGCTCGGATCACTTCTGCAAAAATTGAGGAGCTTGGGTGGGAAAAACTTCCACATCCTCCAGACCTTGCGCCTTCAGATTATCGTCTCTTCAGGAGTCTGCAAAACTATCTTGACGAGAAACAGTATACTTCTTTAGATAACCTGCACACCAGTCTTTGTACGTTTTTTGCCTCAAAACCGCCTGAATTTTATAAACATGGCATTGAAAAGCTTGTAGGACGTTGGCAGAGTGTCATTGATTCCGATGGAAAATATATACTAGATTAAAAAGTTTCAGTTAAGTTTTTTTTTGTCCTTTAAATTCCGTTCAAAGTCTTCATGTTCACTAACACTCATGCTGTCATAGTTAACGTAATGTTTGCGAGGTGGTGGTCCTACGTAATTTAAAGTGTCGCTTTTGAGGAATGTGTAAGGGAAATACCCTTTTGGAACTTCGGCGTCTACGCACATCACTTTGGATAGCTTAGCTAATTTACAAGGTGTGAATAACAGGGTGTCTTTAAACTGAACATTTTCTCTTATCTGCATCTGTATAAGCTTGTTTCCTCTTTTCAAGGGGTCACCCGTGAATATCTCTGATGAGTCGTGTTCAAACAGCTCCTTATAAAGGAACTGAATGTCAAATTTTGCTGTGTTATGCGCAAGAATGTACACCAGTAATTTTTCTGAACTGATCCGCTAACTTGACACTATAGGTTACAAACAGTGTCACGGGGGAATCTCTTGCAAACGTCTTAAAAATGTTTGTCCGTTTACTGCAGTTACGGTATTCATTACACTCAACATTCATTTATTCGTCACAGATAGTTTGACTTACGAGTAAATGCAGAATAACCTCTTTGGTTTCGGGGTTCGTGTAGGTCTCTATGTCGGAGTACACGGTTATTCGAGATTTATTTTTAGGCTTGTCAGCTTTCATATAACAAACATGCTTTACACCATCCGCTTTATATTTTTCATGGCATGTACAGCACTGAATTTCATCACATTTATGCTCAAATTTCCCCCAGCTATCCATTGTATGAAACATACCACACTCGCAAATTCTTATTTTCCTGTACGTACCATTTGATTTATGGAAATCATAACAGTTATTGTTAAAAAACGTGCGTCTACATACATTAAATCTCGCTTCTCAGCTCCAACTACTCGACTTTTGCATGTAGGGCTTTTACAATATGAAAATAAAAACCCAATCTAATAGACAGAGTTTATTTCCACAACAGTTTCGATGCCCACTGGCATCCTCCTCGGGTGGATACAGAAAAACGAATGAACCAAAACAAGAGGGAAAAACAGTCCAGGGATCGACCGTTAAGAAATTCGCACCTAGGTTAGATCCCATTCTCCCGACACCGGAAGGGCATTTTCATTAAAGGGACCCGCTTATAAGTACATTCGCACAAATTTAAAACTATCTTCCTGTTCTAAACATACAGATTCTATTATTTTTTTTTTACATAATTATTACATTTATTATTAAATTTATTACATTTAATATTGCATTATTATTTATTACAGAAATTATAAATTTATTATTACATTGGTTATTACATTGTTGTTTATTATACAGAACTTATAAACCGAAAAACGAATGAAAAAGGCGAGAAGGAAACCCGTATTAAAGAACACAAATATGACTTCAGAAGTTGTAATACTAATAATGCCATTTTTTATCACGCCAGCCAAAATAATCATGCTATAGATTGGGAATCAAGTAAGGTACTTTATAAATGTAATAATTATGTCAAAAGAAAAATAATAGAATCTGTATGTATAGAAAAAGTAGATAATTTTAATTTGAGCGAAGGTACTTATAAGTTAGACCCTTTAATGAGATTCTTGGTCAAAAAGTCCCTTACGGAGTCGGGGGAACGTGTTCTAACCTAAGTGTGAATTTCTTAAAAGTCTCTGGATTGTTTCCTTACTCGCTTTTAGTAAATGTAATAATGGAAGTAATAAATGTGGAAATAAATATAAATGCAACAGATGTATTAATAAAGGTAATATTATAAATTTAATAATTAGGGTAAAGGTAATAATAATAAATGTTAAAAAAATGTAAATGCAATAATAAATGCAGTAATTATGTCAAAATATTAGAATCTGTATGTATAGAACAAGAAGATAGTTTTAATTTGTGCGAATGTACTTATAAGCGGGACCCTGTAATAAAATGCCCTTCCGGTGTCGGGAGAACGGTATCTAACCTAGGTGCGAATTTCTCAATGGTCTCTGGATTGTTTCCTTCTCGCCTTTTTCATTCGTTTTTCGGTTTATAAGTTGTATAATAAGCAACAATGTAATAACCAATGTAATAATAAATGTATAATTTCTTTAATAAATAATAATGCAATATTAAATGTAATAAATTTAATAATAAATGTAATAATTATGTAAAAAAAAATAATAGAATCTGTATGTTTAGAACAGGAAGATAGTTTTAAATTTGTGCGAATGTACTTATAAGCGGGTCCCTTTAATGAAAATGCCCTTCCGGTGTCGGGAGAATGGGATCTAACCTAGGTGCGAATTTCTTAACAGTCGGTCCCTGGACTGTTTTTCCCTCTTGTTTTGGTTCATTCGTTTTTCTGTATCCACCCGAGGAGGATGCCAGTGGGCATCGAAACTGTTGTGGAAATAAACTGTCTTTTAGAGTGGGTTTTTATTTTCATATTTTGACCTTCACTTAGAAAAAAGTGAAGTTTTTTGCAGTCCTTACAATGTTTTAGCAGATCATCCGTAAACTGAAGGCAACCCTTACACAAATCGTGATGTCTCCCATATTTACGGCTTTTATCATACAGTAGTTTACGTAAAGATCTCCGACACGTCTAATAGGAAGGTAAGTTGCATCCACCAGCCTTAAAACAAGTAATGGTTTTGTGCGATCTCTCACACAGCTTTTAAATATATACGTTGTTCTACCATCTTGATCCAGACCAAACGCAACAATCCTAACTTTTATCTGTTCTTCTACCTTCATCAGCTCTTCAGGATCCATATCACAGTTAAAAACAAGTTTACAATCTCCAGCCAACTCACGCCCACGCGCCACAACTGTTGGTAACTTAAATTTTTTTGTGATTACCGGTATATTTAATACGGTAAATATATGAGCCAAGATTATGGCTATAAAACCGCAACCACGCTCGGTGATTATGTGGCGTCTGTAAATAGCCTTGGAATCACAGTTAAGTGTATAAGGTGTAGAATCGTGTCTTTAACGGTGGAAGACGCGATCAATTTCAAATGTAAAATTCTCCAAGTTAAACTTTAACCAGCTCTGGGAAGTTTGCGCAAAACGTGAAAGGATGCAGTCAATGTCCTCCTTTAACAGGCGCCTGTAAGGTACCACTATCCAGAACAGGTCGCTATCCTCGCCATTTGCCTCAAACCCAAACGGTAGCCTTACCCTGGCTTCCCGATCCTCATTACTCTGAAGGGCATATGCGATGATACATCGAACTGCGTTGAGAAGACCTTGTTCGAAACTCTCCGAATATGCAACTCGGGAATTAATCCTGGCGTTGTAACAATTTCTAGAAAGTGCAGAGGTATTACACACATTATGCAATAAGGTAAGAGATACGCCGTCGCATGAAAGATGACTCATTCTTTCTGTATGGATTGTGGTAGCATCCGTAGAAGGGGCTTGGAAAAAGTTGGAATGTTGTATGGTTGGAGGTTTTCAGGACACTGTTCAGCTGGTTCTTTTAATAATAAGGTTGTCGATGATGAATCCTAGTCCTCAGAGTTGAGCGTGACGTTGAGCCTTGGTTGTTTAGCTTCCATACCGAACGTGGACGGAATTTGGTATTCATCAGATCTAGATCTTTTAACGCACATGGAGGTGTAGGGGTCTTGGCTGGGTACTTGAGTGGAAACCCCAATAGCAGAGCCGAAGGGTCCCTGGTTATTCCTTCGATCCCACTCTCCGTCACTTCAGCATAATACAGGGGTAACACATCTCGAGGTCTTTTAAAGGTGTTGTCATACACTAACCTGGAAAAGAAGAGAAAATTAATGAACATGAGTTTCTTTAAAACATGTCATACAATAGTTAGTCTCTAAAAAAAAATCACGTTCACAAGGCTATGAACATCTACTATAAGTGGGCCTACAAGGTGTGGTAAATCTATGTTTATGTTTAGAGTTATTAATGACAAAGTTGTGTTGTATTCTAAATATACTGAACGATCAGAAACATTGTGGCTATTTAAGGAATTTTTTATCAAGAAACAATTCAAAAACTCTTTCAAGAGTTTGTCAAACATAAGAAACCTCTGGAATTAACCGTAGGCCTTAAGCGTACCATCGGTGGTCATGAAGTATTTTCGGATAAAGATGATGAATCCATGATGAGCGGAAAGTATTACATTCGCGCACGAACAATTGTTTTAAAATCTCTCTCTCTCTCTCTCTCTCTCTCTCTCTCTCTCAGGGGTCGATAGAGAAGGGTGGGAAGGGGTCGATAGAGAAGGGTAGGAAGGGGCCGATCAAGAAAAAGGGTGGGAAGGGGCCTACTGATGGCCCAAGGAAACCGAAGGATGTAGCTACCGGTCGGGGTGGGTCGGGTGGTGTAACTGCGTGTATTGGTGGCGACGGGTTTCGAAAGGTATCGGGCAAGAAGGCTGCGAAGCCGAAGCCTGAGACCCCAGTTGCCCCTGTCAGGACCTCTAACCGCTTTAGTCTCCTGTGCTCGAAGGAGGAAGACACCGTTTTGATTGGGGACTCGCAGATCAGGGACCAGGAGAAGTACTTTGCTTCTGCAAACCGGGATGGGAGGAAGGTAAGGTGCTTACCTGGGCGGGGAACGGCGCACTTAAGGAAGGAGGTAGAGAAGGTGCGCGTGGCTAGTCGGAGGACTGCGATCGTTGTCCACGCTGGTGGCAAAGACCTGTTCCTTAAAGGCGGTAGGGTAGGTCTTTGAGAGGGGATCCTCACCGAGATCATGTCTCTTGCGGATGATCTAAAACTGAAGACAGACAGGGGAATTTTAATGGGTATTTTACCGCGAATGAATGCCAGTGACCACGCACTCAGTAAGGTCACTGGCATCAACGAGAGGGTGCAAGACTTGTGCGTCCCGCTGGGCTGAGGTTTATTGACCCCTTCGACGCATTTTCGGGTAGGTGGGACCTTTACCAGAGGGATGGTCTCCACCTCAATAACAAGGGTAAAGGTGTGCTAGGCGCGCTGGTTGACCGGCACCTATACCGTATGGTGAGGTCGAGTCCGGGGAGAGATGATGGGACCCCACCGGGGAGGGATGATGATAAGCCGGTGGCGGACGTACCTTCAACTGAAGGGTGCGTCCAGGTACAGGTGGGTGACCCTCCTTCCACGTTGGAGGGGGCTCATGCTCCTGCGGAAGTTGTCCCCTCGTTAGTGAGGGGCTCTTCAACTCCCGACAGCCCTGGCTGTTCGGGAAACGGGTCGTGCTAGGGGGCGGTCAGAATAGGGGAGGCTCCCTCCGTGCAATGCTTTTTAATGCTAGGTCGATCAGGAACAAGTTTTGCGAGCTACGGGCGCTCTTAGCATCAGAATACCAGGATATCGTTGCTATCACCGAGTCCTGGATTCATACTGATCGTAGGGACTACGTTGGGGAGTTCGAAATTCCCGGGTATAGAATGTTTCGCAAAGACCGCACCCGTGGGGAGGGGGGTGGGGTACTAATATACGTCAGAGACACGTTGAGTCCGGTTGACTGCCAGTTCCGGTCGGAACGGGAGTTGCTTGGCGTCGATCTGAACGTGGGAGGGATGAGCTATAGGTTAATCTTGGTGTACAGACCTCCGCATCTCCTCCTCGAGGAGGATACAGCCCTGTACACCGAACTCAGTAGCCTGCTAAGGGATAGGGTGTGTGTAGTTTTAGGAGACTTCAACTGTCGCGGCATAAAATGGGAAAACAGGACTGCCGATGCTGAAGGGAGGAGGCTAGTTGACTTTGCTGATGAGAACTTCCTCACTCAGTGGGTCAACGAGCCTACACGAGGCGAAAGCGTTCTGGACTTAGTATTCACGACCGAAGACAACCACGTCACTGGCCTCACCGTTGACGAATCGTTGGGCGGGAGTGATCACGGTCTTATTAGGTTCCGTGTGTGCGTCCCTCGGGTGAAGCGTAGTAACTCGAGAGGCAGTAAGCTCGATCTCCGGCGGGCGAACTTTGTTAACCTCAGGGATAGCGTAGGAGAGATGGGGTTAGAGGTCGGTGGCGATGTTGAGGGGGAGTGTGGAGTGCATTCCGGGACGAGTTTATGGTGCTGCAGTCTGCTGCCATACCCTCAAAACCGGTCACCCCTGCTTCAACGCAGCCTAAGTGGTTCAATCGTGATATCGCTTCGGCTATCCGAAATAGGAAAGTAGCGTATAGGAAGGCGAAGGCCAATCGTTCCCATGAGAACACTGAAGCGTATGTCCGCCTGTGTAGAGAAGTGAAGGCGAAGGTTAGGCTAGCGAAACGTAACGAAGAACTACGGGTGGCAAGCCTCTGCAAGGGGAACCCTAAGGAGTTCTTCAGTTATGTTAATAGTAGAAAGCCCATTAGAAGCATGATAGGTCCAAGGACCGAAGCGGCGTTCTGCGGACCTCCGACGCGGACATCGCCAATGTGATTAATGAGTACTTTGCGGGAGTGTTCACCAGGGAGGACACCCGCATCATGCCCGAGCCAGGCGTGAGGCACGAAGGTGCTGGCCTGGATAGTGTTCGATGTACCGCGACAGTCGTTGCCGATAGAATAGACAAACTGAGTGCGTTTAAGGCTCCTGGGCCAGACCAGTTTCTCCCCAGAGTGTTGCGGGAAGTGCGCGACCAGGTGGCTCCCCACCTGGCTACAGTCTTCAACAAATCGTTGGAGACGGGCCAGGTGCCTGGAGGGAAGCCAACGTGACCCCTATCTTTAAGAAAGGGGATCGCGAAAGTCCAGGGAACTATCGTCCCATTAGTCTCACTTCAGTTGTAGGTAAATTATTAGAGGGGATAATAGCGGATAGGATCGTTGATCATTTGGATTCCTACAAGCTGCTTGGGGACTTCCAACATGGGTTTAGACGGCATAGGTCGTGTCTCACCAACTTGCTCGAGTTTTTCCACGTCATGTTAAGTGAGTATGATAAGAGTAGGGCGATTGATATACTTTATCTCGACTTTCAGAAAGCCTTTGATAAGGTACCTCACCGCCGGCTAATGGCGAAAGTGCGCGCGCTGGGTATCGGAGGGGAAGTTGGTAGGTGGATTGAAAACTGGCTGAAGAATAGGCGGCAGAGGGTTGTAATTAAAGGGGCCAGTTCGGGTTGGGCCTCGGTCACTAGTGGGGTTCCTCAGGGTTCCGTTTTGGGGCCACTGTTTTTTTATCATTTACATAAATGATATAGACGGTGGCATCGTCAGTCGGATCGCCAAATTCGCTGATGCCACGAAGCTTGGGGCCAATGTTGGGACGCCCGAAGCGATCGAGGAACTGTGTGCGGACCTAGGTAGGATAGGAGAGTGGTCCGAAAAATGGCAAATGCCGTTTAACTTGGGTAAATGCAAAGTGATGCACATTGGCTACGCCAGTCCCAAGTCGGACTACTCGATGTTGGGGAGTCATATCGAGGTGACTGATTTAGAAAAGGACTTGGGTGTGCTAATTAGCAGCGACCTTAAGTTTACCAAACAGTGCGTAGAGGTGGAAAAGAAAGCCCAGAAACTGTTGGGTTATATCAGGACGCAATTTCAGTTTCTGAACAAGGAGATTGTGTTCTCTCTGTACAATTCCCTGGTTCGGCCGCACCTGGAGTATGCTGTGCAGTTCTGGTCGCCCATCCTCAGGAAAGATATTGAGAGGCTAGAGCGAGTGCAGGCGAGGGCCACAAAGTTAATCCCTTCCGTTAGGCATATGGGCTACAATCGACGGTTACGCGCCCTGAACTTGTTTTCGCTGGAAACTCGGAGGCTGCGCGGTCAACTGATCGAGGTTTTCAAGCTCTTACGCGGGTTCAACGATGTCTATTTTAGAAGCATGTTTAGTTTAAATGATAACCCAACCCGCAATAATGGTTGGAAGTTGGATTTGAAACGGTTTAGAACTAGTGTGTGTGGGAATTACTTTATGTATAAGATCTGGGACACGTGGAACAGGTTACCTTCAGAAGTTGTGAACAGTTCCTCTGTGGATCAGTTCAAGAAAAGGTTAGACCAAATCTTGCACACTATTTGAGTGTGTAGAAAATTTTCCTTGGCACCCGTTGCCATTGGTACCTCCTCGGTATGGGCCGCAAGGCCTTTTGAGGTACTTCTTTTCCTTGTAACTCCTTGTAACTCTCTCTCTCTCTCTCTCTCTCTCTGGCTGAAGAATGCCACAAAGTTAATTCGTTCCGTTAGGCATATGGGCTACAATCGACGCTTACGTGACGCGGGTTCAAAGATATCGATTTTAGAAGCATGTTTAGTTTAAATGATAACCCAACTCGCAACAATGGTTGGAAGTTGGATTTAAACGGTTTAGGACTAGTGTGTGTGGGAATTACTTTACCTATAAGATCTGTGACACGTGGAACAGGTTACCTTCAGAAGTTGTGAACAGTTCCTCTGTGGATCAGTTCAAGAAAAGGTTAGACCAAATCTTGCACACTATTTGAGTGTGTAGAAATTTTCCCTGGCACCCGTTGCCATTAGTACTTCCTCGGTATGGGCCGCAAGGCCTTTTGAGGTACTTCTTTTCCTTGTAACTCCTTGTAACTCTCTCTCTCTCTCTCTCTGGTTGATTCCGATAACGAACGAGACTACCCTGCTAACTAGTCAGCGGATCGTCTCCCGAGACGGGTCCTTCCCGGGTGCCTTCGGCGCCTTACCCGTCGTCCCCGACGCGCGAAGCTTTTCGTTTCTTTCCCCTCGTTGCTCCCTCTCCCTACGTACGTCGTCCTCCGGCCCACTCTCCCGAGGAAGCTGGGGGTGGCGTAATTGTAGTCGGTCGGGGAGTTTTCGCCGGGGGAAGGCTAAGTTAGCGCGGTGGGTAAAGCGACGGGGGGCGTCGTTCCCCGCGTGTCGGGCCCAGCGAGGGGCGTCCGTCGCAACGTCTTCTTAGAATAGACAAACTGAGTGCGTTTAAGGCTCCTGGGCCAGACCAGTTTCTCCCCAGAGTGTTGAGGTACGCGACCAGGTGGCTCCCCACCTGGCTACAGTCTTCAACAAGTCGTTGGAGACGGGCCAGGTGCCTGGTTTCTGGAAGGAAGCCAACGTGACCCCTATCTTTAAGAAAGGGGATCGCGAAAGTCCAGGGAACTATCGTCCCATTAGTCTCACTTCAGTTGCAGGTAAATTATTAGAGGGGATAATAGTGGATAGGATTGTTGACCATTTGGATTCCTACAAGCTGCTTGGGGACTCCCAACATGGGTTTAGACTGGATTGAGGACTGGTTAAAAGATAGAAAGCAGAGAGTGGTAATAAATGGAGTGGCTTCGGAGTGGGCGCCCGTCACCAGTGGTGTCCCACAGGGTTCCGTTCTGGGTCCTTTACTTTTAATCATCTATATTAACGATATAGACGTCGGGCTTCTAAGTACAATCTCCAAATTTGCAGACGATACGAAATTAGGAAGTAGTGTAGGTACTGAGGAGGGTGTAAGAACGCTTCAGAACGATCTTGACAGGTTGGGCGAATGGTCTGCTACTTGGAAGATGCCATTCAACTTGGACAAATGTAAGGTAATGCCAAAGGTGGGCAGTTGCGCCGCAAAGCGCGCAACTTGCGGCGCAACATTTTTGGTTGCGCTTGCGCTTGCGGCGCAACTTTTTGAAAAGGGTTGCGCTTGCGCGTGCGGCGCAACTATTTCAGCAGAGTTGCGGTTGCGGCTGCGGCGCTACAAAAATCATTGCGCGTGCCCACCACTGCAGATATACGTTAAATGCAAAGGTGGGCAGTTGCGCCGCAAAAAGTTGCGGCGCAACTTGCGGCGCAACATTTTTGGTTGCGCTTGCGCTTGCGGCGCAACTTTTTGAAAAGGGTTGCGCTTGCGCGTGCGGCGCAACTATTTCAGCAGAGTTGCGGTTGCGGTTGCGGCGCTACAAAAATCGTTGCGCGTGCCCACCACTGGGTAATGCACATAGGTTATAAAAACCTGAAGACCGACTACTCTCTCTTGGGAAGGAACTTGACTGAGACCGATCTAGAGAAAGACTTAGGAGTCTATATAGCAACGATCTGAAACCGTCGAAACACTGTGCAGAAGTCGAAAAGAGGGCCTTAAAAGTATTAGGTTATATTAAAAGACAGTTCCAGTTTCGGACAAGGAGACTGTAATGTCTCTTTATAATTCACTAGTCAGACCTCAACTGGAATACTGTGCGCAGTTTCGGTCTCCATCCCTCAGGAAGGATATAGAAAGGTTAGAAAGAGTACAAGCAAGGGCTACAAAATTGATCTCTTCAATGAGAATGCAAAGCTACCAACGGAGATTGGAGCGCCTAAATCTGTTTACCTTAGAGATGAGGAGGTTGCGTGGTCAGCTTATTCAAGTCTTCAAGATGCTCAATGAAATAGACAGGGTAGATTACAGAAACTTATTCTCACTTAATGCCAATCCGACAAGAAATAATGGGTTTAAACTGGAACTAAAGACATTTAGGACCTCTGTCTGCGGGAATTTCTTTTCCTATAAAATAGTCAATATCTGGAACCAACTTCCCTCAGAGGTTGTTTCCAGTCAAAGTGTAAATGTGTTTAAAAATACGCTAGACAAAGTACTGAATACTCTCATAGTTTAAGACTAAAACATAACAAAACTCTGCAGGAGTTCGCTTGCACGGTGTGTCTGTGAGCATACTAAATATAGAGCTATTTATATATTCTCCACTTTCCTGTAAAATTTCCTTGGCTACTTTTCCAGGGTCAAGGTATTTTCTTCAACCTTTTTCCGTACCTGCCTCTGGCAAGGAGGGAGCGGAGGGTGGGAAGAGAGTCTTCTACTTTTCTATCCAGTTTTCTACTACTGCTAGGATAGTTGAAAGAAAAATAAACTTGTTTAATAACAGGAACCTCCCAGAGTGGACCGGAAGGTCTTTGAGGCTTCCTCTTCTCCTTGTAACTCCTTGTAACTCTCTTACGATGAAGAGTAAACGTCTAATCCAAATTAAACGGTGAACGTCAGACGGAATAATAAAAGAGATTGTTACATGCACATTATTGACAGGGTGCCCCAGGAGGTGGGTAGGGGAGCGCCTACACCCCCAATATTTTTTGTCACCCCTTCCTGTAAAAACAGCAGAAAAAACTTCTGTACCAAACATTACACATCTGAGCCAAACGCATCTACCATAAAAATAGAAAGATGAATGGCGATGTGGAGATCGGAATCATCGGTATAGATGTGTATAGGACATACTGTTCAATTTAAAAGGTCATTGACAAATTGAAGGGCAGAGTGGATAACGAAAGAAATTCTCTGAGAAATATCACTATTAATAGTATTACAAGAAGAATAGGATGCGTATTAGGGTGGCTCAAAAATATAAAAGTCAGAAATGTTTATTTCCACAAGTTTCTCCTTGTTACACATAAAAAAATAATGAAGCATGCAAGACATTAGGTATATTGGAGAATATTTAAAGGTCGCTCACGTCTGCTACATTTTTGGTGCTTGAAACAAAACTGTAAAAAATTAACTTTTACTTTTTCATAATCCCTTATTAAGTTATTTGTATAATAGCAATGAAATGAAAAACAATAATAACAACACTTGTATCACATCGGATAATACAGAGGAATTTCAATCTCGTTCATGAGATATAAAATATCTCAAACAACCTGTTTCTTGACATTCAATACCACCTTCGTTGAAACCGGTAACGTTCAGCGGTGACTACTGATGAGCCGCAACAAGTACTGTTTCTGAGTCTCGTCTTTCGTCAGTGCGGCGTTGTATGTGATAAAAGAAACACCACGTTCAGCGCTATCATTGACGATCTTGAGGAGTTTGACTTTGACTATGGAAAAACTATACAAGCCTATAATATGGTATCATATATGGTACCTTTATTTCTTAATTAAATACAAATTATTAATAATTGAATTAAATAACTTCAAAATTGCCTCGGGATTGGCGACATAGCCTTGGGGGAATGAAAATAATTGCCATACATAGAAACCCATATGTAAGCATTCGGTCTGCATAACAACAAGAAAAACGAGTTATTTCGTATCAAAATTTCCCATTGCTGACTCATGAAAATTACTTCAAGAGAAGAATTAGAGGTCTGGGGACTTCGTAAAGTCAGCGAATTCTTAAGAAAATTTATATTAGTTGACCGGAGCTACTTAGTGACAGCGATGCTTTAAGCGAGGAAGACGTATTTAATCTTCCTATAAGTTCTGAATGAATACCAAGTAATATAAACCTAATAACTCAAAAGGATAGGCCTATTCCTTCAGGTATTTAAGTGTAGTGAATGCCCATATTAATTAAACCCAATCAACTCGTTGCGTAACTCCATCGTCTATATCCTTACATCGAAAGAGAGCCGCGCCCCCTACAAACAGAAGGGAGGCCCAACGAAATAATAAGGTGTGGTAATTTCCTTCTTTACCATTAGGCAGCGACTAAAATACCGAAGGCAAATAAATTTAACATTGACCCAAAAAAAAACTACTTAACGAGGTGCTTTGAAGACCTCCACAAACATAACTTTTTAACGGAAAAACGTAGGTTTTTGTCGTTAACTCTCCACCGATATCTACTGGAAATTTCCAGTGGATGAGGGTGACGGCAATAAACCATAACCCTATATAATTTTTTAAATGGTGGCTCGTTTATGGGGGACCTGACCCCTCTAAAATTTACACTAACACAAACAGCGGTTACGCTTAGCTCGTTAGGCCTAACCGTAACTTTACCTTACCGTACCTAACGTAACAATCGGCGAAGGCTAAGGCCGATTATAACCGTAAACAAAGCCTCGTTCATTTAACAGGCTTAACTCATTTTGGTTCTATATAAAATAGGCACATTTCACCCTGGGCCTATTTAGTAGGCCCGCTTCACCCTAAGCCTATTCAATAGGCCCGCTTCACCCTAAGCCTATTTAATAGGCCCTACTCTTTAAACTGAAAACAAAGCCTCATTTAACAGGCTTAACTCACTTTAGGCCCTATACTAAATAGGTCAACTTCACCCTAATTCTACTTAGTAGACCCACAACATTTGCCTATTTAGTAGGCCCACCTTACTTTACCTTAATTATTAGGCCTAATATACTCATACTCCTAGGCCTACTTCAAACAATTTACAATTTAAACATACTAAAAGCCTACCTCTCAAAGTAGGCCCTACTCTTTAAACTTAAGGCCTATCCTAACTAAAACTAAAAAATTTTATTTAACCTGTGGTGTAGGTTATATAAAACTTATTACAGCAATTAAACTTACTCCTAAAACTCTCTAACATCATAAAATTAAATTCAGAACTTTAAAACTAACAACAATTATGGAAAACATGGACAAAAGGGTAAAACACCCAGACCAAGAAAACAAAAACACAGACCTTGGAGCCATGGGCGTACGGGATAAGTAGTCTCTGGTGGGTCCAGGTGTTTGGACCCGACAAGAAAGATGTTGCTCAGAGCGTCAGACCGACATTTCCATAACCTAAAAAAAATTATTGAGCTAGCACATTAGCGTCTGCAGGAATTTTTCTAGCGTAGAGCTGAGCGAAAATGAAAGAGCCAAGCCATGAAAAATGTTGCTGGTAGAAGCAAGGGGAGTGTGGACTGTGGAGTGTTAAAAATATATATTTCCTCTTTTTGGTAGTCGTATTTGTAGGAAGATAAAGCTGGATTTTTGTAAATATAGTATGTTAATTTGGGGTTACATAAACCATAGTATTATTATGTCATGTATTTATTATTATTTGTTGTATATCATGCTAGGTAAACAATATTACTTACTGTTAACATCTGTTAAGCTTAAGTGTACAATACAAAATTCAGATTAAAACAAAAATAAACACTTCTTATATCTAATTTAATGCAAAGCGAAGAATAGCTTCAATTGATCTAATCATCTAATACTACCATTTTATATGAATACAGTTATCTAGGTTAAATAGGTTTACATACTACGATAGTACAGTTATTGTACTGAACATAGTGTTTCCTAAGATATAAGCAACAACTTAAACAAGCATTTATGAAGGAAAACATATTTTATTTTTAATCTTTCTCTCATTGACATGGTGTTGATGGACCCGACAAAGTGAGGCAAAATTGACCCGACACAAAGGTTGACTGAGGGGTCCATGACCATCCCATACCCCCCGCCTCCTACGCCCATGCTTGGAGCTATGGCACCATCTCAAAACTACAAAAAATTAATGAGGAAAAAATCAGCACGTAAAAGTGTCATCACAAAACTGTACAATGATTACAAACAGAAAGAACCTACAAGATATGATCTTGAAACAACATTAAATTCTATTACTCATTACAAACAAGAAATTCCCACACTAGATGAGGAAATAATTTTCAGAAATTGATGACACAATTGAACTAACAGATGATGAGTATTCTACTCTCCTACTTGAGACTGAAAATTACAAAAGTTAATTCCTATATTTCTGAAATTCAAAACCAATTTCATGAGTACAAAAGACAAGACACCAATGAAAGCTTCTTAGAAGCTATCCGAAATGCTCCACTTGGTTCTCCCAACATGGCTGAGGGCAATGAACTAAAATCAAAACTGTCCACACTTTAAGTACCCACTTTTAAGGGTGACAGAGCCAAATTTCAACCTTTTATTGAAAAATTTCATAGCCTTATAGGTAATAAAAACTACATTACAGATGTTGATAAATTTAGTTATTTACTGAAATAGCTGAAAGGCCCTGCCTTAAGATTAGTAGAATCACTGCCAGCCATAAGTACTTCTTATTCTGTGGCAATAGAATTACTTAACAAAAATTACATGAATAAGGATGAAATTATACATGACGTGGCTCTTAAAATAATGAACATGCTAACCCCAAAAGACAACTATGGTGACCTCTTTGACTTTTACTGTGAGTTGGAATGTCTCATGGGACAACTTAAAAACAATAATTTAAACATTACAGAATCAGCTTGGATCATTCAAGCTGTTGTTTTTTAAAAACTCCCTTCTAGGGTCAAAGAGATATTTCATCAGAGAACAACTGACATATACCCTAGCCTTAATAAGCTAAGAGAAGATTTCCCAACTGTACTTGCACTTTACAAATCAAATTACACACTCCCAATATTTAACACAACACAAGAAAAAAACAACAATTCAGAAAACCAAAAGACTAACAAAAAATGTCAACACTTACCAGTTACATTCAAACACAATCCAGAAAATAAAGTTATAGGAAAAGACTCAAAGACCCCTACTCTACAAAACTTTAATGTAACTACTTCTGAGTCTAACCCCATAACATGCAAATTTTGTTTTAGCAGTGAACATAGTACTACATATTGTCCCAAATACACAGACTTTACAGCAAGGTCAAAACGTTGTGAACAACTAAACTTATACAAAAAATGCACTCGATCAGGGCACAATAAGTTAGACTACAAATTAAAATTAAAATACAATTGTAAGATTTGCAGTAGTTTTGACCATGTTACCTCCATGTGCAATACACAAAAAGACATGGGGAAAAAACCTACAAACATTCTGAACAAACACCTAAATCAAACCAAAACAAGCAGAAACAAACTCAAAATGCTATGAATGGGCATGTCAGTTCATCTACCGTTAACAACAATTAAAAAATTCTTTTACCAACCATAACCTTGGAAAGTCAAAACAAAAAGGGAAAAATAGGACAGGTTAGGTGTCTCTTAGACACCTGCTCACATCAAACATTTGTAACCAAACAACTGATAGAAAAATTGGGACCTCAGGAGCAACAGAGAAATGAAGATCTCTCTATTTCATCATTTATTACCAAAAACCCAGTACAAGCCAATTTTAAAACTGCAAATGTAACTGTAACTCTTGACGGAACATTTGAAACCCTTAAGGTTGTTGTTGTGGACAAAGCAGAACAAGAAAAATTACAAATAACTGGGTTAAAACAAACTTTGCTGCAACTTCAAAATAAATAAACGATAGCTGACAAAACAATTAATGCAGATGTAGTTGATGATATACATATGCTCAATATTGCTCATTGGGGCTGACTATCTTCATCATTAAAATTGGAGATGGAATAGCCATACAAACTAGAAAACACACAACAGGAACAAAATTCACACAAAACAAAATCACCACATTAACAAATTTCTGACTGTGTAACAAACTCGAACAACAAAAACACCGTAGTAATCCCACATCATTTGAATGATAATGACTCCACACTGGATGAAGGGCTACAGCAGTTGTGACTATTAGAATCAGTTAGCATAAAGGACAGTACAATTACACATGAAGACCAATTGATGACAGAACAACTTAAGGATACATTACAACACAGAGACAATCAATACTATGTGGAGCTGCCTTGGAAAACACCTTATCCAGAAATAATGGACAATTTGAAAGTAACTAAGGCATATCTGTATAAAAATTACAGAAAACTTAAAAATCAGTCTTTTAGAACAACACGACAACATATTCAAAGTACAAATAGAAAAGGGCTTCACTGAAAAAGTCACTGATGAACCCTTTAAAAAACGAGGTTGTCATTATTTAACACACAGAGGAGTTTACAGTTCAGAAGACTCATCCACAACTAAACTAAGAGTAGTATACGATTGCAGTTTAAAGGACACAAATTCTGTTAGTTTAAATGATTGTCTCATGGAAGGCCCAAATCTTGTCTCAGATCTTGTAAAAATTCTCCTTTGCTTCCGTTTAGACAATTATGCGGTACAGAGTGACATAGAAAAAGCATTCCTCTGTATAAATTTGAAGCTTGAATATGATAAAAATCATCTCAGGTTTTTGTGGTTTAATGATCCACATGACATTAACAAAGGTTTCAAAACCTACAGATTTAAAGTAATTATGTTTGGAGCAAATTGTTCTCCAAGTATCCTTGCTTTAACAATTAAAAACCACCTAAACTTATTTTAAGAGAACTTAACAGTTCAGTTTTTAAAACAAAACTTTTACGTAGATAACCTCATTGGTTCCACAATTACTGAAGAGGAATTGCTTGAAATTTACAAAATGTCACAACCCATAATGAAGCAAGGAAATTTGGGACTGAGAGAGTGGGATTCTAATTCTCCTAAATTAAATGAACAGATAGCAAAAGACAACAAAGGGAACATTGAACCGAACAATTACACAAAAACACTTGGAATGCTTTGGTTTTTAAAACAGAATTCCAAACACAATGACACTCTTTGCACAAAGACTTATAATTTAAATCCAAACGCCAATACAAAAAGACAAGTCCTTTCAGAATCATCCAAAATTTTTGACCCCATTGGATTATATTTACCAGCAGCATAAGATCCAAAATCCTTTTGCAGGACTTATGGAAAAAGAAAATTGATTGGGATGAACCACTTTCAGTGGAAGACCAACTTCCTTGAAAAAAATTGGCCACAGACTTAAACAAAGTTCAAAACATCTACGTACCAATAGTACAGGAAAAAACTATACGGTATACCCATTTAATATATGTAGTGGTTAGCGTCGCTGACTACGAATCCATCTGCCCCGGGTTCGAGACCAGACGGCAGCCGGCGCGCAGCAAAACCCAGCTGTTCATCCTTCCACACAATAAAGAAAGTGGTTGGTAGATAAATGGGTACCCTAGGTGGCCTACTGGTTAAGACGCTGTGCCGCTGATGGTGCGTGGTTCAGATTCCACGTTAAACTGTAGGTCTAAGGTGGAGTGAAAAGCTTGACCTTCGTCAGAATGAACAATTCGGGCGGAAGCTAACCAAAGGTTATATATATATATATATATATATAAATAAATAATAGTACAGGATAAAACTATATACCCATTTAATATATGTACGAGCAAATACATTATTTGAAGTTTATATATATATATTAGTGGTGGACCGGATATCCGCATCCGCATCGTTTTTAATATACGCATCCGCACTTCTGACTGCGGATGTTATGCGGATATTACCTCTAATAGATTATGCAATTTACAATTAAATTAGCTTATAAAGTAGCTTATAAGGCCTAGTCATGCACATTTCATGTAAAGTATTAATTAGTAATGAACAAACAAATATATAAACCTCAAAATATAATTACCTGGTAACACAGAAAATTGAATGAAACTTGTTTCATTCAATTTTCTGTGGCTGAAACTCTTGAGAAAGTTATTATTTTTATCAAAATGAAACATTAATATTAATTTTAATTCTTATGCATATGCCTGCCATAACAGTAATATCACGAAATTTGAAAAATTATGTCATATATTCATAATTCTATATTATATTGATAGATTAACTAAATATCCGCATCCGCATCCGCGGATATTGAAATTAAAGATCCGCATCCGCGGATGTTGAAAAACTGACATCCGGTCCACCATTAATATATATACAGGGCGTCCCGAAAAAATGTATACACACTTTAACAGCTGATAGCTCAATTGGTTTCTTTCTTTCCAAGTTAAACCCATTAGAATTAATAATGGCAGTCAGACTAAGCTTTGAACAAAGGAAATTCATTCTAAAATGCTACTGGAAGTGTGAAAACGCAGTTGAAGTGCAAAGACAGTTTAGGAGGGAGTTTCAAACAGATCCACCAACGCGACTTACCATCACTCGAATTAGAGATAAGTTTGAAGCCGATGGAACTGTTCAGAATGTCCACAAGAAGCGTTCCGGAAGACCACGGACATCGACAAGCCCCACAAAGCAAGAAAGAGTACTGGAAACGTGTCACCAAAGTCCAAGAAAATCTGTGCGGCAAGCGAGTCGTGAGGTAGGAATTTCAGAATCGTCTGTCCAACGCATTTTGAAGCGCTGTCAATGGAAAAGTTACATTCCAAGATTAGTCCATGCTATTAATGAAGATGATCCGGACCGAAGAGTGGAGTATTGCGAGTGGTACTTGGCACGATGTGGTGTGGATTGGACGAAGGGGTTTCGTAGAATACCCTCCGCGTTCACCAGACCTCACACCACTAGACTTTTTTTTATGGGATACTTAAAAGACAAAGTCTACGCTATAAAACCTGCAACCGTCGCTGAATTGAGAGCAGCCATTGAACGAGAATGCACACAAATACCAAACGAAATGTTTCGTGATGTTTGCGATTCCATTGCTTCGCGTTATCAGCAGTGCCTGGACCAGAACAGACGTCAGTTTGAAAACAGGCGTTGACAAAACAATTAAATAATGTCTGTAGATTCTATTACATTTTGAAAATGAAATGTATTTTAATAAACACTGCCTTTATAATTATTTAAAGTGTGTATACATTTTTTTGGGACGCCCTGTATATATATATAAACTTCAAATAATGTACATCAAAATACATACACATTATGTTCTACTGCGCTTAACTAAAATACTAAACTCACACTTGATCGAGTCTACAGTTACATCATTGTTGCTTTGTACTATGCAATAAATACGATTTAACATTATTTCACCATTCAAGTGGTGCGGGTGCCTATATTCAATGTAAAGGGCCTTCAATTCGTTCAGTACTATTTTTGTACCCACTTTACAATTGGTTGGCAAACTATCACTCTCTTTAAACTCTTTAAACACGGGCAGAATACAATCAAAAGCACATACAAAGAGGGCGTCGTTAGCCACAACATCATTATTAAATTCAAGTTTATAAACACTCCTTTCCAATCGAGCGTTTATTCTTACCGATCCGAGCTTTTCAATCGTGAACTCTTCTTCACAACGCATCGCGGCAGTTGAAATAATCTTCTAAGACATAACGACAGCTGCTCATTATATAAAGAAACAATTCTTCATGGTGAACAATGTAGGTGAGATCGGCCCTGTACCGTTCAAGTCCTTTGTACCAAAATTCATGATATTTCGAAGAGTCTAAATCTTTCAAATAAGCATCCAGCTCTAGACCATTCTCGCCGTGTTCTTTCCTACACTCGGTAAACCAGTCGAGCAGAGCGGTGTATGCGTATTCAAGAACCGTATCAAAATAAAGCATATCCGTAACGAGTGCGTCTAATATAGGATTTAGCTTAAGGAAACCGACGATTTCAAACATTCTGTCGAGGATGAAACGGTTTCGTACAAACAATGGCGTATGAGGGGGTATCACTAATCTGTTCTCCTCTTGTAACTACACCTGCAGGTATTTTATAACGAGCCTCGCTCAACTTCTCAACTATCACGAAGTCTCTATTCATCTCAACACTTAAATAAACAACATTACGTTTACCAGAGTTTGTTTGTCTACAAGTCGTTTCAAGTACATAGTTAATGGCACCGGTTTTACGTCTAAACACACGCAAAGACTTCGTCACGGACACATCGTATACGGCATTGAGAATGCTGCTCAAAGGAAACTCCATTGTATTCTATTGTGAGGAGTGCACGTCCAGTCGGTTCATGCTCTGAGATGACCATGAGCAGCCGGTGCGCGGTTTGGCTCGGAGACAGGTGTGGGAAACGAGTCTCACGGACGAGTCATACCAAACGTTACTGTTTCGTGTACGGGGTTGTCCCAGCATGACAGAATCATGTGAATACTTGTGCCCCATTATACTGGGCAACCAGAACTTTTCCGACACACGGAGTAATATCGGCTTTAAATTCTTATTACTCCCCAGATTGCGCACCAGACATTTTTGTTCAGGGTGATTTTCACGAACTGAACACATTTTATTCACACTCCGGTGCACTATTTGAGAGAAACATGTGCCTATATTTATCCTTTTTGCCTAGCAAGCGATACTCATCTCTAAATTCTATTACCAATTCACACAGGCCTTTATCCACAAACTCAATGCGAACCTCGTCATGATATATATGAATGTAGTGGTAAAAGTATTTCAGACTATCCATTATGACAAGATTTACATTCTCAGCTGCAGGGTACGCGTACTCGGTATGATGCAGCATGATATAATACCGCTTATCACACTACTCATCAACAAGACTCACTACTCATACCCGTTCCTTCTCTTCTGCACGTGTTGTTTCTTTCACTTCACGGTGTATGTACGCTTTTATACAGTTTAGTCCTACAACGTAGTCCATTACATCGTTTGTACCACGAAATCCGGCAATTCTCTCGCCAGAATATCTATAGAGAATTGAACCTCTTGCCCCTCACGCTTCGCACGGTTCAATGTAGCCTTAAAAGTCTCAAAGGAGGGAGGGCTAGGGAGTCTTTCAGTATTCACCATATCTTCCGACTTTGCCGAATACCACTTCAAAAACGTCGAGCACGCAATACCAAAGGTAGCCTTCACTATTTTTCGTCTATGTGAGATATCTTCAAATACACGTCTGAAACCCAGGGCTTGCAGTGATTAACTGAGCACGCAGGGGTAGAGATATGCCCAGGTAGTAGCAGGAATCACGTGACCCTTTGATTGATCTTACAGTGGTTGGGGCTTAGGACTTTTTCTTGTACACACACACACACAAAGAAGAAAATGAAACCCTAATTGAAACATGATTTATTTAATAAACATATTCAAATATACATAATAAATAAAATAAACATATCGTTAACGAGTAACTAGGTATGTGTATATATATATATATATATATATACACACACACACACACACCTATTTACTCGTTAACGATATGTTAACCAGGCACCTGGTAACGTTTCCAATAGATGTTACGGCACACCTTCGTACCCCTAAGTTCCTTCACGCCCCCCAGTTTCTGTGCCCGAAAATTGTGGGTCCCTACTGTCAGTTCGGGGGGTTGGTCACCCTCATCTTCCAAGCACACTAGCTCCTTCAACGAGTCAAAGTTAACGACCGGTCGGTTCGCCTGGTTAAGCGTGATGCCCTTCGCCTTCACGATATATTTCAGCTCCTCACCCACCCTCACCCGTACTCCATACGTTTTTGGACCTGATGATACAAAGGAGTCAGCGTATGCACTATCAACATACTCATCCTTGATTTCGTCAGTCAATTCTCCGATGAATTCCCCATTAGGCCGCATGTATTCGCCCTCCCTCGCTGTGAATATTACGCTATCTGTGTCTGCGTACAGAACCCTCCGCCCAAGAGAGTGCAGTAGTCCCCAAAGCTTGATGCGTGCGTATGCCGTTGTGAAGGTGGCTACAGGTATGTTTCTAACACGTGACGTATCTGTGGCCATTTCGGTGATGTTGTACTTTATTATATACGTATTACCTACATTCACAATCTCCATGACCTCTTTATCGGAGGCATTGGCATAATCCCACACTTCGTTATAACTTTTTGCCAGATGAACGTTCCTCTTGCCTGTATTCTGTGCAAATTTTCCCCAAAGACAATTTAGGCACAACGTTGCACTAAAGCCCTTGTCAGGGTTAACAATTTGGCCCAGTCAAGTTGTATTCTTTCACGGTCACGGTAATGCTCAATATACGCTGATTTTTCACCCTCGGTCTCAACCCCTCGCGAGTACCCTGAGGCTTCTACCTTATCCTTCAAAAAAGTATTTATATATGGCGTGAAGGGTTCGATAGCTTCTGGAACCTCCACACCTCATATATCTTCAATATTCTGTAGCCATGGCGAACGGCTTGGCCCAGCTCAGAGCTTGTATATACACCTCCAATCTTCCGTTGCTTGGGAGTGTGATTACAGGCCACATTGTTCTCCTCTGCGCACTTCACGCACAGGGGAAACATGAGCTTGTGATCTATAACGACGGGTAGGATCGGCATCCATAAATCGCGAGGGGGGAGCACGTCTACGAAAGAAAGACCGAAATAGTTCTCGTTCAAATTTGTTGAAAACTCTTCGATGGTGGGCAGGGCTGGTCCCACCAGTTTTTCAGGTGCTCCTACAGGGTACGGAATGTTCTTCATCACGTAGGGATATAAAGAACAGAAATCGTATAATGGAGTTTCACACCCTCCGTAGACGGAAAGTATAGCTTGAATGGGAGGCTATAATTTGATCGCGGGTGTGGGTCCAAGCAAGAGGATTCCGTGCGGGTCCATGTCGGCAGGAGACCTACCCTGGATATCTCCTACGATTCCACACTCAGGACGTGGACATCCATGCCACCAGCAACCGTTAAAGGAGTACACAGTCTTCTCACCAGTGACCTGGTCTTCACTCAGGCCATCAACCCAAAAAACACGACCATTCACCTTAATGGGTACTTTCCCCGTGTTGCAGACATGTTTTATATATACACCGGTCTGTTGTTGTAAGTGTATGAGCCAGTAAATAGCCTTATGCCCATAACTGCAAGGGTTATTCTGTGAATGACGGCTAAGGTGTCTTTAGGCACGAAATTGTTCTTGAACACAGTAAAGCACAATGAGGCGATCATGGTTGCGACTTGCAGCGGGTCACAGTTGAACCGATCTATGTACATCCTTCTAAAGGCCTGGAAGCATACTCTAAGCACGCGCACATCATTCACGCTATAACGCTCACATTCATCCGCTATAGTGTAAGGAATATCTTCATTAAAACTGTTGTAGTGGCGGTCAAAATCTTCGCGCTCACTATCACACATGCTGGCATAGTTAAAGTAATGTTTGGTGGGAGGTAGTCCTACGTAATTTAAAGTTTTGCTAGTGAGGAAAGTATAAGGGAAATACCCTTTTGAAACTTCGGCGGCTACGCTCATCACCTTGGGTAGCTTGGCTAGTTTACAAGGTGTGAATAATAAAGTATCTTTAAACTGAACATTACCTCTTATTTGCATCTGTATAAATTTGTTTCCTCTGTTCAATGGGTCGCCTGTAACTATCTCCGATGATTCGTGTTCAAGCAGTTCCTCATAAAGGAATTGTGTGTCAAATTTTGCCCCGTTATGGGCAAGAATATACACAGTCATTTTTTTTAATTTGTCCGCTTACTTGACAATATAGGACACAAAGAGTTTCACATGGCTGTCGTATGTGTTCGTTTTAAAAACGCTTGTTCGTTACCACATTTGTGACACTCATCACACTCAACTTCCATGCACTCATCCTAGATAGTCTCACTTACAAGTAGATGTGGAATAACCTCTTTGGATTCAGCAACCGTGTATGTTTCTATATCGTAGTACACAGTTATACAAGGTCTATTTTTAGGCTTAGCATCTTTCATATAACATACATGCTTTACTCCATCCGCCTTTTATTTCTCATGGCATGTAGAACAGTGAATTTCATCACATTTATGCTTGAAATTCCCCCAATTATATGAAACATACCACATTCACAGATTCTCATTGTCCTGCACGTGACAATTGACTTATGTACCTCAAACCATTTATTATTGAAAAATTTACGTCTGCACACATTACATTCTCTCTTTTCAGGTTCAACTACACGGCTTTCACATTTAGAGCTTTTACACTGCTCACATATCATGTGGCATTCCTTACAATGTTTCACTATATCATCCGCAAATTCGAGATATGTCTTACACAAAATCATGATGCCATCCATATTTTCGACTTTTATCATAACTCGCGTAGAGAGTCCTTATATTACGGATGGGGAGATACGTTGTTCCTGACAATCGTAAAATAAGTAGGAGTCTTGTACGATCTCGCACACAGCTTTTAAAAACATACACAGTCCTACGACGATCATCCATTCCAAATACAACTATACGAACATTCATTTCCTGCTCTACCCTCCTCAGCTCTTCAGGACCCATATTACACCCAAACTCAAGCTTGAAATCTGAAGCCAGTTTACGGACACGCTGTACAACCGTAGGCAACCAATTTTTTTTTACCCAGGTATTTAGCACAGGAAACATATGGGCTAAGACTGCTGCTATAAAGCCGCAGCCACGCTCGGCGTTTATATGCTTTCTGTAAATAACCAGAGAATTGAAGTTAAGAGTATAAGGTGTGGCACTATGACCCGCAATCTGGAATACTCTGTCAATATCTATCGTGAATTTGTCCATGTTGAAGGTTGTATTACTTTCAGAGGCCTGCATTATACGGCTCAAAATATAATCTGTATCTACAGCAGCCAAGCGTCTGAATGGTATTACTACCCAAAAATCATCTACATCTCCGTCATCTGACCCGAACCCAAAGGACAACCTTGTCCTGACTTCACGTTCGTCGCGGTTCTGAAGGGCAAACTCCCCAATACGTTCAACCACGCGTCGCAGTCCGTGTTCAGCACCATTGCTATACATGGATCCAGGGTCAATCCTGGTTATATACCGATTTCTATTCAATGCAGGGGTGGGGGTGGCGGTTCACACCAGTTCGAATGTTATACCATCCTTTACAGCACGAGAAGCTGCTGCTGTTGTGGAGGATATGTCCGGAATTAAACATGAATAAGGAGACATATTTTTGTTTGAGGAAGGAGCTAGTGTGGGGGTTGTGTCGTAAGACGTAGAGGGTTGGGGCTCTATTACTGGGGTCTAACAACCGGTGCACTCATGGCACGTTTTATACCTGACGTGGAAAGCTCTTCATCATGCCTCCCTTTGAATTGTCGCGTGGTGGTGTTACAGGTGTCGCTGGTGTGGACTCGTCAGCGGGGGTGTAGTCTGTGACAACAACTACACTGCCATCGGGATCGTCTGTAATATCGATTGATGGGGACATGATGCTGTACCACGACGTCATTCACGGTTCTGTGGAAGAAGAGGAAAAACAAGACTAGAATATAAGGAACACCGCTTAAATTTTTATTATATTTTGTAAATGTTCCACTTAGGGGTGTGACGTCTAAGAGATGGGTTCTGTAGAAAAATTCAGGTTCACGAGCCCGTCCACATGTATTATATCTGGCCCTACAGGATGTGGTAAAACTATGTTCATGCTTAAAATCATTAAAGATAAGGGGTAGATGTTCTCAAAATTTCTGTATAAAGTGTTCTGTCAGTGTTCAACGAGAACCAAGATGATATTTTGTTCCACAAAGCCGTATATGACGTTAATTCGTTAAATGGAAATCAATATACAGTCAAGTTACAAATGGATAAAACGCTTGCCGAGACATTTAGTGTTCTCCCACCATCTTAACATACGCGTGTTCTTCATCAATCAGAATCTATTTTTCAAAAATAGATACATGAGCGATGTGTCGTTAAATACAAAATATCTAGTCATATTCGCACAACATAGAGATGTGTCACAAATTGGGGTGTTAGCCAATCAAATGTTCCCGAATCAGCGTAAGTAGTTTTTGGAAGTTTATAAAGAAGCTACAAGTGAACGTTACGGATATTTGCCTCGTGAACTTCACCCGCGAAACACGTTTAGAGTGCTTCTAAGAACGAATATATTCCCAAACGAGCCTGAAACGGTGTATATTCCAGAATGACAAAGAAGCTAAAGAAATACCATGAATTAATAAAAATCTATCATCGACTGCCCCGGGCATTGCAGCAGATGGTTTTTAAAAATATCGATTCGGACTTTTTAAAATGCATCTGTGAAATCTGTCTTAATGCTATAAAATGTGATGTACCAATGAAACCCCCTCAGAAGGCTCGCCTACATCGTTACAAGAACATAATACGCCCACTCGCTCGTAAAAGTCAAACTGTGTGGAAGAAAAGGCGAATTATTATACAAAGAGGGGGATCATTCCTCCCCATCTTATTTTCAGTTTTAGAACCTTTACTGACTAGATTAATGTAATGAAGAAAGTGGTCGTGATTCCACACAAGTGTATGCTTCACTGCAAAGTTCAAAGAGTTCAGACACGGTTCTAGAGCCTGGTAAATATAGGCTTAAAAGAATGGAAAGCGAATTGTTAGAAATATTAAACAGTGAAAAGTCACCTGATGAGAAAAGAATCTTATACCAAGAAGTCCTGTAGAAATTTCTTCTCGAGTAGGAAAATTATAAGAATCCAACAGAGATGTCCGTGATTATTAGGCACAGCGCGGACAACGATGAGCATGGCAACATAGGACCTGGGGCCGACGTTAGAGATGACCAACCAAAGAATAACGGTGGGCTTTCACAACATATCGAACATGTACTAAAAGCAGTCTACCACATACGTTGAGGAATAAAGGTTTAAGTCTTTATAATCTATTGAGTGAGGACCTCATCATACAGTGGACCCATACAGGCGAGGTCATTGTTGAAAGAACAAGGGTACAGGGTTCGAATATCGTAGACATCGTCCATGATCTGTTGAGAAAGTGGGATAGGCCCTCACCATCAGGATGGAATCATATTAATGCAAGGCTACAGGAAATAAATGTCCCCAAAACTTTGATAGGAAATCTGAACAGGATAAAAGACTTGGAATAATACTCGCATGTGCCACAACTGAGCACGCCATCACCCTCAACGGTAGTATCTTTGAAGAGGAGAAAGAAGAGACCAAACAACAACGGTCAACCCTCTCCATGTCCCTCTGAAATACGCAAATGGCTAACATATTAAGAAGACACTATTATGACATTTCTAGCCCAGCCTCCTACGGCGGTGTTGATAGACTGTACACAGATGTTTACAATGATGGAGTAGGTAAAAAAGATGTTGAGAGGTTTTTGCGGGAGCAGGATGCGTATACACTTCATAAGCCGGTGAGAAAAAGGTTTAAAACAGCCAAGACAACAGCGGCATCGATTGACTCTATTTGGCAAGCGGATTTAATAGACATGCAAAGATATTCAGTGTATAACGATGGTTACCGCTACATCCTATTCATAATAGATGTATTCTCTAGATATCTGTGGCTAATTCCTCTGAAAAATAAATCGCCTGAAACAGTTGGTAAAGCCGCCAAAACGCTGATGTTGAAAGAAAACATGATTCTAGGCTATTTTTGTATGGATACGGGGAAAGAATTTATAGGCCGAGCTTTTCAGAACATGCTGACAGAGTTTAATATCAGCTACTATACTAGCAATTCTATACATAAGGCCGCTTTAGCTGAAAGAATTCAACGTACCATAAAGGAACGTATGCATCGCTATTTTACACATAAAAACACATACAGATTATGGGCATTCTGGAATCACTGGCCTCAACATACAACCGTTCACACCATCGCACGATTGGGAAAATACCTAACAATGTTTTAGAAAGAAGTACGCCCACAGAGCGTGAGGTGAGAAGAGATATTCGTGGAGCACCGCCACAATCTACACGCTTCAAAATCAATGATTATGTAAGGCTGTCGCGTTCGGGAAATAAATTCACGAAGGGATTTGAGCAAGGTTGGACACGTGAGATTTTTAAAGTTAGGGCTATGAAACTAATAGCGAGATAATGTTGTATTACGTTGAAGATTTGAATGGGGAAGAAATCGCAGGAGGCTTTTTACCGCGAGGAGCTGCAAAAAGTAACATTTAATTTAGGAAAAAATTTATTTAAAATTGAAAAACTTTTAGGCAGCAAAGGTTCAGAAAAATGTACCTGGTGAAATGGCTAGGGTGTCCAGAAAGCTTGAACACCTATATAAAAGCTGCTGCAATAATGAAGCTTAAATAGTATTCAACATGGCGCCTAACCACTTCTATGTCCCACTACCTCCTCTTCTTCTCTGTCTGTACAACACCCTGGCCAACTTTGTAACAGAACTCCATGGGTCCATTGAAGTGGATCGTGATTCGTATGAGGTGGGGATATGCGAAATTCAGCTATCCACCAGCTTCTTAAGTATTGATTATAAAGAACCCGTTTTTACAGTTCTCAGAGCAGAGATCGTGATGAGTGTGAAAAAGCCGGTGTAATTAGGGATGAAACCATACGTGCCGCCCGGAGTAGGAGGCACTGTATTACACTATAGTAGTAACACTAGGCCCGCGTCGTTATGGCGCGGCCGAGGATGTTGTGAGAAACTTAAACGGAAGTTTAAAAAGCTCAAATCTTACGGCTGATTTAGTATACGACATCGTAACCAAAGAAACCCCTGCACATACTGCGTACGGCTGTCCCCTTGCTAAATATGGGCGCCAGATACCTCAGGAGGAAGGCGCTACAATCAGGTTTTAATACTGTAGAAGACATAATGGCCGTGGCTAAGCCTAAATTAGCTCTAAAGCTTTGCATCATCAAAGATGCAAAGAGAAAAATGCGTGTTGGTCGGAAGAAGAGGGCTGTCCGGAAGAAGAAGAAAGGGTTACCAGCACGTGGCGTTAAACGTAAAAGGACATCAAAAAAATGTTTTAAGCGAATGAAACCTATGGTTGATCATTTTTTTAAACTAATATAAGCTAAGGACTTTGCTCTCACTAATCATAGGTTGTTTACTACTTGCCGAGAGAGGTGGCACTATTTCTCACTCGTCATAGCACACTTCGTCCTTCCGTGTAGTTCACAATGTTGTAAATCGGAGCTGTCCCTCTTTGACAAGCCCCCAACACAAGTTTCTTTCTATCAAGCACAGTGACTTTATTACGATTAAACCATTAAGCACAATTAGTTCCCCAAATGTTCCTACAGAATTCATGATACCCAGCTCAGGCCCTTACTCTTTTGATCCAAACTGCATGCACATGTACGCTAAACTACGTAAAACCCATTCAGTTGGAACGGACTGCGATGATAAATATATTATATTCCCGAAACAAACTTTCTACTCTCCATATTCAGCCAGTGTGATGTGTTTTTAAATTAGGTCAACATCTCGGCAGGAACGGCCTATCTGGAAAATGTTCTAATCTTTTCAAAAGAAGCGAAGGATACCTTTTTAACTGCCGAGGGATATTATCAGACTAAAGACGAAAGTAGTATAAAGGATAAATTTACAAATTCTAAAAAGAAAATATACGAATGTTTTGTACGCCTGCATACAGACTTCACATTCCAGGAGAAACTGCTGAACAGCAGCATCGACATGAAAATAAAGCTCACACGCACGAATCCTGAGATCTGCATAAATCTGGGAGCTGATCAAGAAGAGGGTGCAAAACCCGTTGTGTTTCATGTTATGGAAACATACCTTCGCGTACGTCGAGTGAAATTAAGTTCACCAAAAAAATAGAAATTGAAAAAAATTTGCTACATGCCAGAGTAAAATACCCAATTAACAGTACAGATCAAACTAAACACGGTCCCCGCAGGGTTGGCCTCGAAACAGATAGAAAACATTGCCCTGGGAGTTCTCCTTAAAAGGTTAGTAATTGGAATGCAGGAACACCCTTCGGTGAATGGAAAATATAAAAAGAACGCCTTTAAATTCGAGAATTTCGGCCTTAAAAATATATATTTATTCGTCAATGGCGTGGCGTTGGGCAGGGTAATTCATAAGGATTATCTATCAAACGCTGTGTTCCCGCTTTGCGCGAGAGCATATAGCAATCTGGCCCATATTGCCGGTGCTTGTGATGAGCTTGGGATTGGGGTAACGCAGAAAAAATTCATCGACCAATTTAACCTTTATCCGTTTGACATCACTCCTGACTTTTCTGCTAGTATAAATACACACTTAAGTCCACAGCAGAGTGGGAATATCTCAGTCAGATTGGAATTCGCCAAGGCTAGAGACGCATCCATTAGTGTACTTGTATACCTCGAATCACAAGCTCTAATAGAAATCGATTGCCTCAGGAGTGTTGTCTCTGACTTTTGAAACGGATGTGAATACACTTCCAGAGAGTAATGAATAGTGACTGAATCACACGCTCCAAATTTATCGGCGGTTTGCGAATAATGAAACACAGATGTTATTGGTGGCGAAGGGATTCATTGGATAGCTATCTATTTTTAGAAAAAGGGAAAAAATGTACTACTTTAACCTTAGAATGCATAACCCGGGCCTCTGCCCGGCTCATGCATTGATGTAAAATTAAAGGTGCATGCATTCTATGGTTAATTCACTGGGCTGTCATCCTTTGATGAAACATTTTACAAGAAAATGTAATGAGTTGAAAATGTATTATTACATCCACCCATATATATATATATATATATTTTTTTTTTATTGGGGTTGTTTAATCTCCTTCGCAACATCTAAGGTCATATGACGGAAGGGACCTACAGCTTTACCTACGGTCCGAACCACGAGTGCTACATAGTCTAGGCGCAGAGGACGGTCTCCCATCCAACTACTACCCAGACCCAATGTCGCTTAACTTCGCTGATCTCTGGGAAGCGGTGTTACGACATCGGCCACGACGTAGCCCATATATATACAGTGTATATATATATATATATATATATATATATATAAAACGAAATAACCACGGAGACACAGAATGGTTAATAATTAAAATCTAATTGTTTTTCATCAAAATACACACAGAGGAACATATATATATATATATATATATATATATATATGATGAATAAAACCACGAAGGAAAGGAAACACAAAATGGTGCTCAAGCGCTTTCGTCTAATGACAAGTACACTAATTTACAGCGCCAGAAATACTTTTATCCTAGCTGTGCATACTACGCATCGCCTACCATCACCAGGTCTCGAGCCCAGGACCATTGGAATTTCCCTACCTTTAAAGTTTTAGTAATTCTAAAACCCTACCTGTAGAACTTTCTATAAATTTTTAAGTTAACACGTAATTATTTGATAAACAAAATTCACTCTCTGAATGACGTTCTCAGGGACATTAAAATAAATATCGTTAACGTTTTGTGTCGAGAGAAAGTTTCCTCCATCACTCGCTGCGAAAAGTTCGAGTGTTGCCCCTGCAGAGAGGTCCCCGACTTCAAACACCTGTGGGGAAGAGTAGAGTTCTGTCTGATTGGAGGCGTCAATGACGAGAGAATCTGTGGTTGCTCGTTGATAAAAATAACTGTTGTGGGTTCCATCTGAAAATGTCCCCGTTTTATATGCAAGGTTCCCGATTACAACCACCCCTCAGGAGTTTCCTGTTGGCTATCAGTGAATTTGGGTGTGGCTGTAGCGTGTGGGTGAGGCTTTCCAGCAACCAGCATCATACTCCGCCCGTTGGCCTGTAATTGGACGAGCCGCGAATTCTGGGGGACGTGTCTTTACTAAATTGTGACTTATTCATTCTTCAGCTTTTTTGCAATGGATTAAATAAGCGAATAAATTATCAACATGTGATTTAAAAAAAATTTATGCTTAAATTAATTTAATTATAATATCTTCATTGGATAAAATTACCAGACTTTTTCATAAATTAATTTGTATTCGTATTAACCCTTAACTGGTAATGCGGGGTGCTGCTGAACCCCGCTCATTATTGAAACTAAATGTTTGTAGTCTTCCCAACAACATAGGTGGTTGAAACTCCATGTACCCTCAGTGTCCCTTGAGCCTTCACAGAGCTCGGGTGCGCGAGTGTCCTCTCTGGGCTGTCTGCAGTCAGACAGTATGCCTGAGGTGTAGCGCCACCCCGCATTACCTAATGTGTGATAGTCCTTGTGTTTGAGTATTTTGTGTTTTATGACATTTGTGCATTTCATTCCTTTGTGGACGAATCTTACTTGTTGCTGAAAAAACCCATGTGCTAAATTGTGATGGATTATAATGAAATTTAATAGTTATTTTGTGTTTTTCAGGTAAATATATAATTTGCAGGGTAAAAAAAGACAAAATAAGTTACAGTATGGCTAGTAATGTCGAAGACAAAGACATTGACATTGATGAGCAAGAGGTGTCTGATGTGGACAATGATGAAGAAGACAATGTTCAAGTAATGACTATGTATGATAGTAGTGAAGGTGAAGAATATGTGCCACAACCAAACCAGGATGATGATTATACTGACAGTGGAGAGGGGACCGTGAGACGCCGCTGCCCCAGACACAGCCACACACCTGCTGCCGCTGTTGCTACACCTGCTGCCGCTGTTGCTAGACCTGCTACTGCTGTTGCTACACCTGCGACCAAGAGGCGACACCACCATGAAGGAGTGCTCCACCGCTTTTAAAGGACATCAATCCAAGGCAGGAATGGGCACCGCTGGAGCACTAAGCCATCTACAAGAGCACATTCCTGGACTCCCCAGCACAACATCATCCCACCCATGAAGCGCGGCCCAACTCATAGAGCTGCATCTGCTACGAATCCCGTTGCATGTCTGGAATTGTTCCTGACCGAATTTATTATTGACCACATTCTCGACTGTACCAATGACACCATCAGGTCTTTGGCTCAAAAGTATCAGAAACAGCCGGCAACAGTGGACCGTGCGACAGAACCTGAGATGAGGGCTCTCTTGGGAGTCCTTATATTCTCCGGAATGAATCATGATAACCACAAAACAGCCGCTGACATGTGGAGTCCACAATTTGGTCCTGCAATATACAGGGCTGCAATGAGTGAGAGGCGCTTTTGCTTTCTCCTGAGGTACCTCAGCTTTGATGATAAAAACTAGGGAAGAGAGGCTACTATCTGTACATAGCTACATGTGTTATATGATGTATATCAGTATTTGAAAATAAATAATTCGCAAATACATGGTTCATATAGGCACTAAATGTGGCCTGTGGAACTTGCGCTTTGAATCACAACCAAAAATAAGCAACATTTTACTCGTCTCTTCTACAGCTGTGTGTGCATTATCGGGGGCCTGCCAGTCCTTCCATGTCTTCCTCTACTATCCTATAGTCAGTGGGTGGTTGCCCAGGGTTCTCCAGGGAACTTTAATTTTTTTTATTATATTTTTTTGGTTTGTTCTTTTTTAAAGGGAAATAAGCAAATATTTTTCTGTTCATTTATTTCAAATACATATTATACTTAAACTGTCATTATTTTGTGATTAAAAGTTAATTAATACATGGAATAATCCATTTATAACAGCATTTTTTCATTAAATTCATAAACTGATTTTTTGCTAATATTTTTCTTTTGGGGTGTGGTAGCACCCCGCATTACCTAACGCGTTCCTCTGGTTGAGGATTACCAATTAAGGGTTAAGGTAAGACTTTCGAACTCTTTTTAAGTGTTTAAAAAGTAATTTTAAAGTCTAAAATAATTGGTCAAAGAGGAAAAATGAATAAGTTACCCCGAAATACAATCTATTTTTAATATAAAGTTATAGTAATATTTTTGTAATAAGGTTTAAAGATATATTTGACTTAAAGCTAAATTTGTATTTATTAAGCTTGAAACACAATAATTGGGTAAAAGACGAGAAATGAAACAGTTACCCCTAATCTAATTTCTATTTTGTTTAAAAAATTATATTAATGTTTTTATGTTGTAGTTTAAGGATATAATTGTGTCTTAAAGATAAATTTGTATTTATTAAGCTTGAAAGACAATAAATGGGTGAAAGACGAGAAATGAAACAGTTACCCCTAATTTAATTTCTATTTTGTTTTAAAAATTATATTAATATTTTTATGTTGGAGTTTAAGGATAAATCTTTATATTAAGGTGAAAATTTGTTTTTGTATTAAACTTAGTTTATCATATTCAATTTTTGTTTAAAAGATCGCGCACAAACGTCAAATTGGTCTGATGATGGCTTTCCATCATGAGAAGCTCAATAGTAGCGTTGCCCTTTTTTTGAGACTGTCGATCTTACCTTTGATCCCATAAACGTATTTGTTTATACTTAATAGCTTTGTTTATTAATTGGGTCGTATTTAGAGACCTTGTTGGTCTACCAGGAGCTGGTAAGTAAAGGCCGTAGGTAAAGGCGGCTTTGGTCAGGTTTTGGCAAGTAATGTCGTAGGTACGGCGGCTGTGAAATACTGTTACTGCTGAGAGGTCTTAAGGTCTAGACCAGTGGTTCCCAACCTGGGGTCCCCGGACCCCTGGGGGTCCGCGAAGGTAATACTGGGGGTCCGTGAGCTTTCAATATTTCCAGAGGCTCCAATGGAAATCGTACATTTACCCACGATAAGGGCGCTCAGACTAAAATTTCAAGTTTCCTTGCTCTTGGCTGGAATTATTAATACTTTTTTAATATGCTGTATTTTAATTGCATACTGTCTTATATGTCCTTTATTTGATAGTGAAAAATGAGAAAACGAGTTAATTATTAGTTAATAAAAACAGTTTGTTTGGTAGACGGAATCTTTCAAAAACATGTGGTCCGTGGGAAAAAAATAAAAATAAAAGGGGTCCTTTGTGGTGAAAAGGTTGGGAACCACTGGTCTAGACGATTGGTTGTAGCCCTCGTCTCGGCTAAGTGTTGTTGATAGGATGAGCTCCTAAAAGTTTATACTTAGACGATTGGTTGTAGCCCTCATCTCACCATGTGCTGTTGATGGGATGAGCTCCTAAAAGTCTACACTTAGACGATTGGTAGTTGTGGTGCTGGTTGTGGTGATGGTTGTAGAGAGGTATTCTTTTTTTGTGGTAGTTATTCGGCATGCTTGTATATATTTTTCTATTGGGACTTTACATGCATCTCTTTATATGCGTTGTGTATATGTGTGTGTGTGTAATAATAGGGGAACTATGAGTGTGTGTGTATAGTCGGAGAGTGTATGTGCATTTGTGTGCGCTTTTAATCCGCTCGAAGGTTATTAATATACACAAGCCATTTATGCCTTCCAAGTCTTCAAAGCCAACTGGCGGATTTCGAGTTCTAAGCCAGATGATGCTACTCTGATCTTCCATTTTGCGTCTGTCTCGCAGACGTAGGATGCTCTCTCTCTCTCTCTCTCTCTCTCTCGCATCATCCCCGAGCCAGGCGTCAGGCACGAAGGTGCTGGCCTGGATAGTGTTCGATGTACTGTACAGTCTTCAACAAATCGTTGGAGACGGGGCCAGGTGCCTGGTGACTGGAGGGAAGCCAACGTGACCCCTATCTTTAAGAAAGGGGATCACGAAAGTCCAGGGAACTATCGTCCCATTAGTCTCACTTCAGTTGTAGGTAAATTACACTGGGCAACAAAAAAAAATTTTTCGTGTCCCAAGAATGAAAATACCTTATTCTTATAGTATTTTCTGTGCTGAATCCAAATAAGTTTGTAAAATTTCTCTATCAGGTCTGGTTTTTGTGTGACATGCAATTTAATTTTTAAAAACCCATATAGTTGCATACTTATTAAAATATGATCGAAAAGACACCTGTAGTTTAAAAAGTAGCATGTTTTGATTTTCTGCTGTGCTTTGCCTCAGGCATGTCTCTCTTAAGAGTCCAGCAATAGTCAGCCAGCATACTGGGGCTCCATTTGCCTTGGTAACGGTTTTCCATGGCAGAAATATCCTGATGAAAACGCTCACCATGTTCGTCGCTTACCGCACCCAGGTTTTCCGGAAAAAAGTCCAAGTGAGAGTCCAAGAAATGAACCTTTAATGACATATTGCACCCCATTGCTTGGTAAGACTTAAGAAGATCTCCTACTATTTCAGGATAGTTTTCGGCCTTGTGATTTCCCAAAAAATTTGTGCAGACACTTTTGAAACTCTGCCACGCAGCTTTCTCAACTTCATTCAACTCTCCTTCAAATCTCTCATCTCTTAGCAATTCTCTGATCTGAGGGCCTACAAAAATGCCTTCTTTAATCTTGGCATCACTGATCCGGGGAAACTTATTTCTCAAGTATGTGAATCCTGTTTGCGCTTTATCCATCGCTTTAACAAAGTTTTTCATAAGTCCAAGCTTGATATGCAAAGGAGGAAGGTACACTTTCTCAGGGTCAACAAGTGAACTATTCACAACATTTTTCTTGCCTGGAACAAGTGAGGTGCGTTTTGGCCAATCCTTCTTAACGTAGTGGTTTTGCTTGTCCCTACTGTCCCACTCACATAAAAAACAACAGTACTTGGTGTAACCTAGCTGCAACCATAGCAAAAGTGCAATGACCTTCAGATCTCCACAGATATTCCACTTATATTTCTGATACTGAAACTTTTCTAAAAGCAACTTCATGTTGTCGTATGACTCTTTCATGTTTGCAGCATGTGCAATAGGTACAGAAGGAAATTTATTTCCGTTGTGAAGAAGGACTGCTTTCAAGCTGACTTTTGAGGAGTCAATGAACAATCGCCACTCATCCACGTTATGTTCATGACCAAGAGCCCCCATGACTGAATTAACATCTTTACAAAACACAAGTCCATCTTCATGGGAGAACCATTCTTTGAATTCATCATGGCGGCTGCGGAAAACACAAACTTTAGTGTCACGTTGCAGTAGATTCCAACCCTTTAATCTTGAACCTAAAAGTTCAGCCTGCTTCTTAGATAATTTCAAATCACGAACTAGGTCATTTAGATCTCCTTGTGACAGTAAATGTGGTTCATTGGAGGAACAGGTAGCCTGGAATGTTGGATCAGAAATGTCTTCATCTTTTTCCTCGTGATATGCTACAGCTACGTTTGATTCCTCATCACTTAAACTTACATGTTCAGGAGGATTTGGTACTGGAAGTTGAGCACTGTGGGGAACTGGTCTCATTGCAGACGGTAGATTAGGGTATTTCATAAGGCTCTTTGTTTTTGAAGTGATCCCCTTTGTATTTACCAGACAGAAATAGCAGTCTGTTGTGTGATCTTTGGGTTCCCTCCAAATCATTGGAATAGCAAATGGCATGTGACGTGAACCGTTTAGCCATCCTGTAAGTAGTCTTACACATGTCACACAACAAATGTGAGGGGCCCAACTCTTGTCCTGATCGCCTACTTTACATCCGAAATAAAGTTCGTAGCATTTTTTTACTAATGGTGTAAAGTTACGTTTCTGGGATTTTAAAGTTAGATCACCACATACATAACAAAAGGAATTAGGATGATTCAGACAGTTCCGCGGCATTACAAAACATCTATATGAATCAACACTGGTGTAAAATTAACAAGAAGCAACAGACACTAGCTGTTAACACTGTGACATTTACAAGCAGACTGACTTGGAGCTGCTCTACACACAGAAACTAGGCTCATGTCTGAACAGGTACAAACATGTTTCAACCTGCACAGTCTGCTGCTCCGACCAAATTTATCCTGCCAGCATTATCAGAACTTTCTCCCCAAAGGAATAAATTGTACTAATTTTACAGAAAAATTAATACAACATATATATTAATATTAATATATTTTATTATAGTTATATTAATTAATATAATATATTATTATATTATTATTTTTATAATGTTTTATATTATAATATTGTTATATACTTAATTATATATAATATGTTATTATTTTTTTATCCGGTGATCATGCTAAATGAGGAAAAAATGAACATAGCGTCACAAGTAAACTAAGCCCGATAGAAAAAATCTAATTTCATATTTAGATTCAGCATGAAAAAGTACACTTAGAACACCCATCAAAACCCTTGTGACAAAATTGTTGTTGACCAGTGTTATTAGAGGGGATAATAGCTGATAGGATCGCTGACCATTTGAATTCCTACAAGCTGCTTGGGGACTTCCAACATGAGTTTAGACGGCATAGGTCGTGTCTCACCAACTTGCTCGAGTTTTTCCACGTCATGTTGAGTGAGTATAAGAGTAGGGCGATTGATATACTTTATCTCGACTTTGAGAAAGCCTTTGATAAGGTACCTCACTGCCGACTAATGGCGAAAGTGCGCGCGCTGGGTATCGGTGGGGAAGTAGGTAGGTGGATTGAAAACTTGCTGAAGAATAGGCGGCAGAGGGTTGTAACTAAAGGGGCTAGTTCGGGTTGGGCCTCGGTCACTAGCGGGGTTCCTCAGGGTTCCGTTTTGGGGCCGCTGTTGTTTATCATTTACATAAATGATATAGACGGTGGCATCGTCATTCGTATCGCCAAATTCGCTGATGACACGAAGCTTGGGGCCAATGTTGGGACGCCGGAGGCGATCGAGGAACTGCGTGCGGACCTAGGTAGGATAGGAGAGTGGTCCGAAAAATGGCAAATGCCGTTTAACTTGGGTAAATGCAAGGTGATGCACATTGGCTATGCCAATCGTAAGTCGGACTACTCGATCTGGGGGAGTAATATCGAGGCGACTGATTTGGAAAAGGACTTGGGTGTGCTAATTAGCAGCGACCTTAAGTTTACGAAACAGTGCGTAGAGGTGGAAAAGAAAGCCCAGAAACTGTTGGATTATATCAGGAGGCAATTTCAGTTTCGGAACAAGGAGATTGTGCTCTCTCTGTACAATTCCCTGGTTCGGCCACACCTGGAGTATGCTGTGCAGTTCTGGTCGCCCATCCTCAGGAAAGATATTGAGAGGCTGGAGCGAGTGCAGGCGAGGGCCACAAAGTTAATCCCTTCCGTTAGGGACTTGTTTTCGCTGGAAACTCGGATGCTGCGCGGTCAACTGATCGAGGTTTTCAAGCTCTTACGCGGGTTCAACGATGTCGATTTTAGAAGCATGTTTAGTTTAAATGATAACCCAACTCGCAACAATGGTTGGAAGTTGGATTTGAAACGGTTTAGGATTAGTGTGTGTGGGAATTACTTTACGTATAAGATCTGTGACACGTGGAACAGGTTACCTTCAGGAGTTGTGAACAGTTCCTCTGTGGATCACTTCAAGAAAAGGTTAGACCAAATCTTGCACACTATTTGAGGGTGTAGAAAATTTTCCCTGGCACCCGTTGCCATTGGTACCTCCTCGGTATGGGCCGCAAGGCCTTTTGAGGTACTTCTTTTCCTTGTAACTCCTTGTAACTCCTCTCTCTCTTACCTTCCTAAGCTAGGTATACCCTTTTGTTGGGTAAGGCCTTCCCAACTTCTCCCCCAAAATCTCTTCTCTCTCTCTTAGGTTAGGTGGACTCCCCCAGCTTGTTGCAGCTGGGGAGATTCCCCTTTTTTTCCTCTTTTTTTTTGTCTCATGAATGAAGGCGAGGAGGGTTTTTTAAATGTATTTTTTTTAAGGAGGAGGGGGCCCCGCAAGGGGCCCTCAAGGGACAAACCCCAAAATGCCCCTCATTAATGACGGTGAGGTCCCATAAATGGGTGAGGAACTTAAGGACGGGGGCCCCCCTTATAACGGAGGTGAAGGCCTCCAGGGGCCCCTACAGGGTCAAGTTTCAAAGCGCCCCAAATCCCTCGGCCCTTTTGCCATCATACTATTAGTCAAGTGAGTCAATAGTGTAAGAGAATGATGTACATTCTCCATGTTTATAGTTTTACATACCATGTAAATCTACCATTTTATAAGGGCATTGGTATTTTGATTAGAACTTGTCACACGAAGTTAATGCCAGAGGCAGGCAGAGAAAGGTCATCCACGTTTTGAAGGCCCTTCTCATTGTATCGATTATATTCTAATGTATTTATAATGTATTTGTAATCTTCAAAACTTACCGAAGCAACAATAAATGTGTCTCCCTGACTGACTTACGTGAGTTTTATTGTGACTTATTTGGGGTAATTCGTTAGCTTAGACTATATTGACCCCAAAACGAGGTCAAATGCGGTCAACAAGAGATCAACACACAATATGTTGTCAAAGTGGTCATAATGTCAATGAACAAGCGTGAAATGTTGTTCATTCGACTTTAATATGACAATTCTAAGTACTTTATAATGTATCTAAAAATACTCCATTTATATATAGAGAGAAAGACCCTCCAATATTCCCCCTGAAATATCTCTCCAAAATACCGAGAAAAATGCCATCCAAAATTTTCTGTTTTTACATATCTTAAAGTACCCAAATCAACTATAAAATCAATTTAGGCGTCAAAATCAAGTGGGAGCCGGTTTTTGGAACATGAGCCTCTTCACTATGGTCCGAATAAGTAATGGTAAATGTAAAATGCTATAGTTTTTCTTTTTTACCCGTTGCGTACGTTGGGCTTCCACCATGAAAAAGAAAAACTATAGTATTTATCATTTACCATTACTTATTCGGACTATGGTGGATTTAATTTTCCCAGAAGAGTTCCTTGTTCCATGCACGGTCTCTATTTAACATATATGTATGAGTATACTATATAAGAGTATGAGCCAAAACTATGAAGTCACAATTGCGGGAAGAATTTCAACGAAAAAATCTCAAAAAATTGCCAGTTGCTAATTTTTGTTTGTTTGTTTGTTTCTCTAAAATATTATTCTTTCTGCAAAAAAAAAAATCACATTGATAAATTAAGCTGCAAATAACGTTTGAAGAAAAAGAAAAATCTGAGGAGTCCAATTTGAATCCTAAATCAAATCACACTGAGACCAAATTTGTATATGACGAGCTCACATCTCTATTGAGAGGATACTTTGAGATCTAGATTTTATGTTTCACCCTATAAAATAAAAGGGCGCAGCAACCCGAAATCTAAATGGGAATTTAAGAGCATGTCACCAGGAAATATGCGAACGTTCAAGTCAAGTTCTTGAATGTCTATTTCTAGTGGACAAAAACAGTTTACAGTATTTTCGATCATGAAGAAACGGGTAACCAATCAAAGTTTAGGGAATAAATTAATTAATACTTTAAACTATAAACAAGAACAAGGTACAAGGAGACTAAGGTATAATAGACAATTATATTCAGTCATATTCAATAACAAAAACAATTTTTTAATTTATTACTTCTAGTCAAAATAGGCCTTGTCTTTCCTCCCATTATTTCGCTATATATAGTCAATGCAGTGAACGTTTTAGAATTTAAATAAAAATCTGCAATTTGATGAGAATTAAATGGATTAGCCATTATCGCTTTGATATATTGGGGAACATCGCCCTTTCTGTTACATGAAAAGTTCCCCCTCCCCCCCATTCACTATATACATCAATTGCTCACTCAAAATTACTAACCTTTCTCATTTGTTACAGCCTCTATATTTTTACTCGACAATAATATTTTTATTTTATATCATCATCAATATATTTCATAGTTCGTTGCGCACTCACGCTACGCAATTATCTTTACTCGTACTTTCAGAGAAACGCGTACATGTGTATCGCATACTTGCTTTTAGGCATATTTAATAGCTTTCACACTTGCATAACTTTAAGATGTGCGAGTCTCTTCTTCATCAAACCAAGTACCAATTTCGCTGGAGAAGTGGTGAAAGCGATTAAAATACATTTGCATGCAAATTACTTCATGGCACAGGGTAAATAAATCCATAGTGACAGTGCAGCGGTTTACAAACAAATTTTCAATTGGTGAATAAAGCTTCTGGAGAGAACACCATTTTGATTTTCGAGAGAGAGAGAGAGAGAATGTAGGTGTGGGTGTGCGAGTGCGAGTGTGTATGTATTACAAGAATCAATTAAAAAATCGCATAGGCTTAACAACCGATATGGAGTTGATTTCCATATCATACGCACTCTTACATTCAAAGAGAAGACAAGATAGAAAAAAAGTTCTCGCTCTTCTTTCCAATTCCACACCCCACCCATAAGGGTAGGTTTCGAAATTAAGGAAGAAGAGAGCACTGCACAACAATATGAAATGCTGAAAGGAAATTTTATAGAAAAGTGGAGAAAATTAAAAAATCACAAAGAATAGACACACTCGCTTAAAAAGTAAAAATAAATTAAACCACTGTATTTAACACCATTTTCAGCTTAATTTTAAACATAGCTATGGAAATATTATTTAGTACTTCGGCCGGCCGTTGTTTATGAAAGGAATTTACCGCAGATCTTTGTTCTACAAATAATTCAGTCAATAAAGGCGAAAAGTTGGCAAATTTTATGGACAACAACATATCAAACCCGCATCGCTAGCTCTTGGGGAATTATAGTTATGACGATTACAGTGCAGGGCGGTAAATTTGAAAATTTTGGTGCCCGGAAATCAAAGATCTTGTTTTCTTTATGCCAACTAGTGATCTTCAGTTGCTTTTGTATATGTATTTGACATATCCATTTTTACCATTTTATCAGGAGATGATGTAACATTAATTTAAAGTTAATTTTCAAGCATATATGCTTTTGTGCTGACGCAGCATGCAGCACAAACAGCTAAAACCTCGTTGCTCACATTCAGTACTGTAAGCCTTCAGTACAAATTTGTCGTTTCACTTTATAACTATTGGGCAAATTCGTGCAGACTCAGCGTTTTTTGGTATGGCCGTTCTTTATAGGCTTGAAATTTAACTTTGATGTATATTTTGCTGAAAAATGACTGCTTGAATGAACAATTTATCCAGTAAAGCAGTGTTTTATCCACGATAAATCATGATTACTGCGTGTTCTTTGTAATATTATCAATCAACTTGTATTTCAATAGCCATTGTTGATTTAACATTGAATAAGTCCTTCTGTCAACAATGAAACATGTGTGACTAAGTTAAGTGAACACAAGAAGGCAATGATGGAGATATTGACACTAGATGACAGAAAAGAGCTAATTGAAATAACAGCCCAAGTCACACCCGATAAAGATGCATCTCAGTCTGAAGATTCTCAGGTCCTACAAAACTTTACTAGAGCTGTCGAGGTGTGTAGAGATGTTCTTAAGGAGAAGTCATGAACTGCCAAGTTATGGATCCAATACATTGATTACATAGACATCGTCCAAAGCTTTATTCGAGCAGAAAGAACGGGGAATTGGAATGAACATCTGATTGCAGTTACACAGATGTTAAACCTTTTGCAGGGATAGGCCATCTTAACTATGCAAAGTGCGTACGTCTTTAGTTACAAGAAATGAAAGAATTACCAAATCAGTACCGCTGGTTTCATGAAGTTTGATGTTCATGGTTTCCATGTCGTTAGAAGATCTGATTGATTTTGGGCTGGTTTATGGACGGATTTGGTTATCGAACAAGCACTTATGAGAGCAATCAAAAGTCGAGGGGGTGGGGGGTTGACACGAGGCCGCGGCATGTCAGAAGCAGTGCGTCTGTTGTGGATTCACAGCAGCCATAAGTGTGCAGAAATACATGAAGCTATGACTGACATGAGTAAATCAAAGCACACAACAAGTGAACAACATGTGGAACTTTGCAAAACACGAAGGAACCGAGACCATGCAGATTTGACAAAAATTTTATATTGGTTTACCAACTTCAACCCATTAACAACTATTAGTAAAAACTTTAGATATCTACACATAGGAATTAGTGTTGAAAAATAATCGAAACTTTACAAACCGGTTTTTAATCGATCTGTTTTCGAAAACCGGTTTTAACAGGTTATGACCGAGAAGTATAGTAATTTTTAAAAGCCACAATTGAAAGGTACTGACTTTAACTCTTAACAAGCATAGCTTATCGCCTATTTTTTGGTCAAAAGAATGCAAAAATGCAGCATCATATGTTATGCATATGAATAAGAAAATGACACTTTGACATATTTTATTTTAGCCAAATAATACATTATTCAAACAATTTAGATTTGAAATAATTTTTTAAAATAAAACATCTATACTTAGAAAGAAATAAACTTCTTTTTGTAAAAAAATTATAAAGAATAAAAATAAAATTTATCTCTATTTTGGAAAAAACATTGAAATAAAATTTTTTAATAAAAAAAAACTTTATCTAGAAAACAGAAAATTGACTCTTCATGAAGAAAAAATATAGAAATTAATTTAGATTTTATCCCTATTTTTGGAAATGACATCTTAAGAAACAAAGGGCATTAAGGGTCTTATACTGCGAATAGGGCTTTAGTCGACTGACTCTACACTACAGCCTACATGATGAGACAAACTGAAGATCGAGTTGCCAGATAGGCAAAAATTATACTGAAGAGCAGTTGCCAGTTTGTCACAATTTAACTTAATAGGTAATGTATTCGAAGTTATTTTTTGTGCGCTGTAGCGCGTAGCACGTTCGCGCAAGTTTGAGCCAAATAAAAATCAATCGATAAAACCGGTTTTTTTCTTTCGGTTTTCGATTTTTAGGGGAATTTTACAAACCGGTTTTCAACACTAATAGGAATCAGCTCAGTTAAAGGCAAAGACGGAATAAACTGTGACGATGATGAAAAATTGGAGCTGACATACAAGCAAGTTTAGATGATAAAGTTTTCAGGATATTGTTTGTAAACAGAGTGACTTTGTGAGTACACTTGTCAATTTACATAAAGGTATAAAGGTAGATGATGAAACCGTCCACATCGATCCATCTGGACTCTTCGCAAGACTGATAGCAACAGCAAACCAATCAGACAACATTGTTTAAAGATCATTTGATAAGAAAACCAAGCAAGGCAACCTTAGCAAAAATCATCACTGATAATGCCAACCCTTTGGATGCTATACCCAACACTAAAATCGTTTTGAATGGTGGTGCACTACTTCATCATGTACAGTCGCCTGCAATAATTCTGCTCCACCCTCTCAGAGATGTGACAATAACGCAGGCCCTCTTAAACCCCAGTCCCCCTCTCACTCACTCCCTCTCCCCCCCTCTCAGGTGTTATCATAGTAATACTTATATTTTTTGAAAACCACTGACAGAATAAATATGTTGTTCACTGTAGTTTTGGTGGTAATGCGAGGACGACTATGTATTTTATTCATGCATTATTCCTAAATTTAGGGAATAGAGTACTTAGGTTATTTCACAAACGTGGGATACTTTACTCTTCCTCTCGCTATCCCCCCATTTCGTCTCCCCCCCTATCCTTTCACTACAACAAAAACGACGATATTACGAGATCAAACCGTCTATATGGAGTCGGACAATAGCTGAAATTAATCATCATAATGTAGGGAAATACACCACTTATTTGTAATTGTTAATATCGAATCACGATATGACAAAAAGTATTGCATCACGAATGATCCCAAAATTCGAAGGACACTGTAATTCAGCGTGTCAGATTACGACTCGATTAGCATCTAATTTTAAAATGTGATTTGAATCCAGCGACGAAATATATTAAATAATATATATTAATATATACAGTATATGTAAAAATGAATAATTCTAACATTCATTTTTGCATGTAAAGTCCAAACTCGCGTGACACTCTAACTATATAAAATGCAAGTTTGGAAAATGTTTAAATTTTCTTTCAATTTTATTTTTGCTAAGTAATTGATGAATTATTTCTTTTTTAAATTACCTAATCATTTTTTAGATTAAGCTTAATCATGTAATCGTGTTAAATTCTGCAATGTTTATTTTTATATACATTCTTTCTTAGTTGTAAAAGATGAAGTCATAACTTGCCAAAACTCTAAATTAACACTTAATTTTAAATTTTAAGCATTTAATTTTGGCTCACATGCATGTTTAAATTTAATCCATAATAAAATGCATATTTCAATTTCCATTTTTAATTACCGCGGCAAATCGTGATAACATTAACTCTGTCAATATGCTGTTTAAAAGAAAAATATGACTTCATCTTCAAATATCTTGCTTATCTGCCAGTATGCTGTTACAGCCCAAATTTACCTTTATCTTCAAATATTTTGCAAAAAAAATCAGCTTATTGAGAATAAAAAAACAAAACAGGTCAACGTTAAATAATAATGATGTCACCAAATTATTACTATATAAACTCTTGTAATTTTTCCAATTATCATTCTGATTATTCTGATCTGACCTAGAGGCTGAAGTAGGCCTATTACTTGTAATATTTTGGAAGTAGTAAAATTCAGTCAGAGGATCTCCTTGTCTTCTCCTTTGAGCCCTGTTTTCTGTAGAGAAGTTAGTTTTAGTAGAATAAATAATTTCCCGATACGCTACAACAAGAATCGGGTAACCGCCAGATAATTTAGTAAGTTTTCACAGATTTCTCCGATCCACTACAAGAACAAATCGGAGTGTATTATAAAAGAAACTACTGCGATTCCTTACACGGTACCAGCTACCCCAGAGTGAGAAAATCCGTTGCTGCTACCTAACCAGAACCCCTGTCAACCTCGAACCACCGAAAGCCATAGACGGAGGGTTAACATATGTATTACAGGATAACTGCCCTGTTCATACTGCCAGGATCATCAGACGGTGGTTTCAGGAACAACGAGATGTCGAGCTGCTGAACTGGCCCACCAAGGGGTGTGACCTAAACCCCATTGAAAATGTGTGGGTAAATGTGGTTAACATTTGGGTGCCTGGACAGGAGCGGACATCTCGGCACCTGCTGCAACACACCATGGCAGAATGGGGACTTTTCCACAGGAACCCACAAGTCATCTGCAATCATTAATAATAATAATAATAATAATAATGGAGGATGGATCAAGTATTCAGTAATTGTGCATATTAATGTTACGATTGTGATGTAGTAAGTATAAATTATATTTATTTACTTGAACAATTGTCAGTTCCTTATAATTTGAACATTGTGTTTTGTATGTTCTTAAGAAAAGCCCTAAATTTACTTCATTCATGTTTATTTTTGTAATAAAAAATTGAACTGTTATCATTATCTCTCCATGGATAGACCCTTTTCTGGATAATCATTTGTTGATGATGCATGGACTTTAAACAGAAATGTTATTGCCTGGAGGAAAAGTCGACACTACAACTTATCTTACACTTTAACTATAACATGGCCCCCATCAAAATTTTATGATTGAAAGGTTTTAAAGTATCCCACATTTGTGAAATATCGTAACTACTCTATTCCCTAAATTTAGGAATAATGCATGAATAAAATATATCGTCGTCCTAGCATTACCACCAAAACTACAGTGGTTTTCATAAAATAGAAGTATTACTATGATAACACCTGAGAAGGGGAGGAGGGAGTGAGGGTGGGGGACTGGGGTTTAAGAGGGCCTGCGTTGTTGTCACATCTCTGAGGGGGTGGAATGGAATTATTGCAGTGGACTGTACATTGGAAGAGCAATTGCACGTATAGTGAGGTGATCCAACAATATCATGAATATGTTCAGAAGAACTATGGTTCATGTACGATAATTTTGGACAGCTATGACAGTGGAGCATCTACGAAAGACCATGAGTACCTTAGGCGAACCAAAAAAACCTCAGCATTTGTTAAAATCACCAAGAATATGACTGCACAAAGATCAACACATCCTACTAGCAAATGAGAAAAACAAAAGTCAGTTTATTCACCTACTAATGGATCATTTCATCTCCAATGGCTTTGATGTTCACCAGAGTAACAGTGATGTTGATACCTTAATTGTCAAAGCAGCCTTAGATTTTGCTTCATCTGGATACCCTACCACAGTAATTGCAGATGATACAGATATCCTCGTTGTACTGTTGCACCATTTTCGTGAAAGTATGGCTGACAAATACATGTATTCTGAGGCATCAAAACGAAGAAAAGACGGTCCTAGAGTTCTGAGGGTGCAAAATGTAGGAAACTTACTTAGTCCTGTAGTACTCCAAAATTTACTATTCATTCATGCCTGAGGTGGATGCGATACAACTTCATCGATATTTGGTCAAGGGAAAGGAGCTATCTTGAAGAAAGTATCGATATCAAAGAAAATTCAAGAAATCAGTAAAGTTTTCTACTCCTATGAGGCCAGCCACATAGAGATTGCTGAGGCAAGAACAAAGTTATTTGTGATCATGTGGTAAGGTTACTGCGATCTAAACAAGCTTCGCTAGACATCCTACATGAACACTATTACAGCTTCCAAGTCTCCACTTCGACCAGAAAAACTGCTGCCGACGCACATTGTAGCCGAGTATCATAGTTACAGAGTTCACTTGCAAATCGTTCAATGGAATAGCTTCATGGTTGCAGAAATTGAACTAACAAACTGGGGATGGAGAATGGATAACGGTAATCTTGCTCCTATAATGACAACTAAAGAGCCAACACCAAGCAATTTATTGAACTTCATTCGCTGTAAATGTAAACTTTCATCGAAGAATCCTTGTGGAAATAATGTGTGCTCATGTCGAACACATGGTTTGAAATGTGTCACTGCCTGTGGTGCTTGTCATGGTAATAGTTGTAACAATTCAGAAGTACTTACAGACGACGTTTCAGATTCTTCAGACAGTGTTGAATATGATAGAAATTTATTTGATGTATTTGAATGTCAGTACATTTTGTGATGAATGTGAACCAAAATAATGGTATTAGGCGTCTTATTTTCAAGGTAGGATATGCTATCCAAAGAGCTTAGTGCTATCGTTAAATCGTAGAAAATCGTATTTTTAGTCAAATATTGAAACGAGTGTAGCATATTTTTCCCAAGGTGGATTGTTGCAGATTTTTCATATGTTGTTTTTTCTATAACAAGAGAAACATCTGTGCTAAATTTTATTTTGTTATGGATTTATTCCGGGTGGCAATGCTTGTTGACTACACGAAAATACTTAAACGGATACAATTTATGACGAATAGAGGACAGCAGTAAGAGGGTGAAGAAATGGTAGATTTAAATTGCTGCATGTAAGTGCAAGGTCATGTCTGTCTCTCTGCCTTTTGCAACATTGAACGGTTGCATCCCCTTCTCACTCCCCTTTTCCCCATTTTTTGCCCTCATACCTTTACCCTGTTGTTTGCCATGGTAACCGTTGTTATATTTATATATATATATATATATATATATATATATATATATATATATATATAGAGAGAGAGAGAGAGAGAGAGAGAGAGAGAGAGAGAGAGAGAGAGACACACACACACACACACACACGCTCCAGGCACTTCCTTATATGGGTATACAGTTATCAAGTAGTAGTCGGTTGGCATTTGTGGAGACCGCGACTTGAGGCTATAATTCACCTCCTTGAACTTCCATCATATAACAACCATCGTAGCAGGCCGTTCTTTAGCATGGTGTCATTCATTAACTGAATAACATTTAAATTCATTTAATCGCGCGTTGTCTTATTTTTTGTTAGCCATTAATTTACTGTTGTGTATTTGTCCTTTTGCTATCAATGTTAATCAGTAACTTCAGCATTTTACTCTACTGCACAATTAAACCAAGCATTGTAACACTATTGACTGCCCGCTCATTCAAACTTATCTGACAATTCATTCAGTTCTTATTAATTACATCGTTAACGATTGTAATAATATCATTTACTTCTTTGTGTAATTAAAGGAAAATGAACGGACTTATTAATCACCTTCCTTTATTAATGACAGAGACAGAGAGGGAAAGCTTCGACAGTCTCGACTGGAGGTGCAATGTGACGTCATTTTGGTTGCGGTTATGTGTCGATAGAACAATGGGCTTGTTGTGAAAGCAGAAGTCGTTGCAGAAATTGTTCATGAAGGCAAAAAGAGGATCTTTGAAAGTGTTTGATGATGTCGCTGTAAATATAGGGCATATTTTATATATATATATATATATATATATATATATATATATATATATATATAATGTTTCAGACCAACAGACTCTAGGATCCACTCATGACTGGTCTACCTAACTGTGTTCGTAATTGTGTATTGTGCATGGGCGCATTTACAGTGTGCGGGGCCTTGGGCAATCTATTTCTCAGGATGTATTATTTTAGTGTGTTAATGAATGACAATATTTTTTAATGCACATAACAGATGTATTTTTTAACACACACAAAACACATGCGGAAGCCATTCGGCTTATTAATATGATATTAAAGACTATAACTTAACTATGTACACATACAGTGTATACAGCTACAATAGTAGGCTACACAGTTGTAATGCACTTAATAAACAGCTAAACTGTACAGCTTACTGTACTGTAGATAGAGTGTAGATTTGTAATGAATATTACATAGGACGCTTCCTGGCATTTTGTTTGGAAAACTGCATAATTGTGTCCTCGAAACTTACCGACTGCAACACCTCATGCTCTATACTCAACAGCGCCAGGGACGAAAGGCGCTCCTGGCCCATTGTGGAGCGAAGGTAATTTTTGATCAGTTTGAGTTTCGAGAATGAACGTTCACCAGAACAGTTCGTGACAAACATACACAGGTATATTCTCATTGCCATTTCCATGTTTGGGAAATGTTCCTTTCAGTTCGTTTGTGTTCATATGCCGATAAAATCTGTTGCACATGTCTTCACGTTCTGTCTGGGATTCTGTTTCACTTTCGGTGAGTTTCATTAGGGCAGCGAACTGCACAACTTCTGTTACCATCTCTTTCTCCAGATCAGCCGGATAGCATTCTACTAGATGTTCAGCTCACTGTCGAAGACTGTCGTTTTCCAGGACTAGAAGGAAATACAAAAATCCAAATCTTTTCTGCAGGACAGCGTACGCTTCTAGACGAGTGTTCAGAGTGGTACACAGTTTATTAATTATCGGTAGAAATGCAGTCAGGAGCGGCTCGCAGGTAGGCACTGTGGAACTGCAGCACCCCCCATGATCTTATGATCTTTATATTTAAATATTTAAAATAGCCCCTCTGATTGTTTTTTTTCAATGAACTTTGAGTTTTTAAATCAGATTATATCCTTTTTTCCTTAAACTATTTCAATGCCGAACGAATGAATCACGAAAGTAGCTTCAGCCTTCCCGTGGAACTGCGTACTTAACAGTTCCAGATTTTGTTCGAAACGCTTGAAACCTCGGAGCGGACGTACGAAGAGCGAGTCAGAATCGCGGGTTTAAGAGGATCCAAAGCACTGTGGACAGAGCAGTGCCGATTTGTTTGTTTGACGTGGTAGTTGTGTTGCTGTATCGTTTGCTAATTCGAAATTTAATTTCCGAATTGCATTTATCAATGATTCGTTATCATTTATTTTTTGTCGTGAGATTGAAGTTAATTATATAATAATTGGATTATTTACAATATATAGCTTTCATTTCTTAGAATATTTTTTCGCTCAGAATAAAAACAAGAATGGAATTTGTTTATAAATAAAATTTTTGGCAAATTCGAAATTACCCGTTAAGCGTAAGTACCCTATAATTGATTTTATGATACTATTTTACTTATTTTTATGACTGAGTACTGTAGGGTGGATCGATTTTACATTTTTTTCGATTTCCATTTTCTAATAGAGACAAAAACTTGCGCATGCATGAGAAAATAGCCTCTGCAAAATCTTAGCTTAATAGGTAATCATCTTCTGCCCCCGGTAGAGCGAAGAAAATCATATTTTAGTAGTCAAAAACATATTTTTAAACCCTAGCCAAGAGTCATAAAATTTTGCGTGTGTGTTATTTCATGCCTAAGCAACGATATAAATGCTATGGGAAATATATAAATGCATTATTTAAGACGTTGCTTAGGCATGAAATAACACACACGCAAAATTTTATGACTCTAGGCTAGGGTTTAAAAATACGTTTTTGACTACTAAAATATGATTTTCATCGCTCTGCCGGGGGCAGAAGATGATTACCTATTAAGCTAAGATTTTGCAGAGGCTATTTTCTCATGCATGCGCAAGTGTTTGTCTCTATTAGAATATGGAAATCGAAACAAATGTAAAATCGATCCACCCTACTGAGTAGTGAGTAGTTATCTATTTATCTATTCGACTTTCTCTCTCTCTCATATATATATATATATATATATATATATATATATATATATATATCGACACAATTGTTCGCAATTTCTGAGGCAGCACCCCCATAACTGAAAGTCACGAGCCGCCACTGAATGCAGTGGTCTGAAATGAATCTCTTGGTGTCAGGTTCGTATCTTCGGCAGTTCCGATTTCGTCATGATGGCGCTTTCTCTTCTTTGTGCGTTGAGTCGATTCCTTGTATACTCGATGACCACACTTTCCGATGCCCTGGTCCTCGAATTCGTCAAATCATGATCTGAGATCTTCAACAAATTGCAGTAGTGATTTCAGCAAGAGGGTGGCTGAGTCTAACGACATTCCTTGTTTTTGCAGAGATGCATTCGTTTTTTTAAATCGTTCGAGAATAGTGTTCCATAAAACCAATAAAATGGCTGTTTCGAGTTGTTGAAGCTGTTTAGACAATCCCTTGGCTTCGATCCTGGCTTCCGCAGTTTGGCTGGTATCTGCTGCTAGCTCATCCAGTACCACGATATTCTCGGCGTAGCCTTCGGTTAAAGATTGGACGGCATCTGATCTGGCTGACCAGCGGATATCGAAGAGACTTTTGTCGACCTTTAGTTTCTCACTACGGGAACTACTATCGAGAACCTCTACATGTAGACGCCATCGGTATGTCGAGGAGACGAGAAACTTGTAGACATTCTGAATGAGCATAAACAATTCAACGGCTGCTGTGCAACTGTCCACTGCTGATTTACCCACAAGATTTAGTGAGTGGCACATGCATGGCACAAACTCAGCATACGGAGATTTTGACTTGATGTGGCTCTTCCCTGCCATATTGCTTGCGCTATCATAAGACTGGTCTCTGCAGTCTCCAATTCGAATGCCATGCGTCTCCAGAAAGTTGAGGACCACGTCGGCGATTCCTTTCCCTGTATGTGTGTTCATAGGTATGAACTGTAGAAATCGCTCGACGGACCCAGACTGGCAGACTCAACCACATATCGGACGGTGAAGCACAGTTGATTGGTGTGGGAAACATCGACGGATAGAGAGTAGTATTTTGACTGCTAGATTTCTCGGATAATCGTCTGAAGTACTTTATCGGCCGTCAACAGTATGAGTTCCTCGCAAATGAAATGAGAGAGATACGAGGTGTGTCCGCTACCTTTGTTGGCATGCTCGCTTATATGCGCAGCTAGAAAACTGTCATACTTACTTAAAAGTTCCAAAATTCCTTAATAGTTGCCGTTGTTTGGTGAACCGAAACGGGAGTCGTGCCCACGAATTGCTAGTCCTCGTGACGTGATATACTTGATAACGTCGACACAGCGCCGCAAAACTTCCTGCCAGTAGTTGCACTCCTTTTCAAACTGGTTCACCAGTTTCGAATCAACACGGCCGGAGACAGACTTTCTAACCAACAAATATCTCATCGACTCCATATGTTGCTCACATTTTCCGTGTGCTTCGACCGATTGTCTACCATGCTTCCAGTCGTTGAACACGATTGTGAACTTGCTGTCCGCCCTCGACATTAATTTACAGACAAAACAGTAAACACAGCCTGTGGACTCGGAATAGCACAGCCATCACACCTTAATCCTCTCATTCGTCAGGCTATGTTTCTTAACAAATAATGTCTTCGTACATCGGCGTGTTGTACCACTTTCAGTAGTTGAAGAGTTACTGAAGTCGCTTTTCATAATTTCGGCAATCTGATGTTCCCCGCTCTATCCAGAACTCTCTAAAGTCATCGGTCAGCACTTGTGGCTACAAACCAATGTCATTAATTGCATGTCCTGAAGCTGGTGGGCCTGCTGAATACACTGACGTAGACGGGTCTTCTGAAGACGCAGCTGCTGATGTAGCGGAGGCAACTGGTGGGCCTGCTGAAGGGGTTGAAGTAGACGAGTCTCCTGAAAATGCAGCTGCTGAAGTAGTGGAGGCAGCTGCTGGGCCTGCTGAACGCACTGACGTAGACGCGTCTTCTGAAAACGCAGCTGCTGAAGTAGCGGAGGCAGCTGGTGGGCCTGCTGAAGGGGCTGACTTAGTTGCTGATGATTTAATCCAATTAGTCAGTTTCGGCACCGTCGCAAGAAACTCTTCTCTGCGCTTCTTATCCTTGCACTTTTCACTACCGGGTTTATATTTCCTCCTTCGATCCCGGTCACGGCTCGTTTCCATGTTGTACGTATTACAATGCCAACAATAAGAACATAAATCATGACTCTGCAACAGAAACAACAAAAAGTAAGTTAGTAACAACATTAGAAATGAGTAACACTAACAAGAACAACAAATTAAACACCATCAAAGCGGATATTAGAATGCCTGATGCCATGCCGCCTGCCGGAAAAAGTAAAACTCGTCGCAGATGGCAAATACGTGACGTTTAATTTTTTCAATTGAAATTTGCGGGGCCCATCGGGCGCGGGGCCTTGGACATTTTCCCGGTGCGCCACCCCCTAAATGCGGCCCTGGTGCATGTCCTCCGTAGTGGCGGAGAGTACCTACAATTTTACGTGGGTTCCGAACCACAAGGCCTTAATTTTACTACCTTAAACTATACCCAATCTATCAAAATGTGCGTCTAATCGATTTTTAAACATGTTTATAGACGTGCTACTAATTACTTCTACCGGCAAACTATTCCAGCTATTTACTATTCTATGCTTAAAATAGTTTTTGGCAACTGTTGTCTCGAACCTTCTACTTGTAAACTTACACCAGTTATTTCTAGTCCTATTATATTGAGATATTTCGAAAAAGCTATCTCTATCTAAGTTATCGAACCCATTCATAATTTAAAAAACCTGGATTAGATCACCCCTTAGCCTCCTAGTCTCAAGTGTAGTCAATTTTAACTTCTTAAACCTAACCTCGTAAGACTTCGACCTAAGCGACGGAATCATCTTAGTTGCTCGTGTTTGAACTCTTTCGATTTTGTCTATATCTTTGCGCAAATGCGGATTCCAAAATTGGATCGCCTACTCCAAATGGGGTATAACTAATGATATATAAATAGGAACTATAATATCGCGCGATTTGTACTCAAAATTTCGAGCTATAAAACCTAACACTTTGTTCGCTTTATTGACCGCTGATGTACTTTGTTTCGCCACTTTTAAATCACCAGTGACTATAACTCCTAAATCCTTTTCCTGTTCTACCCTTGCCAACTCCTTCCCTGACATACTATACGCAAAATTACCGTTACGCGAACCTATATGTAAAATTTTGCACTTATCGACGTTAAATCTCATTTCCCATGTGACTGACCAATCAACGATTTTATTCAGATCTTCCTGGATTTTACCTCTATCTTCGTCATTATTCGCCTACCACCCAACTTCGTGTCATCCGCAAACTTTGAGACTGTACTGACTAGGCCGACATCTAAATCGTTAATATATATAAGAAAAAGCAAGGGGCTCAATACAGAACTCTGAGGAACGCCGCTCGCTACATTAGCCCGACACGACTCCGCTCCATCAACGACCACCCTCTGTTTCCTACCTCGCAACCACTCTTCTATCCAATTTATTACTACACCCCTGATTCCATGAACCTTAGTTTTTTTCAATGAGTCTTCAATGAGTGTGGTACGATGTCAAACGCTTTTTGAAAATCTAAATACACTACATCAACCGCCCGATGACTATCGTAAACTTCAACCACGCTTTGAAAAAATTCTAAAAGATTAGTTAAGCAACATTTGTTTCGCCTAAAACCGTGCTGCGTATTTCTAACTAAGTTATGCAATTCTAGGTGTTCGACTATACGATCCCTAATTATTGATTCCAGTAGCTTACCTACAACAGACGTTAAACTGATTGGCCTATAATTTCCCGCCGCACCTTTATCGATTTTCTTAAAGATAGTTGTTACATTTCCTAACGTGAAATTATCTGGTACGCACCCCTCAGAAATAGACGCATTAAAAATCTTTGTTAGCGGCACAACAATTTTCTTTTAATTCTTTTAGTTGTATGGGATATATGGAATCCGGCCCCGGTGAATCACGCATTTTCATTTTATCAATATAGCGCATTACCTCCCTTTCACTAACCACAATATTATCCAAAGTATAACCATTATCAAAAGGTATTATGTCTATGACCGTAGCGATATTCGTTACATCTTCTATAGTAAAAACTGAGGTAAAAAATTCGTTTAGCAAGGTAGCCATTTGCTTGTTTTCAGAAACTAGCTCTCCCTTAAAATTTTTCAACGGCCCCAAGACACTTTTTACTGGATTCCTATTGTTGACGTATTGAGAGAATCGCTTGGGGTTTTCTTTGCCGTCACGAGCTATGGAGATTTCAAATTTGCGCTTGGACTTTTTTATTACACTTTTCGCTTCACGCCTTCGAGATATGTATTTGTTTCGTAACCACAAATTGTCTTTGTCGCACTTATGTAGCCTATAAGCCCTATCTCTACTCTTTATAATATCTACTCTAGAAGTAAACCACAAGGGCATGTTGTTTACTTTTGCACGCTTAATCTTGTACGGTACACATTCCTCATTTGTAGTCCTAAGTAGTGTTTCAAACGATTCCCACATTAGTTTTGCGTTGGAGATCCCCATTACGTTTTCCCAATTGATGTGTGACAACTCATTTCGAAATTTACAAAAGTCTTGGTGCTGGAAGTTAGGAATTTTAGTCGAGTTAGCTGGTTTCGAGTGACTTACTGAGAGGACAAACTCTACCATATTGTGATCGGTATTGCTTAACGGTTCTATTACTTGAAGATCCGTGATTAGCCTATCATCCGTAGTTATTACTAAATCTAAAATACTGTCGAACCTCGTAGGTTCCCCAACCTTTTGAATAAGAAAGCTATCCTCGAGAAAATTAACTAAACGATTACCTTCCGCGTCTCCCTGCATTGTATCGTAATTCACGTTGGCGCAATTAAAGTCACCCATAACTAAGGCCTGCTCACTACCGATTATTCTCTTTAGTTCACGATATAACTCTTCCTCCGTATCAGCTGTTTGATTAGGGGACCTATATATAACCGCAACAAGAAGTTTGAAATCGTTCAATTTAAGTTCTGCTATAGTCGAATGTATTGGTTCTGGAATTGTGTGCTTTACTTCTATAACATTCACAATATTATCTTTGATATATATAACATAACACCGCCTCCTCGCCTCCTGTACCTATTCTGTTTTTAACAAAAAGTCTATAACCTCTAATTTGATACTCCCCTACAAAGTCACGTGTTTCAGTGCTAAGCCACGATTCATTTATCGCAGTTAAATCATAGTCTTTACAAGCAATTAAAAAAAATCGTTTATTTTATTTCGTAGGCTACGAGCATTTAAGGACAGAACCTTCAAATTGTTTGTAATTGCGATACATTCGCGAGCGCAAGGAAATTTGAGGAAATTACGGCAGCCTGAAAAGAAGAGACAGTATTATGAAGTAGTCTTCCTAAACGCGCAGCTCCAACATCATTAAGATGAAGTCCATCTCTGAGGAACAAGTCTCTCCTGCCGTAGAAACTGTTCCAAAAATTCGAAAATGCACTCCTTCCTGTTGGCAAAGAGACTTTAGGTTATTGTTGATGTTGTTGTTGTTGTTGTTGTTTAGCCGATCAGCCCACCCTGATCGAGCAAGCCGGCGGCACGCAGGTAACCGATCGCCCTCTCCGGAGTGGACCAGAGGTTCAGCGCATTAGTAATGTTCTGTTCTGTTCTATGTTGTGGTAGAGCAGTACAGTCTGTCATAATGTGTTCAATTGTTTGTGGTGTGTCCTGGCACAGGTGACAGGTGTCGTCTGTGAAGTTGTCTAGTCTGTGCTTTTATGTGCGTAAGTTGGGGTGATGTCCACATCGGAATCGTGCTAAGTTAACTCGATCTGATCTGCTCAGGCTGATCTCTGACCTATTAATGGGTGGCGGCTTCGCACCTAGGACCGCATTCTGACCGAGTCGTGTCAGTGCTTTGTGGGTTAGGTGTGTGTGTATGTGTTTTCTGTACTGTGTGATGTCTCTGGGGCGTGGTATGGAATGGAATATTTGGTTATAATGTCTCTCTGGTGTTACCTTAATGGTGCGAGGTATCGGTGCAGAATTATACATGTAGTGGCGAGGGTGTTGTGGGTTAGTTGTCGCTGCTGCCATGAATTGTGTTCCCCTCATGTCTAAGTGTTCCCTAACTTTCAGTATTTTTGTGTCTGTGTGCAGGTGTTCTATTGGTGTTATTTGAGTGCATCCTTTAATGATACGAAGTGCGTTGTTTTGTATTGTCTGTAGGGTGTTTATGTGTGTGTTTGAGATAATAGATGCCCAGCATGGGTTAGCATAGTCCATAACTGAGCGAATATATTGTTTGTATATGAGTGATGTTGTTTCCTGCTGGTGTCCAAAGTTTGTGCCTGTTAGTACCCTAAGCGTGTTAAGTCTTGACGTACATTTGTTTTTAATGTCCTGAATGTGGTTTGCAAAAGATAATAATGTGTTGTATGTGACTCCAAGTATTTTGGTCCTGTGAGTGTGTGGAATGTTGGTGTTGTTTAGTGTAAGCTGTGGAGTTATCTGGTGTTCTTTTGTATTGCTTGTAAGCAAGGTGATGGTTGATTTTGTGGGCGCTACTTTGAGTCTATTGTGTGTGAGCCAGTCTTGTATACTGTTTATGTATGTTTGTAGGTTACTTGTAGCGGTGTCGATGTTGTTGTGGGTGGATGTTAGAGTGATGTCATCTGCATATAATGATAAGGTAAGCTTGTTATATATGGGTGTTCGAATGTCATGCATGTATAAGTTGAACAGTGTTGGTGAGAGAACGGAGACTTGAGGGAGCCCGTTCGGAAAAAGTTTGTTTTTGGATGACTTGCCATTAAATGTGACATGTGAGTATCTTCCTGAAAGATAGTTGCTCAGCAATCTTTTAGTGTTATTGTGCATGTTTGTGTTGAGTGTTTTGTTTATGAGAGGGAAGCGTGGGATAGCATCAAATGCTTTACTAATGTCTATTTTTGCTAATAGTGTACGTCGAGCTGGTCGTCTGGAGTTGATGCCATCCATGATGTGCTGCGTGAGGTTAGTGAGTAATGTCGTGGTTGAGTGGTGAGTTCTGAATCCATGTCGAGTAGGCGATAGTGGTATGTGTGGGTTGGTGATTTGTAAGATTATTCTTTCTGTTACTTTGGAAGGTGTGCATAGTAAAGTAATGGGTCTATTGGAAGCTGGTTCTGTTGGATTTTTGTTTGGTTTGAGTAATGTAATAGTTTTACCTTGTTTCCATATGCCAGGAATAATACAGTGTTGGTATGAATATGTGCTGATATTTGTGAGACCTAGTATTCCCTGTGGGCCCAAGTGTTTAAAGTGTATGTTAGATATGTTGTCTGGTCCAGTAGCCTTCGAATTCTTAATATGTTTGATGATCTTGGTGGTCTGGTCTGTATTGAAGGGTGTAATGGTCATGTCGAGTCTGTAGGTTTTCTTGTGCCTGACTGTTTGTCTGTCTACGTGTTTCTGGTTGTTGTCTCTGTTTAAGTGACTTATCTTTGAGTAGCGATTAACTAGAATGTTAGCTTGTTGTGTATATGTTGGGATATTATTTTGGCTGCGACAGATAGCCGCGTGTGAGGTGTGAATGCCGCTGTTAGAGTGGGTAATGCTGTTCATAGTTTTGTATAGCCTGGATGTATCTGTGGAGTGGTTTAGTGGTGTTATGAATTCCCTAAATATTTCTCTCTGTTTTTCTTTAAGTTTCTTGTTTATTTCTGTGTTGAGCTGTTGTATTTGCTGTTTTATGGTTTCTGTGTGTGGTGTTTGTGTGTTATGTTTGAGGTTGTTACGTTGCCTTATGAGGTGGGCTATTTCTCTAGTGTAATTTGGGTTGTATTTCCTAATGTTGCCCTCGGGTATGTATTTGTTTGCATTGTTGATGATCTGATTAAATGTCTTGAGTGTTGTATTGATGTTTATGATGGGTGTGCTGTTTAATGTGGTGAATTGTTCCTCAGTCTGTATTTTGAACTGTTCCCAATCAGCTTTCTTGTAATTTGTGCAAGTGTGCCTAAGGCTGTTGGGGCAGAGTGTAGAACGTGTTGTAATGATGATGGGCAGGTGGTCTGATGACAGTTGTTTTTCTGTTCTCCAGTGTGTATGTGTTGCTAGTGAGGAGGAACAGAACGTTATGTCTGGGGAGGAGTTTGAGTATCCTGCTTGATGTGGTATGTGTGTATGTTCTTCTGTATTGTTAAGAATGAAGAGGCTGTTTAGTTGTGTGGCTATGTTGGCGCCTCTGGTGGTGCTTTGGTTGTGCAGGTACCAACTAGTGTCTTTAGCGTTGAAGTCTCCTCCTAAGATGACATTAGTGAGAGAGGCCAGATTGTGTAATTGTGGATTGTAATTGGCTGGCACCTGAGTTGAACTATCTGGTGGAATGTAAATGTTGATTAGTGTGGTGTTGTGTTTTGCGCGTATTTTAATGTTAACTGCCTGTATTTCTATTGTGTTATCTGCTTGGATTGTGTTTGTAATGTTTTGGGTGGCATCAGTGTTGCTAATGCTTTTACGTATGTAAGTGATGAGTCCACCCCCGTTACCCCCAGTACGATCTTGACGGATTGCCGTGAAGTCAGGGATGGTGGGTGTTTTGTGTGTGCGTTTTGGTTTTGTTTCTTGTATAAGTGCTATGCGAATGTTTTGTTTGTGTACGAATTCCCTAAGCTGCATGATTTTGTTTGTGAGGCCATCTACGTTGTACTGTAATATGTTAATATTATACTTCTGTATGTGTCTCATGGTGCTATTGTGTCTATGTCTTTGTGTATGGTGACATGATTAAGTTGTAGTGGGGCCTGGATTAGTCTTAATGTTGCCGGAGAGTAAGAGTAGTCCAGGGAGCACGCAATTGCTCCCCGTAAATGAAAAAATAGCACGCTGAGAATAGGTCTGGCCCCGGGAGCCGATCGGCACTCTGACCGTGCCACGCAACAGGCCGTCGACTGCCAGTCTGGCCAACCGTAGACAGCCGCTACACGGAGATTTGAGGAAGTTTGGCCACCAACGCGTTGATGTTTTGATTTGACGTCGCCTCTTCTTCGCGTTGACGTGTCCCGCGCTGGAGGATACAGCCACTGTTACAAGCTTCCTCGTCAGCTGCTAACACTTTTTTCACGCTGTTCTAGTTAACTGTTCAGAGGTTTTTTATAAACAAATCTCCGTTTTCTGCTCAAAACGGCTCTTTCTAATTTTAAAATTGATTATTCAAGGAAGGAAGATGTTGACTTCTATTTTGCGGCAACAGTTGATGATATTTATGTTACTTTATTGATTAATGAAAATGATTAGGCTCTTCAAGTTATTAAAGATTTCTTTCGTAATAATTGATAAATACGAAACACAAAACGTATATGCAAACAGGATGATGATGCTTAGACTACTGAAGTTGATGAAGTTTTCTCTTTCTCATATATTGTATTGACGTAACACTGTAAATATTGTTGATGTAGGTCGCCTTGCTGTAGAAATCGCTACGTTGGACAATTCGAGGAAATATATCTGTTAAAACAATCTTATTAGTTTTTTCCTTTAGTCGCCTCTAGTAAGTCCCTGTACCTAGCCAGCAGCTCTTCCGATCTAGAATTTAAAACGTTATTAGTCCCGACATGAATAACATACGTTGTGTCCTCTGAGGTTCCGTCTGTGAAATGGTCAACACTATTAGTTATATCCTCCACTCTTGCACCAGGGTGTATGTATATATATATATATATATATATATATATATATATATATATATATATATACTGTGTGTGTGTGTGTATATATATATGTATATATATATATATATATATATATATATATATATATATATACAGGGTTTCCCAAAAGTCTGGAACCATAGGGTAAAATAAGTAATTCATGTATTTCCGTTTATGCAAGTGCCCATGATGTCTTTGAGTAAGGAAGAACGCATCCAGGTAATTCTGCTCGTAGGAAATCGGAGTCAGAGGGAGGTCGCTGAGGAATTTAACAGATTGCATCCGGACCGCGAGCCGATAACACACAGCTGTGTCGGCAAACTTGTAGCAAAGTTCAGAGAAACGGGATCCATAGGAGATAAACCACGCAGTGGACCTCCGAAGACATCCACCGACGATGACACAGCCGCTACCATCCTCACTCATTTCACAAACAGTCCCCAAAAGTCTCTTCGGCGGTTGTCCGTTGAGACAGGAGTGTCGAAAAGCAGCATCCACCGCATTTTTCAAGCACACAAATGGCATCCTTACAAACTTCAAATCCTGCAGAAATTCAGCGAAGATGATTCAGACCGACGGATGGAATTTTGTGAATGGGCTACTGAACAATGTACTCAAAATGCCAATTTCCTGTCCACCATTCTGTTCAGTGATGAGGCTGTTTTTTACGCAAATGGTGAGGTGAACCGACAGAACACCCGCTACTGGTCGCAAGACAACCCTCACTGGTTTACTGCTTCAAAGGAACAAGGTGTCGTTCGTGTGATGGTATGGTGTGGCATTTGGAAAGACCGTATCATAGGCCCCTTCTTTTTTTGTGACACTGCCACAGGAAACGCCTACTTGCGTATGCTGAACGAGGAAGCATTCCTCAGTGTCTTAAACACAGATGGGGATTTCCCAACATGGTCCCAGCAGGATGGTGCTCCTGCCCATTACAGCATCCGGGTAAGAGAGTGGCTGCACCGACAATTCCCTGGTCATTGGATAGGACGTCGAGGGCCTGTGGAGTGGCCGGCGAGGAGCCCCGATCTCACCCCGTTGGATTTTTATCTCTGGGGTCACTTGAAGGCGTTGGTCTATGCGAAGAAAATTCAGAGTGTTGCACATTTGCGGGAGCGCATCATCGACGCATGTAACACCATCACTCCTGATACCATTCGTCGTGTGCTTGCTGACTGGATATCTCGTCTACATTCGTGTATCAATAATAATGGTGGACACATTGAACACGTTCTGTGAATAAAAGCCGTTTTTATTGCCGTTTTTATCATTTTGCCCTATGGTTCCAGACTTATGGGACACCCTGTGTGTGTGTGTGTGTATATATATATATATATATATATATATATATATATATATATATATATATATATATATATATATATATTAAGGTAATATTTTATAGTAGAAGTATAGGAGATATTAGTAATATAAAATAAAAAAATCATACCAGCTCTCCACAAACCAGAACAATACACAGAGCAATACCACGGACGCAGATAAAAGGTATACATATCCAACCCACCCTCGATAGTTTTGTCCTCCTCTCAGAGGACAAAGTCAAAGGTTAAAGAAAACACAGAACCAGGCCTTTCCCGGAAGCTTGAGACCCCAGTCCGCAGTTACATAACCGTGCAGGCAGAATATGAACATTGACAATAAGATCTTTTAATTTAAATTGTTACTTGTGAGACAGTGATCAATACATCTAGTACCCCTATTCATATCGCTGACGTACGTAATTATTGCTATTTATACCTAATAATTCAACATACTTTATATTTAATTTAGCAGGTTATGATATTAAAAATATATTTTTTTTACATTTTCGAGAATTTTTGGGGTCGGGACCGAGAATCTGATCCTCTGCACGGAAAATATAAACTATGGTCACAATTGGTTAACGCCTGGGAAACCGGTCATCGAGGAGTTACCGCCGAGAGGGATCGGGTCTCTACTATATACACACACACACACACACACACACACATACACACACATCAACTTGGTTGATATAAGAATAGAAATTATGCGACGAGTTCATCATTTTCCAATTTTTTTTCATTTGAAAGATAGTGATGGAAAAATTGTGAGCGCAAATGCACTCAACATACTGAGACTCATAATTTTACTTCACACGCAAATACTTGGTGATCTACAAATCTGTTGATAGTTAACATTCTTTAAATGCGTAAACATCACAGAAGTAGTTTGTAAGAATTTTTTTGTTTTACATTTAGAAATTGTTATAAGAGTTTAGATCTATCTCATTATATAAAATGCTAGAAATATTACACTGAAAAAAAATTTGCGAAACGCATTCATATGGACATATTAATGAAAAAAATTTACTAAAATTATATTTGATAAAAAGAATTTCGTAATGAGTGTGAAGAAGCAAACCACCTAAAACACATTTTGAAGATCCCTCAAAGTTGAATCTATGAAGAAAGTTAATATCTGAGAAAAATTTCTTCATCAAAGCTAGTAAATTCTTATTCACCACTTTCAGTACCTATTTTTGTGGGTGTACAAAAACTAAGACGATTCAAATTAATACAAACATGAGTCTTCTTCCGCAGCCTTATTAGCCCACTTCTATGTGGGGTCGCTGTTGCAGATCCTTCTTCTTCATTCACTTCTGTCTTGAGCCACCTCTTCCTCCAGTCCCTTATCACTATCTTTTTTCAGTCTATCCCGCCACCTCATCTTAGGTCTACCTCTTCTTCTCGTGTCTGGAATTTCCATCCTCAGCATCCGTCGTCCCACATACTCCTCCTCCTTCCTCTGGACATGCCCAATGCCCATACCATCTCAATCTCTTTTCCTGTGCCTTCTTGGAGATTTCCGTTACTTTTGTTGTTCCTCTTGTTATAATGGATCTGCATTCATAAGGTTTTGGCAAAAGTTTTACGGCCGGATGCCCTTCCTGCCGCCAACCCTCCTCCTTTCTCCGGGCTTGGGACCGGCTGAGACTTGGGCTGGCTTGCCCACTCCCAGGCGGAGTTTAATACAAACATGAGTAAATTATGTTAAAATTAAAAAGTTTGCTTTCATCGAAATAAATGGAAGGACATTATTTTAAAGATTAGAGAGATATGAGATTAAAACCCTATTTTAAAATGTATCTTAAGTATAGACCATCTGGCGTCATTACTTCCTTAACGTTGCTTCATAGACAAAAAATTAACGTAAAATAATTTTTAATAAAACACAAATTCAAGCAAAAAATTACAAAATTATAACTAGTTCACGTCACATCTCTGTGGAAATCATTAAGAGAAATTGTAAAATAAAATTAATATAAAGGCGTAATAAAATGCATATAAAATGTACAATGTATAAATAAAATTAATATACACAAATGAAATTGAAATGTACAAATAAACCCTAAAAGCCCTCTATTTTCAAATTATATTAGTTACCCATCTTTATATTGCGATTTTTTAAAAAAAAAATTTGTAAATAGTTTTTGAACTTTAAAGGTGTAAACTGTTGTCTCATTGTCTTTTGTTTTTCATTTTTGGCAGCGAATAAAATGGCTTATCTTATTTTTGCCTGTTATTGTTATTATTATTTAATGATATTTTCCGGGACCTTGCCCCACAACTGTAGGAAATAGGCAACTGGTGATGACTGGCTATTCTTCTGTTTCTTTTTGTATTTTGATTTTTTGGATAAAGGTAAAAATTTTATGTTTGATAGAATCTGAGAAAATTCGTTTATTGAATATACAAAAAAGATCATGATAAGTTTTCCAGGGTATTATTCTTGAAGTAGTGCCAGTATTGGGGACGTATATCAACTATTATCTTCCTGTAAAACATTAAAATACTAATATTTACAATTCTAAACATGAATATGGATCTTTTATATTCTGAAGTTGATTATGGTATCGCCAAAGATTCAAAAAGCACCTAGATTATCCCACTTTAAGATGAAGTTCCAATCTTTTGCTTCTTTTTTCCTACTTTTCCTCATATAAGAGACTCATTTTAAAAGCAAACCTAAAATCACGAAGGAAAAAAAAAAAAAATATATATATATATATGATGCAAACCACAAAGAAAAAGAAAAATTATTCCAAGGCCTTTCGTGTATTCAGAAGTACACCTCGTCAGGGAATGAAGGGAGAAGGCGAGATGACAAAAATATATACAACGGGACAGAAAAACAAAAAGATTAGCACATGATTAACAAGAGTTGATTAGAGGCAAAAGGTACCTACTGTATTTTAACAGGATATTGTCAGTTTTATACATTCCCGTACTGTTATTTAAATTATTTTTAAAATGGATAAATGCACATTCTAGAATATTTCTCAATTATATTTGTTTTTAACGAGCGCTTTAGAACTATCCCACTTGATACTATAATTACATCTATACACATGGTTAAACAATGCATTAGAATTATTTCCTGTTATACACGCATATTTATGCTGTTTTACCATAATATCTAACGTTTTACCCGTTTGGCCTATATACACTGAGTCACATTGTGTACATCCGATCGAATACACACAACCAACCACATTATCCGGGCTATTCTTTATTTGGCGTGATTTAACAGTATTATTATACTTAAAGACTACACTGATACTAAGTGCTTAAAGTAAAGTCGGAAGATATTGAAAATTTACATGGTAAAGTAGGCTAAGGATATTTTTACGTTGTAATTCCTTTACAGTTACACTATTATAATACCTATTCTTGGCTTTCCTAAGGCAGTTATCTAAAATTACACTTATGGACGATATTTACAACAACTTGTGTAGAAGATGCAGAATTCAGAACAGAAAATTAAACAATAGACTGGACGATTTAATTCGTAATAGTTATTGTACTAAAAATAGTGAGTTTAGTAATATTGTTAGCTTGTTGTCCTATGAGCTAGACTTCAATACGAAATGTGCGTTAGGTTATGGCTTAGGATTCTCTGTCCCAAAAAAGCCCAGCAGTTTACTGATTGCTAAGTCTTTTATCAATTTTGAAAAACATAGTACTATATCCAAAAGTGAGGCGACTTTAGCCAAAGGTTGTGTGTATAGTGCTTTTAATATGAGGTATGAATCGAATTATCCTTTGAGGTTTGAAAAAGCCCTAAAAACACTCAAAAATAACGATTCATTACATATTACTAAAGCGGACAAATCTAATTCGATCGTCATCATGGACAAAAACAGTTATATTGAAAAGATGAATACTTTATTGAGTGACCGTGATACGTACAAACCTCTAAACAGAGACCCACTGGAGGATGTTAATAAAATGTTCAACAGAACATTAAGAGAAATATTAAAAGATAACTATAATGGGCTTTCTAAGCAGTTTCTTAGCATCACTCCGTCACTACCATATTTGTACGGTTTAGTAAAACCACACAAAGTTGATAATCCCACGAGTATTATCCTCTCAATGGAGGGGTTTTGTTGCTGCTAACAACTCATTGTCGCCTGGTTGAACTTTGGAGACCTTCAACTAATGTTTTCTTTCTTGCATCTGGGAATGTTTTACGATGTTCCTCAACGACCTGAAGCAAAAACTGTGTCTGTTCCTCATTTCTCGTTACAAAGGCGTTAAAGTCCTTTATCAATACTACTCCCCTTTCTGTTACATCATTGACCACCTTCATGCTTTTAAGAATCTTGGAAGCGTTTTGATAATCTGGAATCTGTTCCCACTGAGCTGGATCTACAGAAGTTAGAAAGTCATCTTCCAACCCTAAAATTGAGAACAGTTGTCGAGAGTTTGCTGTGACAAATGATGACAGATCTTTTTCTTCAGCAATCGTTGGACAAATTCTATTTGGAGGGTATTTATCTCCTTCATTTTTTAGAGCTGCGACCATCAATCTCTTCATTTCTAAAGGTACAGGATCATCAAAGAAAGAGAGACGAATCAGACGTTCACTTAAATACCACAAATGATTACCGAATGCCTTGCCTGCAGATTTCGAGACGACATTGTCTGGGTAAGTTTTAATTGCTGAAGGAGCTCAAGGTCATTTGCAGGAGCTAAAGTTGCTTGGGGGCATTGGAACCATGTTTGTACATAAATCTTTGTAGTGAATAAATTGAATCTTCTTAAAGATGATATTTCTTTTGATGTTAGACGAACCTGTGAAGGGAGGAGATAAATCTTTATAGAATAAATTACGTTCGCTAGCCAATGTGCACGATGTAGAGCACCTGGTTGTATCAGTCTTTTTCCTCGTAGGGGTATTTCTCCTAGAAACAACAATGTTAATTCTAAGGTTTCTCGGTAATCATATCTTGGTTGACGTTCTTCTAGGTTAGTTTTACAGAATTCAATTATTTCCTTCCATTCAGATATGTCTAAGGTCACTTCTTTATCACCAATCACTGGTTCAAGCTTACTCTTATCAATGTTACTCTCTTCTAGCTGTAATCGCTTAAATAAAGCAATATCAGGTCCTGATGAGGGACTAAAAAGGACGCCAAAAACATTTCCAACTATAATTTCATGGATATGATGACGACAGGCTAGGTGCAGAAGATTTTTGTCCAATATTTGTTCAATCAGGATGCAGGCACCTCCTCTCTTTCCTGTATTACTTGCCGTGGTATCAAACGACATAGCTTTGATCTGGTTGGTTAAATTCCATTCTTTTACAGTTTCAAGAACAGCCTTTGCAATTGCTTTTGCACTTTCGGAGGTAGTTTACGGACTGCAAGAAGCTTGCGGATATCTTTACCCAGGGCCGTTTCCTGGCATAAGCAGACTAAGCGACCGCTTAGGGCCCCGCTGCTACTAGGGGGGCCCCTAGACAGGCTCCCAGGTCATAGCTCAGTGGGCAAGAATAGGAATATAGTTGAAGTTATTAATATTATTGTTATTATTATTATTATCCTTACTATTATTATTATTACTAGTACAGTTCCCGTTGCTTCGCTGACGGTTAGACAGGCTAAACTACAGAAAAGAACGCAGCCGTGAAAATTTTGAGCGTCACATTGTGTCAACATTTCTGAATCTGGTATCTCCCAGAACCTCCTCACCCCCATTCATGCAACTTGGGGGCTAACCCCCTCCCCTATTACCCCACCCCTCCCCATTACCCCACCCATCCCCCATTACCCCACCCCCACCCTTCCCCCATTACTGCCCGGGATAAATTTCACAAACAGACAAACAGACAGGCTAAACTACAGAAAAGAACACAGTCATGAAAATCTTGAGCTTCACATTGCCGCCCGTAATACAATTTCTGAATTTTTTTCTCAATTTTTTCTCACAATTTCTGAAAGTGTGACGGACGGACGGACGGACGGACGGACGGACGGACAGACGGACAGCTCTCTTATTATAATATAGAAGATTATTATTATTATTATTATTATTATTGTCGTATTAATTAAAGTTTTTGTATGAGACAAATGTGATAAAACGGAGACAAACGAAACGTTTTGGTCGTTATGTGAGATCTTATTTCTATATTATTTAACTTTATTCTTACTATATGCTTATACTTTCCTAAATGCTTAATTTTTCTAGTATTGTAAAACATTATTTCACTAATTTACTAATTATTAAAAGATTTTGTAACACTTTAAAACCTAGGATTATTTTCGTTATGTTTTCAAGCTTATTAATTCTTTTCTCATCTTTTTCAGATAATGTGAATTTTGTTGGTTAAAACCTAAATGGTCTGATTAATTATTTGAATGTATTTGATTAACGTTACAATTATAACAATTATTATTATTATTATTATTATTATTATTATTATTATTATCATTATTATTATTATTATTATATTATTATTATTATTATTATTATCATTATTATTATATTAGCAGATTAGTTGTGGTTAACTAGATGTGACTTCGTGCATCTTGGAAAATGAAACGACATTATCCATCAGGAGCTGAAAAACGGAAAAAGAAGAAAATAGAGGAGAAGCTTTCCAGTAGCACAAGTGAGATGTGCCACTTGTATATTCTTATGATTACAGTTCAGGCAACTAGGTTAGGTAGACTATCAAGCTAGGCAAGTGCTCAGGAATCGTGTAGAGTAAGCTAGTCCCTGTAATATTCATAATATTTCTAAGATGAAGCTAATCAAGAACTACCTCAGATCATCAATGGGGCAGGATCGCCTCAGTGGCCTTGGCATCCTAAGCATCAACCAGGACGTTAGCAGGGAGATTTCATATGATGATGTTATTGATGATTTCGCCCAGAAAAAATCTAGGAGGCAAAAATTTTGAAGATACAAACTGTATGATTTCATTAGCTGTTACACGATTGTATCGTAGAGTTAGTAATTGTTTGGTAGTTGATAATTGCATTATTTTTTTATACATAGTTCTGTGTCATTTATTCTAAATAATGTATAAGCTAATTTTCAGGAAATTCATGAAGAGTATTTTTTCTGTTTGTCTTCTGAAAGTACATATTTGTTGTTTTGAACATAAATGTTTCATTAAAATTGTTTCATAATTGTTTTTTATTAACAGCCATTTTTTGTATGTGTGTGCTGAGGTGATGTAGTAAGGCGTGAGTTGGTGGATGGAGGGGTTGGGCCTCAAATGGGTATACTGCTTAGGGCCCACTAATGGCTAGAAACGGCCCTGTCTTTACCAGTCACTACCACGGACAAACGACCGACAGACTTTTTCCTGTGATATCAGATAGCATTTTCCCATCCCAGTGAACTACTAGGGGGGTTTCTGGAGCAAAGTGTTCAATGATATTAACTGAAGTTTCTTTTCTAATTTTCATCCTTTTAGTGCGAATAGAATTTTTATTGATCGATAGTGACTCTACATCATATCCTAAACTTTTTGCCGTAGCAACAACGATATGAGCTGCTGCTCGGTTCCTGGTCTTTGTACGGTCTAGAGCTTGCGCTAATTCGGGAGTCACTATGTTTTGAGGTCTTGCTTTCTTCAATTGTGGTTGGGTGTCACCCTGAGAAAAACTTTTTAATTTTTGAGATGTACATTTTCCGAATGGATCCACTCGTTATCACTACTGGTACTTGAATTTATTGTTGCAACTTTGCTTAGTTATTGTGTTTCTTTTTCATGTTTTCTCTTGCGGCTAATAAAATTTTGCTCTCTAATTATTTTATTTCTTTCCTTGATTGTTGTCACTTTATCAATGCCAGCTATGTGACCTTTCCTTCCACTGCGCTGAGCAATAAGAAACTTCGTATCTTCTTCTATTTTCATCATAGACAGAGCATTTTCATGTGGAATGTCAAATAGTTCATCGAGTCGTGATGTGAAATGTGTTTCATTGGAAATTTGCTTTTGAGATCGACGGGACTTAGTTTTTGTAATGCTTTCCACTCAGAATGAAGTTTGAGCAACCGCTTAATAAGATCATGTTCATGCGCAACTGGAATACTGGCTTTCTCCCAGAAACTCATAATACTGATCAAAGTGTTCTTAGCACTATCTTTCAAAGGGAGCTTCATCTCTGAATAATGGTAAAAAAAAATGTGCAAAACTTGCTGCTTAGAAGGGAGTTTATCGCCCAATATTTTTGGTAATATATCTGTTTTAGAACGAGTACTATAACTAGTACTAGCAATGATTGCAAAAAAATTGAAAATTTTAGGGCGTGAAACTCCTAACCGTGAAATAAATGGAGCACGAATTACTACCACATTCGCAATTCCTCAGCATGTAGTTAACTGGGGATTTGAGTTGCAGCTTGCTCCTTGCCAATTTTTCAGATACCAAAAGTTACAAGAAATAGTTACATATATTGATATTATATCATAAATACAACTGTATATCTGAAAACATGTGAATATTTCATATAAACATTTCAATAATAATTTCTGCAAATTTTGCAAAGAAATAAATTAGGTATTTTACCTTGATTAAAAGTACATTACTCTACATTTTTATACTGCCATGCGCCACCCCTAAATATCATTTGATTGCTTTAGAAAATGGCATGCTAAGTTTTCTCATGATAAATAACAAAATTTGACCTTCCGAACTCTAAAGCTAAAAAAATAATTTTTGTCCCTATATGCTGATAGCCACCCTAATATATATGTATATATTAGGGTGTGTGTATATATATATATAAGCGGAACCACCTGTATGCGAAAAAGAAAGCAAAAATAAAAATAATCCTAGCCAACATACAGGGCCTTAAATCAAACCAGTCCACGAACAAAGTTTCATACCTGAAAGGACTCATGCAAGAAGCCGGAGCAGACTTTGCATGCCTCACGGAAACTCATCTAAAGGACTGCCAGGCGAATTGTGAAAATTGTGAGTCCTGTATTGACAAAAAAGAAATACAAATTGACAACTATAACATCCTCCGAGCCGACAGAACAGTGAGACGTAAAGGAGGATGTGCTATTTACACACGCAAAAGGCACATAGCAGAAATGGCTATAAGTACCTCAAACAACTACGTAGAATGTGTAGCAGCAAAAATTGAAAAATTAAATATGGTACTAATTGTAATGTACATACCCCCAAACACACCAACCTCAAAATTTTCAGATTCCATTACAGAGGTAAGAAACTTAGTAAAACATCTACACTCTCCAACCCCAAATATTTTTCTCTGTGGTGATTTTAATTTCCCATTCATGAAATATAAAAGGATAGGAAAAAAAATATGTATACACCAGGACAAGGGGGGCACACGAGAAGACCAGGAGCAGGTAAAAATGCTACTAGCTTCAGCCGATGAATTTATGTTAACGCAAGAAATAACAGAAAACACAAGAAAAAAACAATTGCCTAGATTTGGTATTCACAAACAACAGTAATCTAATTGATAATGTAGAAATATCCCCAACTATGATATCAGACCACAATATCATTGAAATAACAACTAATATAAAGGCAACAGGAAAGGAAAGAACACGCACAACAGAAAGAAGCAAATTCGAATTTTTTAATTTTCACTCCAAAGCTATAAATTGGGAAGATGTGACATCCAGCATGGAAGTAATAGATTGGAAAACCATTTTCGAGGCCAAGACAACGGAAGAGATGCTAATGACGTTAGAGGAGAAGATGCTAGAAATTGCGGAAAAACATGTCCCAAAGATACAACAAAGAGGAAAGAGAAGCAGGTTCGAAAGACAAAAGAGGGCATTGTTCCGAAAGAGAAAAAGAGTGATTGCAAAATTAAGTAATTGTAAAGATAACATCAGAAAAATATTAAATGATAAATTACAAAGTATCGATGTCGTCATACAGGAACAAATCGAGAAGCATACAGAAAAAGAAGAAGATGACGCTATAGAAGCGATAAAGACTAACTCAAAGTACTTCTATAATTTCGCAAAAAGAAAGTCGAAAAACCAAGCGACTATCGGACCTTTAAAAAATGAGAACAGGGATTTATCTGATGATCTAACAGAAGTATCTGAAATATTAAAAGCTCAGTATGAATCATCTTTCAGTATCCCAAAAACTGACAAATTGATTTGCGATAGAAACGCGTTCTTTGAAGAAGAACCACAAGGGGAAAGTATAACGGATTTCGACTTTACGACGGATGATATTACACAAGCCATAGGGAAACTAAAAACACACTCAGCGGCAGGACCGGATAAATGGAATGCCACACTGATCAAAAACTGCAAGAATGCAATCGCTGAGCCCCTATACTGGATATGGAGACGATCATTAGACACGGGAGAAATACCGGGCATCCTGAAGAGCGCCAACATAGTCCCAATATATAAAGGAGGAGATCGATCCGAGGCCAAAAACTATAGGCCAGTGTCGCTTACATCTCATCTCACTAAAATATTTGAAAGAATAGTTAGACAGAAAATCTATGACTTTTTGGAAACTCAGAAAAAATTCAGTGATAACCAACACGGGTTTCGATCAGGCAGATCATGCCTATCACAACTAATGGAACACTACAACAACATTATTGATTCACTTGAAAGTAATGAAAACTATGATGTACTATACACAGACTTTGCTAAAGCGTTCGACAAGTGTGACCACGGAATCATAATACATAAACTGAAATATATGGGAATGACAGGAAAAGTAGGGAAATGGATATATAATTTCTTTAGTGAGCGGAGGCAAGTCGTTACAGTACAAGGAGTATCTTCATCAGAATCAGAGGTCCTCAGCTCGGTACCACAAGGAACAGTATTAGCTCCACTACTCTTCATAATCATGCTAACTGACATAGATGAGGACGTTACCAGAGACAGCACAGTAACATCCTTTGCGGATGACACAAAGATCAGTAGAAAAATAAGAAACCCAGAAGACATAGGATCTCTACAAACCTACATAAATAAAATCTACAAGTGGACTGAAGACAACAATATGAAGTTAACACCGAGAAATTTCAGCTATTACGGTACGGAAAAAGAGAAGACCTAAAGTCCAAGGAATATTATACCCCAAATGGACAGGAAATTCAGAGAAATTCCAGAGCAAAAGATTTAGGGGTTGTAATGACAGATGATGCGAAATTTGAAACATAAAATAAGATAGTAGTAAACAGAGCAAAGAGAATAACGGGTCAGATATTGAGAACGTTTAAACGAAGGGATAGGAATGTAATGATTCCTCTACTGAAAACCCTGATAATACCCAAATTGGAATACTGCTCGGTCCTAACATCCCCATATAAAAAAGAAGACATTAGACAGCTGGAGGGGATCCAAAGAAGCTTCACAGCCAAGATCAATGGGTGCAAAGAACTAAATTACTGGGAAAGGTTACGAGAACTAGACCTATATTCACTGGAAAGGAGAAGAGAGAGATACACCATTATTTACACTTGGAAAATAATGGAGAAACTAGTCCCTAATCTTACTCTGAATCCCATAACTCCCCAAACAACGGTGGAAAGTAGAAGCGGTAGACTGTGTCGTATTCATAAATTGAAGGCGAGACAGGGAACATCCTTAACCCTGAAAGAAAATAGTTTTGTAGTGAGAGGACCAAAACTGTTTAATCAGTTGCCCAAAGACCTAAGAAACACGAAGGGAGTTGCAGTGGAAATCTTCAAAAGAAGACTAGACGCCTGGCTCAGAACAATCCCCGATGAGCCGGGCGTACCTGGCTATGTGAGGTGGAGAGCGCAAGAATCCAACTCACTACTTCACCAGGCCAACTCGAGAGGAGGGGCGACAAGCTTGACCTTCGCGAAATGAGAAGTCATTGCGTGGAACCTTTGTAAGGTTGTAAGGTAAGGTGTGTATATATATATCTTCTTGCACATATACGCCATTGTCTGTAGTTTGCATGGTATGACAGTGTTTGAGTTATGACTGTGTTTGCATGGTTTGTAAGCGTTCTTATTTTACTTCTTTTCATCTTTCACCCCTTTCCTATTCTTTTCGACTATTTTTCCGACTTATCGGCAGTGGCCGGAGGATGATGATGGTGAGTCTTTCTCTCTCTTTTTCTGAATGAATGTTAACCCACGAGTGATAGGTTTTGCTACTTACTTACTCCTTATTCTCTTCTTTTAACTCCCTATTCTCTTCTTTTAACCCCTACTCCAGTGGCGGCTCGTGACTAAAAATTCTAGGGGTGCTGTCTCTAAGAATGGGTTGAAATAATTACTGAAATAAAAGGATGAGCATTGAGCAATGAATAAAAGTTTCAAAAGTTATTGAAAAATAATTTAAATGAGTTCTTAAGAGAATGAAGTCGTAATTTCACTTTAAATCCCACCTACAGTACTTTTTGGATAGAAGAACTGGGGGCCAACAAAAAATAGGGGTCCTTTTTGCCTGAATTATAACAGACTCCATAAATTGTAAAAACACGTATTTGTGATATTTTTAACATATTTTTTACTCTGATAAATTTTTCGTGTGACACGTCTTTAAAATACAGGGTGTCCACAAAAGAATCGCACAAATTTAGTTTATTTCAAGTGAAATTTGTACGATTCTTTTATGGGCATCCTATATAATAAGTTTCTATGTGCAAAAACAACTGGAATGGTGTTACATTCTCGTTCGACAAATTTTATCTTTATTTTGTCGCATAATTGGTTTGGTTGTTTACATTTCAGTTATTTTTTACTTATTATAATTTTCTTTTGGCTAATTAACTCCAGTTGTTAAATTCGTCATTTTAATTTTACTTAAATTTTTTAAACTATTCAATGGATTATTTGAAATTTTTATTTGTGAAAATTTCGTTAAAGAAAGAGCATATATATTAAACGAATAACGCTTCATTGATTTTATTTTAAATTTTTTATATAATAATATTTATAATAAAGGTAATTTTTTAGAAACAATTTAAATAAATGCAAGTAATAAGAAGTGACGTAAACAGCATAAAACCACCATCAGACTTTTTCTTACGTTATAAGTAGTGTACTGGTGTCATTAGCTATAATATAATTTATCAATCTGACAACTGCGAAAAACTTCAAATTTTAGAATATAGATTTATGTAGTTTTCATTACTGAACGACAAATGTTGGCATACGATGACAGTGTAACATAAGTGTTGCAGTCTCAGTAACGAAATGAATTACAGTATAAGCGTAAAACTGCTACATAGTGAATAATGAAAAAAATCTCAAGTAACATGCATAGGTTGTGTGTGTGTGTGTGTGTGTGTGTAACCTTCTATAAAAGTGGGGGGAAAGAGGTAATTTGATGATACCCTAAAATTTGTCTGTTATTGCCATTTGATCCACTATGCTAAACTGTTTAACATTGATAACAGGTATTAGATTAATTGGATTCATATCATCTGACGTCAAAAACAGTATTTTTGAACACTAAACTAGAAGAGATTGTGCTCATGAAAATGTACCCTTCGTAAAGCTGTGGTCAGAATTCAGTGATCCTAGCCTTTTATAAAAGATGGGGGGGTGCATTTCAACGAAATAGGGAATGCTAGGCTACGTAGGTTAATCGATGAGAATGTTCGAAAGCGGTATAGGTCGAAGCCCTCTTTAAACGTTCTGAGTCCGGGAAACGCCGGCCCGACGTGAAAAATAGTTTAAAACGCCGGTCCGTGGTAAAAAATAATTTAAACGTCTTTTATTGTAACGCGCGTAGTATTGGAAATAAATTGGACGAATTTAAGGCGATAATTTATTTTGGGAATTACGATATAGTTGCTATAACCGAAACGTGGTTAAACCGTGACTCGGGACTTGTTGGGGGAACATGATATAGCGGGTTTTAAACTTTTTACTAATGATAGGTTACATAGGATTGGTGGCGGCGTTTTGTTGTACGTTCGTAATTCCCTTAGGGCTATCGAGGTTAAGATAGATTTTCCGGCAGCAATTAATGCGATATGCGTTGAAGTTAGGGCGCGTAGTATTAGTTTTAATTTCGTTCTTGTTCATAGACCTCCCGTTTAACCCCTCGATACCGATACTAGATTTTATACACTTCTAAGTAACTTTATTAATAATCGGGATAGTATAGTTGTCGGAGACTTTAACTGCCCTAACGTTAATTACGAGACTTTTACTGGTAATGATGAGAGTTTGAGACTGATTGAGTCCATGGAAGATAATTTGTTACGACAGATGGTTACCGAACCAACTCGCGGTGACAATATTTTAGACGTGGTGATGACGAACGACGAAAATATAGTCGAAGGTTTGGAAGTAGGTGAGAGTTTGGGATGTAGTGATCATCAAATTATTAGGTTTAAGCTATTGATAGAAAACAGTAAGGATACTAACGTAATAGAAGTCCCTGATTTTCGTAGGGCTAATTTTGATAGTTTTGCGGATAGGATGAGAGTAGTGGACTGGGATAATTTATTTATGGGTAATGACGTAAATTTTCATTGGGAGGCGTTTAAAGAAAGTTTTTTGTATATCGAAAGGGAGTTTATTCCTCGTAGGCCCAAGCGCGCTAGAAATCATGGTAGGCCCAAGTGGTGGACTAGGGAAATAGGCGAGTTCATAAACGAGCGTAACAGAGCATATAGACTTAATAAGCGCAATGGCACGGTAGCTAACTTTAGTAGATATATCGAGCTTAGACGTCAAGTTAAAAGATCTGTTAGGAATGCTAAGCGTAATTTAGAGATACTTATAGCTGCGAATAGTAAACATAATCCAAAAAAGTTTTTTAACTACGTCAGTAATCGTAAGCCGATAAAAAATACCATTGGCCCTCTAGTGGATGTTAACGGCGCTTTGGCTTCCGACGCTCAGGCGATGGCGGTTATTTTTAACAACTTTTTTGTGACAGTTTTTACCGAAGAAGACGTAAATAACGTCCCCGACGTGGACGATATCGTTCCATTTAGTAGCGAGATTATTTTGAATGAAATAACTGTTTACAAAGGTGAGACTGCGCATTATATCGATAAACTAAAAGTTAGCAAGGCTCCAGGCACTGACGCGCTTTATCCGAGACATTTGAAAGATTTGAAAGACGTTATCGTAGGTTCAAAATTTTTAGTAAGTCACTGGAAGCGGGGATTATCCCTGAAGACTTCAAATTAGCTAACGTTACACCCATTTTTGAAAAAGGCGACAGCACAGTAGCTAGCAATTATAGGCCTATTAGCTGAACGTCAATTATCGGTAAACTTTTGGAATCTGTAGTTAGGGATCGTATCGTCGATCACTTAGAAAGTCGCGGTTTGATTAATAGTAGTCAACATGGGTTTCGACGCCATAAATCTTGTTTAACTAATTTGTTAGAGTTTTATAATGAAATAGTGCGCGAATACGATAGGCATAGAGTGGCTGACGTTATTTATTTAGATTTTAAAAAGGCGTTCGATACAGTTCCGCATAGAAGCTTAATTGCGAAGGTTAAAGCGCACGGTATACGGGGTGAGGTAGCTAACTGGTTAGAGCAGTGGTCGGGGAACAGGGGTAAATTACCCAAATGGGGTAAATTTAAAACTTTTGGGGGTAATGCGTGCGGTATGAGAGACACTTTGTGCTGATATTTTTTTCATATATTTTTATTTTATTTTGTTACATAAATGTGGCGTTATTCTAAATTTTATAATATTACGAATTTACGTCCTGATTACGTCCTCAAATATATTTTGGGTGTAATACCCAAAAAAGTTCGCCGACCACTGGGTTAGAGGAATGGCTTCGTGCCAGGAAACAGAGGGCCGTTGTTAATGGTAGGGAAACGGGGTGGTTGGATGTACTGTAGGTAGCGGTGTCCCTCAGGGTTCAGTGTTTACCCATTGCTATTCGTAATCTACATTAAAGACATAGATGTAAGCTTGACCAGTAACGTGTCAAAATTCGCGGACGATACTAAAATAGGCGGTAAAGTTCTTAACGTGGACAATAGAAATAGGCTCCAAGAGGATGTAAATAGGATTATGGAGCGGACGGACGGATAAGTGGCAGGTGCAATTTAACGTAGACAAATCTAAAGTTTTGCATATACGTTCTTGTAACAATAATTACACGTACACGATGGATGAGAGACAGTTAGCGAGCGTTGACGAGGAAGTAGATTTAGGCGTACGCGTATCTAAGGATTTAAAAGTTAGGAACCAGTGCCTGGAGTCTTGCACAAAAGCTAATAGGATGTTAGGCTTCATAACGCGTAACTTCGAATTTAAATCGAAGAGTATTATATTGCCCCTTTACAAGTCCCTAGTCAGGCCTCAGAATATGCCGTTCAGTATTGGTGCCCGTATTTGCGTGTGGATATTGATAGGTTGGAAAGGGTTCAGCGACGCGCCACGAAACTAATTCCGTCACTACGTAACAGTCTTACGAAGATAGGATTAAAGAGATTTGTATTCACTCGAAGCTAAGAGATATAGGGGGGAGCTTATTGAAGTTTCAAAATCGTTAATAAAATCGGTAACGTAAATTTTTACAAATTGTTCATTTTCGATAATAGCAATACTTGTAATAACGGATTTAAATTACTTGGCAGACGTTTCATTACTAACATCGCTAAAAAAATTTTACATTTAAAGTAATTGATAAATGGAATAATCTTCCCGCGTCCGTCGTGAACTCTACCAGCGTTAATATGTTTAAAAACAGTTTAGATAGGCATTTTAAAAATATTAACATCGTTTAAAATAATAAAACAATTAGCAACAGGAGCTCTGTTGGTAATGGTCGAGGTTTGAGTCTGTTGACGATTAATGCCAGCTTGTGACATGCCAGCGTGTGATATGTCACCAATAAAATTATATTTAAAAAAAAAAAAATTAGACTAACACGAACTTAGATGTAGCTCGTAACGTAAACCAACCCACTTTTTGTTACACTCGTCTTACTGTTTTTCTTTTTTGTTCTTTTCTTATCCTCTCTTTACTTGCATGTCTGTAGTTTGCATGGTATGACAGTGTTTGAGTTATGACTGTGTTTGCATGGTTTGTAAGCGTTCTTATTTTACTTCTTTTCATCTTTCACCCCTTTCCTATTCTTTTCGACTATTTTTCCGACTTTTCGGCAGTGGCCGGAGGATGATGATGGTGAGTCTTTCTCTCTCTTTTTCTGAATGAATGTTAACCCACGAGTGATAGGTTTTGCTACTTACTTACTCCTTATTCTCTTCTTTTAACTCCCTATTCTCTTCTTTTAACCCCTACGCCTACTCTCTTCTTTCTCTCGGGCTAACCTTAGAGTGAATCTTAGGGTCTTTGTTAGCCTTGGCTTCTGTAGATTTGTAGATCTGTGTAATATATTTTAATAATAATAAGGGATAATATATTTTATTAAGTTTATTATTAAAGAAGTATCGTTGAGATGCGGGATGGGTTAAAAGATTTAGAGAAAGGGTGTTTCATTATGAATATGCGTTAAAGTGTTACGTTATGCGTTCGTTGTCATAAATAAACATTTTTTACGATATTTATAAGCCTTCTTTGTATATTGCATCACGCCTGGCAAAGGCTTGTTAGCTCGTTTTTAACTACTGAATCATAACTGTCGTGGTCAATGGTCAGATTCTAACCAAATTTACGATAACTGTCATATTTTGCGAGCTCATAATTTTGAACTCTCTGTCTTTCACTTCGATTATAGTCTGATTGTCCAATAACTCGATCACGAGTATCATATTTGCGAGCATCTTCCCGAACTACGAACTCTTTCGACGAATGACGCTTTATGCATGTAATCTAATTATAGAGATTGCACGTAAAATCGGCTGTGTAAAAAAAGCTTCGTAGATGGCCTTGTTACTCTTTCAGGACCAAATTTAAACATTTTACGAAAATTGAGGCAATTATTGTATATACACAGTATTTTCATTTTTCATTTGTCATATAACTTCCTCTTAAAACAAACAACTTATCTTACATTTAAGGAACTTTTTAAATACTAAATATAACATATTTAACTACATATTAACGAAAGTGAAGGAATAAAATTCAAATAATTCACAGAATCGGTAGAATTTCTTCAGATTTTCATATCTTCTTCAGGCGCATGTTTATTCGAGGTTTAAATTACACTTTTTCAAATTTAAAAGTCCAATACATTTGCATTTAGATTGAGTCGTATACGCCGAGAGGAAAGGAGATTTTCCTCTCATGTGTAGTACATATATATGTGTGTGTGTGTGTGTGTGTGTGTGTGTGTGTGTGTGTGTGTGTGTGTGTGTGTGTTCATCAGTTAAACCACAAAAAATTAAAAATATAGTTCAAAATTGTAGTTTTGTCGACTGGAAATTTAGACATTTTTATAGGACTGGAAAATCACCTGCATGGCAATTCACTGTTTATTTTAGATTAAAAATGTATAGATTATTATTATTATTATTATTATTATTATTATTATTATTATTATTATAAGGTAGTTAATTACACTATTGCTCAGCACTGCGTTGTCTGTAGTTCTGTGCCTGAATCCTTAAAAACATTTAAAGTATTTCCGTAAAAGAACCAAACATCTGAAACCCCTCTATTTACAGTTTGGTTATTTATCTCTTGGCGGTGTTACTTTAAAATCCAAATGAGTTTCAAGGATTAGCAAATTCTGTAGAATTACATGGCAGTTTACGAGTGTGGGAAATAAAATGTTAATAATATGTTAATTTAATGACAGAATACATTCCTTCTTTTCATTTTCGTTCAAATAGGAATACGACGTATAAAAATACTGTAAAAATATATGAAAATAAATGTTATGGATTACGTACATACATTATAAAGACATAATATTTTGAAAATGTTAATTTCACACCACCATTTATATAAGAGGAGTCACTCGTATTATATACATTTCGAATTTCGTCAATAAGCATCACTAAGTGTGTCGTAAACTTCATTTGAATTCATTTAGTTTTTGTAACTGATCTCTTCATTAATTTTATTTGGTTCATCTTCGAAGTAAGAAGAATGGGAATAATGATTCTGATTTTGGTCCAGTGGGTAATCTTCGTCGGATTTAGATAAATTTTCATCATCAAAATAATCATCCTCAAAATAACCACCAAGATCATCAGCTTCAATCTTTGGTTTTGTTTCTTCTTCTTGATCATCGTTGTAATGAGATTTATCGTCATCGTCGTCATCGTCGTCATCGTCGTCATCGTCGTCATCGTCGTCGTCGTCGTCATCTGCGTAGGTATAATCCCTCTCATCATCATCATTTTCATTTCCGCTATTTTCTTCATCACTATCACTGTTGATGTTACTGTCGTCATTGCTATCGTCGACTTAGCTAATATTGTTTCTGTCATCATTGTATTAATCATCATCGTAAATATCGTCATCAGAGCCGTCATCATCATCGTCATCATCGTCATCGTCGTCATCGTCGTCATCGTCGTCATTGTCATCTTCGTTACCTCCATAATCTTCATTGTAGTCATTGTCACCATCATCTTCGTCGTCCTCATCATCTTCGTCGTCCTCATCATCATCGTTATCTGTTAGATTCTCATCATTATCATCAGGACTATCGTTTTAGCTGAGACTATAAATCATTTCTTTATCATTATCACCATCCTCGTTATCTGCAATGCCTTCATCCCCATCATCATTCTGGCGTATGATTTTCTCTTGTAATTCGTATGGTAATTTCTTTTCGGTGGCAGGATCATCGTTTAATTCAACCGCGTTATTCTTTGTAGTATGCTTTTGTCGGCTTTGGAAAGCGTCATTTTTGTTTGTCAACATGTGCTTAAACTTCTTATTTCTTAGTATATGTTTATTAATTTTAAGTTTGTTCTTCTGGTGGCTTTATCTTAAAGCGTTTCCGCCACCATGCAAACGCATATTCTAAACATGGATTTTGCTAGTGGGCTTAGGGTTATGCTTAAGATTAGGTTTGTTGGAGTCTACTTTGGGAGCTTGTTTTCCGTGTTTAGCTTTAGCTAGATCTGCTTTCTTCTACGGAACAGTTGATGTTTATTCATTTGGCCTCTAATCTTCATTTCTGAGCTTCCTTAAATTTCTGTGGTAAAGGCTTTGTAGGTGTTTCATTCTCTTCTGATATGGGTCTGTGGTTATGGAAACATTCCAATCTCCAACTTTCAGCTATTTTTCGTGATGTCCGTAAACTTAATATATCAGCATAAAGGAGATTCCAGTAAGCATTATAAGTGGAAAAAACAGTCTTGGGAGTGGTTAAGACTTCATGTTTGCCCAAATTCTTTGGAATCAGTTTTAATCAGAAAAAAAATGCTTTAGATTCTATGGAGAGTATCAATCAGCCCAAATGTTGGAGATAAGTTTATACTTCTTTCCACGCTGTGAGTAAAGAGAGAAATATTAGCAGTTGACCGATTATCCAATGAAACCAGGTAAAATAATAAAAATGTGTTATGTAAAACAGGTTCTACGAGGAATTTTATATATCACAGAAAATTTGTTTCTGATAATTGAAATTTAAGTCAGTTTTAGTCAAATAAAGAACTCTACAGAAAGCGAACACTTACAGAGATATTTATGGTGGAGCTTTATAAATGAAAATTTGTATTTTACTTGCTATGCTGAGTAAAAGAACCAATGAAACCCAGCACTTTGTTAAAAAACTATAAGCTCATTTACTCTTTACATATAAATATACCTAAATATATCTTAACCAGTGCTGCAATTTATACTCATCTGAGCAGAGTGAACTGAAAAGTTCAGTTTTCAGAATTTAAAGAACTGAACCACATGTCTGTGTCTGAGATTTTCCATTATTTATATTTCAGTTTGTTTTCAATTTATTTTTTAGTAACTTTATTATTAATTAATTAATAATAATAATAATAATTATTATTATTATTATTATTATTACTAGAGCAAATGTGTGTCTGTCTGTATGTCTGTCTGAACCGATTTTGACCAAACTTCGTATGGTAGATGGGGGTGATGAGTAATGAACGAAAATATGTGTGTAACCAGTCTCCCTTCAATTACTGGGCCCGAAGGCCCCAGCACCGCAATAAAACTATGGAAAAGAACGCACCCATGGAAATCTTGAGCTTCACATTGCGTCAAGATTTGTGAAACTTAAGATTTTCATGACTGTAGTTTTAATGACCAAATAATTGAACCCCCAGTATAATTGTTGGTTCATTTATTTGGTCAATAAAACTATAGAAAAGAACGCAGTCATGAAACTCTTAAGCTTCACTTTGCCGCCCGTAATAATCTATTATTATATTATAATAAGAGAGCTGTGCGTCTGTCTGTCTGTCCGTCTGTCCGTCACATTTTCAGAAATTGTGAGAAAAAATTGTGAGAAAAAATTTCAGAAATTGTAAAAAAAATTCAGAAATTGTATTACGGGCGGCAATGTGAAGCTCAAGATTTTCATGACTGTGTTCTTTTCTGTAGTTTAGCAATGGGGGAAGGGTGGGGGTGGGGGTAATGGGGGATGGGTGGGGGTAATGGGGGAGCGGGTTAGCCCTCAAGTTGTATGAATGGGGGTGAGGAGGTTTTGGGAGATACCAGATTCAGAAATGTTGACACAATGTGAAGCTCAAAATTTTCACGGCTGGGTTCTTTTTTTGTAGTTTAGCCTGTCTAACCGTCAGCGAAGCGGCGGGAACTGTACAGTGTCTGTACTAGTAATAATAATAATAATAAAATAATTGTTGCTACAGTCTTTCATCATAGTCAAGGATAATTGAACGTAAAAGAAAGCAAGGTACATCAGTGTCACAAATAGAAGCTGATGCCTAGAGGAAAAGAAACAAGCGACAAGATCCAGAATTCAGAAATCGGGTACGTAAGAAAGATGCAGATGTAGCTAAATGAGCCCATAGGGCCCTGTTTAGCTAGTTACTAATATAATTGACCAGAAATGTGTGTGTGTCCGTCTGTCTGCAGTAAAAACTTTTACGTTTCTGAACCGATTTCGACCAAACTTCGTATGGTGGATGGGGTGATTAGTAATGAACGAAAATATTTGTGTGACCAGCCCCCTCCCCACCAATTACTGGGCCCGAAGGCCCCAGCACCGCGATAAAACTATAGAAAAGAACCCAGCCATGAAAATCTTGAGCTTCATATTGTGTCAAGATTTCTGAAGCTTAAGATTTTCATGACTATAGTTTTATTGACCAAATAATTGAACCCCCAGTAATTGTATCTGTGCTCCAGCCACCCCAATTACTGGGCCCGAAGGCCCCAGCACCGCAGGTCTAGCTAAATTAGCCTGTATGGCCCTGTTTAGCTAGTAATAATAATAATGATAAATTGAAGTAAAATGTTAAGGGATATCTTGCTCTCTTGTTCAACCTCATTTTTAACCCTTTACAGTTAAGACAAAGCTATCTACGTATAATCAACCCACGCTCGCTTTATAACAAATTATAACAAATAAACAATTTTATGCAAATGATTTTGAGCAGAATATTTTAAACCAGTAGGAGCATTTAATTTACACTCACGAGATACTTACATTTTAAATGCAGCTTCACAAATTTTGACCTCATCTTCTTTGAACGTGAAGTTCAAAATTTTTATGGTTGTGTTATTTTATAAATATAATGACCGACTGGCTCTTTTGCTATTCACAAAACTGTATAAAATTTTGGAAGAGCGAGGAAGAACTAGGGTGTTCTGTTAACTTTAGTTGAAACCAAAACGTTTATAAGAACAAATGTATCATAAAATTTTTCAGTCTTAGGCAATTTGATCTCTATTTTTTATTACCTAAAGTTTAAAATCCCGTCCAGAAGCGAGGCGACAGTTTGGGAAATGACTCGCACCACGTCTGGTATGATTAAACTAATTCAAACATATATGGCGTCACCATAAATGGAGGAAAGTAAAGGTGCCTTTTTAAAATTTATTTTCCTTTCATTCGAAATGACTATGTCGCAGAAAATGCCAGTTTGTGCCTTCGCAACCACAGAGGTATATGGGTAGACCCACTGGTGTATACGGCGTATATTTAGTTCTATTATTAATTTTCAGCGTATGCGTACATCAAGTTATCAAATGGTCAATTGCATCGATTACACGCATTCATGTTTCTATATTTAGTGATTAAACCGCGTGCTAACAATTTTAACACAGTGTGGTCTCATATTTAAATATACCATTAATATGTTTGCAAAAATACCGATGAAATTCAGGGGCCACCACAGAGCCAGTGCCAGTGTCAGTGCCAAGTGAGAGGAAAAGAGGGGAAATTGCTGGAAATGAAAAAGTGGGGTAAGTGGAAAAGAGGGGAAAGATAAGAATAAAGGGAGACAAAGGTAAATGCCTCGGGGATCAGTTCTGAGACCAGTTGTTGTTATTATTTATATCAATGACATCGACTTGGGAATTAACAGTATAATTTCAAAATTTGCTGATACCAAACTAGAGGGACGAACAAAATCGGCGACAGATTCAAGAAGATATTAATAAATTACTCGAGTGGGCGGAAATTTGGTAAATGAACTTTAATATAGAAAAGTCGAGTATCTCGTGGGATGGGTCGCATATTTCGCGGGGTTTATCTACAATTATTTGGTTGCGTATCTGTTGGTTGCCTATTAACGGGTCGCGTACTAGCCTGGATTTACTCCACCAATCCAGGCCTAAAGGCGGGGCCACCAGCTTGACCTTCGTGTGAAGAGAGACCGACGCACGAAACCGCACGAAACGAGGTGTGTATATATATATATATATATATATATATATATATAATATATATATATATATACACACCTCTCCATCGTACATAACCCGGTACACCCAGCTCATCTGGTACTGTCTTGAGCCAGGCATCTACACTTCTCTTGAAGACTTCAACTTTGACCCCTGTAATGTTTCTGAGGTCCTTAAGAAGCTGGTTAAAAAGTCTTGGCCCCCTGACAACCAAGCTATTTTCCTTCAGTGTTGAGGAGGTTCCCTGTCGGATCTTTAATTTGGGAACACTATACATTCTGCCTTTCCTATTTTCCAGCGTTGTCTGAATGGTAATTGGGTTTAGTTTGAGGTTTGGTACCAGTTTTTCGATCATTTTCCATATGTAAATTATGGTATACCTCTCTCTTCTTGTTTCCAGGGAGTACAAATTTAGTTTGCGTAGTCTTTCCCAATAGTTGAATTCTTTGCAGCCATCAATCTTAGCTGTGAAATGTCTCTGCGTTTCTTCTAGTTTATTAATTTCTTCCTTTTTATATGGGAATGTCAAAACTGAGCAGTATTCAAGTTTTGGTATGATCAGTGTTCTCAGCAGGGGAATCACTACTGTCTTGTCCCTCCTTTTGAATATTCTTAGTACCTGTCCCGCGATTCATTTTGCTTTGTTTATTGCTATCTGATTTTGTGTCTCGAATTTGGCATCATCGGTCATTATTACCCCCAAGGCGACCGCTTTCGTGCTTCTTTGAATTTCCTGTCTATCTGGAACATAATATTTAGTCTGTTTAATTTCCTCATTTCTACCATATCTCAAGAGCTGAAATTTTTCGGTGTTAGATGTCATATTGTTGTCTTCTGACCATTTGTATATTTTGTTTGTGTCCCTCTGCAAGGCCTCCACTTCATTTATCTCTCTGATTTTTCTGATGATCTTTGTATCGTCCGCAAATGATTTTACTATACTGTTGCTGTTAACTCCACTATATATGTCTGTTAGCATGATAATGAACAGGAGTGGGGCCAGTACTGTACCTTGTGGCACTGAGCTGCGTACTTCTGATTCTGATGATGATACACCTTGAATTTTGACGACCTGTAGTCGTTCTCTGAGGAAGTTAGAGATCCATTTTCCCACTTTGCCTGTTATTTCCAATGTTTCATTTTATGTGCTATTATACCATGACCACATTTGTCGAAAGCTTTAGCACAATCCGTGTATATGACATCATAGTTTTCATTGCCTTCAGGTGCATCTAGAATATTGTTATAATGCTCTGTAAGATGTGATAAGCATGATCTTCCTGATCGGAATCAGTGATGATTTTCGTTAAATCTTTCCAGTGTCTCCAAGAAGTCATGGATTTTCTCTCTGACTATTCTTTCAAATATTTTGGTAAGGTGGGACGTTAATGACACTGGTCTATAGTTCTTTGCTTGAGATCTATCCCCTCCTTTATATATTTGGACAATGTTTGCTCTTTTCAAGATGCTCGGTGTTTCCCCCGTGTCTAGGGATCTTCTCCATACCCAGGCGCGTATTTACATATGGGCCAAATGGGCCATGGCCCAGGGCGGCAAATTTTAGGGGACGGCAAAATTTTGAGGGCAGTAAAATTCTGGAGGAAAATTCGGAAGAAGAAAGGTAACAAGAAAGCACTTTTTAGGTAGGAAAAAAATCCAAAATTTCTGGTATTTCTTTTAGCTAAAAAAATGGAGAAAAGTTAGTACCACTTAAAAAAAATCTCATTACGTTTGAACGAAGTCGATTTCAAAGTTGGTCCTTGGCCTTAATAGATTTTATTAATTTTAATAATATCTTTATTTTAAAGCTAATTATTTTTATTTTATTTCAGATTTATTGTTTACACTTTACAGAGTATCAAGCCAAAAATTGGCTAATTATTTTGTTTAAGGTTTTCTCTATAAAATTGAATTTATATTTTTTTTTATTTTGCAACTTTGAACTTTGAAACTGGACAACATTTAAAATTTAAAGACAAGAGTGTGTTTATCTCAGTTTAGTACAGTAATGGTATTTATACAAGGTAAGAAGAAGGTAGTTTTGAAGACAATTTTGAATTTTTTATGTTAACTTAACTGCCTATATGTAGTTAATTGTTAGAGACCTACTCAGCCTGGCTGAGCTATTTTTTTTAAATATGTAATTATAATATATTTTATTAATTTTAATAATATATTTCTATTTTAAAATATATTATTTATATTTTTAATTAATTTCAGATGTATTTGTTTTTTCAGATGAGTGATGGGAGGAAAAGACTAAGTGGCTCGGAGTATAAGAAAGAGCTCTGGAGAAAGCTGAAAAACAACGAGATGTCATTGACAAAACTGCGAAAATTAATACTTTCTTCAAGAAATCTGATATAAAGAGCAAAAAAGTTGAAACAAATCCGAATGTTCTTTTAAAAGAATTAGAATGTATCGAGATTAGGAGTTTCCAAGAAGATCAAAATGTTAATGAAGGTCCTACTAATTTTAGATTATCTGGTAAAGAAGTTCAAGAATCCTCTGAACATAAGTCATGTGTGTTAGCTATGAAAATGAGAAGTTCAACTCTCGGAAGAATTGACAGACAACTTTTCTATCAAGTTGATGAGGAGAAGAAGTATTGGAGGAATGTTTTACAACGAGTTGTTGCAGTGGTCCGGTCACTGGCATCTCATGGTTTACCTTTTAGGGGCCACATTGAGAAATTTGGTTCTGTCCACAGTGGAAACTTTATAATGACTTTGGAACTTAGTGTTGAATTTGACCCTTTTCTGGCGGAACATATTCCAAATACAAAAATCCAGGAAAAGGTCATACCTGAGACTTGTCTTCGTTTACATGTGAGCAATTCATCAAACTAATGGCTGACAAAGTTACCAAACAAATAACTGAGGAAGTGAAATGTGCGAAGTACTATTCCATCATTGTGGACTCCACCCCAGACATATCACATGTCGATGAACTTGCAGTTATTCTGAGATACGTAAAAGAAGATGGGCATCCCGTAGAGCGAATTTTGGCATTCCTTCCCAGCGTAGGCCACAAATCAGAGCAGCTTTTCAACTCAGTTTCCAGCATATTAAAAATGCATGATCTCGACATTGCAAACTGCAGAGGACAGTCGTATGATAACGCTCCCAACATGTCAGGGACTTACTCTGGCTTGCAAGCCAGAATAAAAGAAGCGTCTCCAGTAGCAGTTTACGTACCCTGCTCTGCACACTCATTAAATTTGATTGGACAGTGTGCAGCAAGTTGCTGTAAGGAAGCCATTGATTTTTTCGCACTTCTCCAAAATCTTTACGTGTTCTTCACTGCCTACACTCACCGTTGGGAAATACTACAAAATCATTTTACCAAATCTGAAACTGTAACGCTAAAGAGCTTATCAGACACTCGATGGTCAGCCCGTGAAGAAGCGTGTAGGAGTCTCAATAAAGACTGGGAAGAGGTTATAGAGTCACTTACGTTCATTGAAGAAGATGAATCAGAAAAGCCTTGCACACGCAGTGAAGCATCAGGCTACCTCAATCAACTGTAACGCTTTGAAACTACAATTCTTTCTTTAATGTGGGGCGACATTCTGGAAAGGTTCAATGCTACTAGTAAACAGCTCCAAGCAGTTAACATTGATCTTGATATCGTAGCAGAACTGTAAGTATCATTGATATTCTATATAAAAGATACAAGAGACAACTTCGACTTTTATGAAGAAGCAGCAATTAAGAAATCATCTATCCGCGAATATCAAGGTACAATGAAAAGAAAAAAAGAAAACTTCGAGTCGACGAAACTCGCGAAGGCGAGGTAGAATTAGATGGACGGAGGAACTTCTTCATTAATACTTATCTTGTGGTACTTGACAGATTATTGTCGGAATTAAACCGTCGCAAAGATGTGTATGAAAACCTCCATGCACGGTTTGCATTTTTTACAAAAGTCACCACCTTGAATCCGACAGATATAACTGCCAATGCTATTAAGCTTTGGGAATTTTACAATGATGACTTGGCGGAAGCATTTGTTAATGAGTGTCTTCATTTCCGTGTGTTTCTTCTGAATTTGGAGAAAACTCCTACGAGCATTCTTGAGATAGTGAGATGATCCAAGCAAAAGGATTAAAAGAAGTTTACCCATATGTTGATATTGCGCTCAGGATCTTCCCATGTACGCTGGTTTCCAACTGTTCTGCCGAAAGATCTTTTTCTGTACTGCGACGACTAAAGAATTACCTACGGTCAGTGATGTCAGAAAATCGTCTCAACAATTTAGCTATCCTTAGTATTGAATCGGAACTCACGAGAGCTCTTAGCTATACAGATCTTATTGACTCCTTCGCCGCTCAGCAATCTCGGTGGAAACTGCTTTGAGTATTCTACAACGGTTGATTTCGTAACTAAACATAAAGATCGTAAAGATAACCTACAGTGCATTTCTGTTCACACATTTAAGGGATTGTTTTATATATATATATATATATATATATATATATATATATATATATATATATATATTTATATTATACATATATATATATTTATATTATTATATATATATATATATATATATATATATATAATATATATATATATATATATATATATATATAATATATTATATATATATATATAGATATATATATATATATATATATATAAATATTATAATATAAATATATATATATATGTATAATATATACATATATATATATATATATATATATATATATATATATATATATATATATATATGTTAACCCCTCCGTCTATGGCCCTGGGTTGGTTCTGATCGACGGGGGTTCTAGTTAGGAGGCAAGCAACGGATGTTTCTTCTTTATACTTTTCTATAATTCTTTTCGGTCGCCTTAAATGGTGGGTCGCCACTCTGTTAAACCCTTGGCTACAGACTCGCCAGACTGTTATGCCAATATCTTCTATGGTGCTTGGGTTGTCTTTCTCTCTCGCTTATTAATTCTTCTCTTTTTATAATTCTCTGATCCTTTCTCTTATACTAAAATTATCGACTTTTCTTTTATAACTTTCGACTTGACTAAGTTCTGAAGAGAGCACGGCTCGAAGGAAAAGATAAAAACTTTCTCTTACATTTAGTTTACTTCTAAAAATGTACAGTTAGTTCTCTGAATTTACAAGGGTAGAGGTTCGACCTCTTTCGACCATGGCTCAGGCCGGAATCTAAAAATATTAAGAAGGCAAGGGGCCTCTGCCCCCTCCTAATGAGGTGCTAATATGAAGTCTAATGAGAAGCCTTAAATGAAGTGGCAAATGAAGAAGTGGTGTATTTTTACAAATATACGTATAATATAACTTAAATGTTTGGGGGAGACAGTCGAAGGTTAAGTTCCCCCTTTTTTTTAAACACATGATCAGATGTTTTAAATGATTGCAAATAAAAATTTAAAAAAATAAAATAAAAACTAATTTGTATTTTTTTCGCCGAGTCTACATTTTTGAAGGCGATATCATTTCGTGATAGTACACAAGTACAAATTGAGTACACGACTGAGTACGTATTAATTTTGGTTCATTACAATTACGATTACAATTACCAATTAATTCATATTCACTTGTTGTTTAATTACACTTCCATTTTAAAGTACATTCTTACATGATAAATTGAATCATTACATTCAATTACAGTTTCATTGAAGTACATTACATTACATTAAATCAAGTATTATAGTTAATTACAATTAAACAGTTACTAAAACTTTGTTTTGTTTTTACAGTGTTTCTTATTAATAGACAATTAAGATGTTAGAAATATAATACAAAGTACATGGGGCACATATGGTTTGGATTTATATACATAATATGTTATAATATGTTATGAATTTGAAATCAGAGCGAACGGAGGTATTTTTATCTTTGAGGCGCTCGAATCTGTTGTGGTGAGCGGAATTTTATAACTTCTTAACTCAGCATTTTTTAGTTCAACTCGGGAGGTCATATAATTAAAAATAAAAATGAAAAAAATAATACGAGAACGTTTTTTCGCGTTCTCGAACGAACTGCGAAAGTTTTGCATTTCATGATTGACACGAGTAAACATAGACTGATAAGTTGATAGGGCATAAGTAGACAATAGGTAGATGAATGAATAAGTAATAAAATTAATAAAGGATAGCGGTCAAGAAAGAACATGAATGTAAGAATGAGTATGGTTGAATAATAATTATATTTATACTACATAACATATAAATAATGACTTCTATAGAGTGTTTAGTCCTTAGGGAAATAAATGACGGGAAAATGTGACGTCATAGTTATTGAATTTTTACATATAATTAGGAAGATTTACAAGAACGAATTAGAGACAAAGAGTGGGAAACGTAAAGAGAATAAAGTTATTTTATGACGTCATAGTGTATAAGTCATTATTAGAAAAGATGAATTAGAGACAAAGAGTGGGTAGTAATGACTAAGAAGTACAACTACGGGTTCCAATCCTGTTACATGCAATGTGTATGCATAATCTAGGGTCGAGGGTGAGATGCAAGACAATTCATAATTAATTATAATAACTTCTATAACAAATGGAAAATGGATAATGGATACGACTAAACCATAGAAAGGGTAGATCGTAGGGTTGTGACACGAACAAAAATAGGAAGCTACAAGTAAAATTATTATCCAAACTCGCGTTAAGCGATTTTGGTTCTTATGTAAAAATGGACATTCGAACATAAAACTATACGAACATAAGTTCTGCATGAAGACAATGAATCCATATAATGATGGTGTAGGAATTGTTCATTGTTCACTTTTTACATTACTCTCCCTTTTAAAAATGATATTTATACAATAATTTAATAGGGTACCATTAATACAATACAAATGAGAAAATAACATCCTAACAGGGTACCATTAATACAATACAATGAGAAAATAACATCCTAACAGGGTACCATTAGTTACAATACAAATTTTATACAGAACGATTTCGCGTGGTCGAGTACAATGCAGAGTATCCAAATTTTTAAAATGACACTTGCTTACAAAATATAAAAAATCAAAGATTAATACTTTAGTTTAGACAAACATTTAATAGGATTAATACATTAATTTAGACAACCAATTAAGTTAGACAAACAATGTATGGTTAAAATTTTTACAAAATTTTATTTTTTTCTGTGGGATAAATTATGTACATAATGAATAGGTAAAAGGGAAAAATGCAAATCGTACAATCTATAACTAATTTTTATTGACTAGTGTAGGTAAAAATAGAATTACGTAATGATGTATAGACCTGTGGTCTAGTGTGTATTTATGTTTATTGGGTACAAAGTGTGTATTTTATAAGTTCGAGAGACAGATTAGCTGAGAGGATTGTTAAATTAACTGTATAAATGCATGAGCAAAAATTTATATATAGTAAGCAAAAATGATTAAGATTAAATTACGCGCAATGAAATAGTTTATTGTGATATCCAATGATTTTAGCATGAGGTTTGTATATATAGTATATATAGTGTGCATACATGCATTTTTATTGACTGTTGTAGGTACAAATCGAATTACGTAGTGGATGATGTATAGACCTGTGGTCAAATGTGTAGGGATTTGGAAGGTTTTTTGAATTAACAAAGTTTAAAAATGATGTATAATAATTTAAGATGGGTTTAGGGTTATAAAATCTTTTAAGTTTAGTCAATTATTGTATTATTTTATTATTATTATTATTATTATTATTATCATTATTATTATTACAAAATCCTTTAAGCTCAAGGTCAATTATTATAAAATCTAATTACAGGTAAATTTTTCATTAAAAATTATTTTTATATAATAAAAAAAAATATTAAAAAGGTTTTAATAATTTTTGCTTGTTAAGTAGAAAAATCATACTTTTTCGTTGAATGTTGATAGAATTTGAATTATTTGATTTTTAATCTGAAAACTTGTTTGCATATAGACAAATACATCTGTTTTATTGTGTAGAAGTTTTATTAAAAATTAAATGACTGAAATTTAGGGTATGTGCGGTCATACGGGTAAATTTCCCGATCGTACAGAGCAGGATAAATTAGGTACATGATCGATTAATTAATTATTACACAACTATTATTATCACGTATACATTACAATGATTATCAAAGTCATTACAACCTTTGTACAAATAATAAATTACATAACTACATAACAAATCGGTGAATTTCCGTCTTACAAACAAAGAAAAAAAGGTTAAACTAAAGACGCAAATCGGTCAATTCAGGTTGAATTAATTCTCTTTTACAACACAAAAAAAGGTTGAATTAAATTCTTAATTACATTTTCTTAAATTAAATTCTCTTAAATTACAAAGAAAAAGTTGAATTCAATTGACTGCATTGAAAACTAACTTGGGACTCGAAATAAAAATGACTTGGAATAAATCTCTCTGACTTGGAATAAATCTCTCTGACTTGGAATAAATCTCTCTGACTTGGAATAAATCTCTCTGACTTGGAATAAATCTCTCTGACTTCAAATAAAACTCTGTGACTTCAAATAAAACTCTCTGACTTGAACTCGATCAAGTATTTCTATAAATCTCTGGGGCGGTTGCCCGTCTTGGCGCAACCTTCTGACTTGACCTCTTATCAAGTATTCTGAAACTAACTTGAAATTAACTAAAAATGGAAAATGACTGCACTTGATCTTTATCAAGTGGAGACGATTAACCTCTGTTTGGTTGACCCTCTTGGTGCAACCTTCTGACTTAAAACTGACTTCAAAAACTTCAAATGACTTCAAAAAATGACTTCAAAAATGACTTCAAAAAATGACTTCAAAATTACTTCAAGTATCTCTCTAAATCTATAAACTCTCTGTAAACTCTCTCTCTTAATTTGCAAGTCAATTCAATTCAGTAATTGAAAAAAATTTGCAAACAAAAATATAAACAACATTTCACTCGAATGTACACGAAGGTACGATACTATTATGTTTGATACATAAAATAAAATTATTCTATACTGAATATAACAGTGAAAATAACTCTCTTGAAATTAACTCTGTTACAATTAACTCTGTTACAATTAACTCTCTGTGTTACAATTAACTCTCTGTTAAAATTACTGTTTCAATAAAAACAAATGTATCACTGGTGTCTGAAGTGTTCACTGTGTTTTGTGTTAAATTCTGGTTTGATACTCATTATTAACTGTTAATAATAGTGACTTTTCAAATGTTTATAAATTACTTAAAAAACAAAATGTACTTAACAAAATTTTCTATGGGGAAAATCCTTGAGACGTGTCCTGAAGACGTCTTGTTGGCTACTTCTTCTTGGATGAAAACTAGACGTGGAGAACTTGGAGTCGTGACCCACCGGTTCAAGGGTGGATGTTACGAACTAGAAGTCGTGACACGCCGGTCAAATGGTTTTATCCTGATGCAGGGTAATTTCTATCTTGGCCAAAGAGTGGCTCTTCTTAAAATAATCTTCTTAAAATCTTCTTTTTATCCTGATGCAGGGTAATTTCTATCTTGGCCAAAGAGTGGCCTCTTCTTAAAATAATCTTCTTAAAATCTTCTTTTTATCCTGATGCAGGGTAATTTCTATCTTGGCCAAAGAGTGGCCTCTTCTTAAAATAATCTTCTTAAAATCTTCTTTTTCTTAAAAATCTTCGTTAAAAATCGTCTTTTTATAAATATTCTTCGTAAAATCATCATCTTATCCTGGTAAAGGGTCGCCAGCTTGTTAGAATCCTCTTCTTAAAATAATCTTCTGGTTAAAATCTTCTGGTTAAAATCTTCTTCTTCTTCTTAAAATAATCTTTTAATCCTGATATCCTGGCATGGGTCTGGGGTGTCCCGTATAGACGAGGCATTCTTGGTTAAGGGGCAAGGGGCCTCTGCCCCCTCCCCGCAGCGAGGCTGCAGTCCAAAGAAGAGTCTCGTAATGAAGTTCTCTGATGAAGTGCCCAATGAAGTGGTAGAAGAAGTGGTGTATTTTTACAAATATACGTATAATATAACTTAAATGTTTGGGGGAGACAGTCGAAGGTTAAGTTCCCCCCTTTTTTTAAACACATGATCAGATGTTTTAAATGATTGCAAATAAAAATTTTAAAAAAATAAAATAAAAACTAATTTGTATTTTTTTCGCCGTCTACATTTTTGAAGGCGATATCATTTCGTGATAGTACACAAGTACAAATTGAGTACACGACTGAATACGTATTAATTTTGGTTCATTACAATTACGATTACAATTACCAATTAATTCATATTCACTTGTTGTTTAATTACACTTCCATTTTAAAGTACATTCTTACATGATAAATTGAATCATTACATTCAATTACAGTTTCATTGAAGTACATTACATTACATTAAATCAAGTATTATAGTTAATTACAATTAAACAGTTACTAAAACTTTGTTTTGTTTTTACAGTGTTTCTTATTAATAGACAATTTAGATGTTAGAAATATAATACAAAGTACATGGGGCACATATGGTTTGGATTTATATACATAATATGTTATAATATGTTATGAATTTGAAATCAGAGCGAACGGAGGTATTTTTATCTTTGAGGCGCTCGATTCTGTCGTCGTGAGTGGAATTTTATAACTTCTTAACTCAGCATTTTTGAGTTCAACTCGGGAGGTCATATAAATAAAAATAAAAATGAAAAAAATAATATATATATATATATATATTATCATAATATATATAATATATTATGATTGATATAAAATATCTTATATGTTAAGATATATTTTGCTAGAGTAAATGTCTAAACCATTTGACTGCATTTTACTGAAAACCCTTATATCAAATAACTATTCATTGCTAAATGGTAACTTCGTAAGTGTCCGAAGGGCGGCTAAATCAGTATGGCCCTTGGCGCCAGGAAACCTAAATCCGCCCCTGTCCATACCCAGTATGAGGGTGTAGCTATTTCATTTTTACAGTTTTTAATTAATAGTGCGTTCCATTTATCCGGACCTGCAGCTGAATGTGATTTCATTTGTCCTATAGCTCTTGCTACATCTTCTGGGGTAAAATCAAAGTCTGTTATACATTCTCCTTGCAATTTCTCTTCGAAGAATGCATCTATGTCAGGCATCGCTTTGTTACTTTTTTGGGTACTGAAGACCGATTCATACTGGGTTCTCAATGTTTCAGATATTTCGTTTCGATCCTCTGTTAGTTCATTATTCCCTTTCCTTAAGGGCCCATCGTAGCGCGCGTTTTTGTTTTCCTTTTCGCATAGCTGTAGACAGTGATGGGCATCGATACACGAAAATCCCTCAGGCGATACCGATACATCGATACTCGTAAATCGTCTAAAGCGATACCGATACATCGATACTCGTAAATCGTCTAAAGCGATACCGATACATCGATACTTTATTGATGGGTAAAGCGATATCGATAACGATACATGTATCGCCGATACATATATCGCGATACATTACTATAAGAATGAACAAATCTTACTAATATGTAAATAAACTTTTGCTTTGTGTATTGGGGGTAAAAAACGATCAATTCATTTAAGAAAAAATATATTTATACCAAGTTAGCTCACAGAAAAACTTAAATGTCATAAACTTTTAACGAGGAACGTAAGAAATTGTAGATGATCTGCCCCTTTAACACGCCAATATGTTCACTCATGATGTGTTATTCACCCCTTATTCAAGGTTGTTTTTAGATATTATATTTACGTACATTGTCATTGATTGTTCCAATTTTATTGAACAATAAATAGTAGCACATGTTTTACTGTTGTATACCTAATTAATATATACTAAATAATCGTAAATACATTGATGTGTTGTATGCAGGCATTGCGCGCCGGGTGAAAATTGCGCACAGCGTAGCGCGCTTCTGTATTGAAATTACGTATCTAAGGAGTTAATAGCTTTGGAAAGAGAAATATTTCTGTGGATGCGTAGCGCGAAAAATATTATTAACATGATATCATTGATATGTATGATATACTTGTAAATATCAGATCCCTTCAACATTACAACTTAAAACCATATTATTTGAAAAAAACAGAAGTTCAGAAAATTTGCGGATTATACAACTTTTTACAATTTTACTTACTATTACTTTTAGTTATTTGCATGAATGTATCGGTGTATTGATAAGTCGATTTTTTTCGATACACTTAAGAAAAATGACCTTAGCGATACCGATACCGATACATCGATCAAGTAGCTAAGGCGAAACCGTTACCGATACAAAAGTATCGCTCGATACTTAACGCCGATACATGTATCGCGATACTGCCCATCTCTGGCTGTAGAAATATTTTGGATTTTCCTTTATTGCTTCTACTGCCTTTTCCTCTTCCCTTTCTGTATAGCTTTTTATCAGAGTTTTTATTTCCCTATCGATACTCTCCACTTTTTCTTGTATGACTTTTCTGGCATTGTTGTCTCCGCAATTTGCTAACTTCGTCGCTACTCTCTTTTTTTTGCGGAATATTCTTCTCTTTTGCCTCTCTAGCCAGTTCCTCTTTCCTTTTGGCTGTGCTTTCGGAGCATATTTTCCAAAATTCTCAGTCTTTTCTTCCAAGGTTGTTGGCATTTCCTCAGTTGTCTTATTCTCTAAAGCTGTTCTCCACTCTATATAGGCCATGTGTGATCTGATTTCTTCCCAATTTATGGTCTTGGAGTTTAGGTTAAAAGCCCCAAATTTGCTTCTTCCTTCCGTATGTGTATTGTCTTTTAAAGTTATCGCCATATTTGTTGATAACTTGATTATATTGTGGTCTGAGATGATAGATGAGGTTATTTTTATATCGGCAATCAAGTTCGTGTTATTTGTGAATACCAGATCTAGGCAGTTATTTTTCCTGGAATTTTCTTTATCTCCTGTGTCAGCTTAAACTCGTTTGTGAGAGCCATCAGCATTTTTGCTTGCTCCTGGTCCTCTCTTGTGCCCCCCTTAACTTGTTGTATAAATATATTTCTACCCACCTTTTTGTATTATATATATATAGATATAGATATATATATATATATATATATATATATATATATATATATATAGTTTAGATATAGTTTTCCTGCCCAGTGTGACGGTTACACGTGTTTCATTGGAAAGTCCGAATAAAAGTGATATTACAGTAAAAATCCAGCATTTAATTCTTTTAAAGTAGTGCCAAATTTTGTATGAATATTCAGTGAACACAGTCGTATGCCTATTTATCTCTTTGATGACCAGTATACATTTCTTTGAACTTAAAAGTTAAAGTTTTATTGTGTTTTACAATTAGATATTAGTAACTATAGTCACTTAAATGACCCATTTTGGGGTTAATTTTCCGACAACTAAACGATACCTGTATAAACATGTAGATGTATTTGTAGAAACGTTGCATCATTGTGCAATTTATATTATTATTTCCTTGGGACAAATATGTCCTTTGGTCCTCAAAGAGTTAAGTAGTAAAATAGCGGCGTTTGTTGAAATAAAGCAAATAAGATTAAAGCAACTTAATCTATTCCGAGTGTTTTCTCTCGGAGGAAATCTAACTGCCCATCAAAAGGCAATATCCTTCAGTATCCCTCCGCGGTACACTCCAGGGCACCAATCAGTGAGAACCTACAGCGTGCCACATCCCCCATCCCTAGGCTGACCATACGTACCGTTTTGAACGGGACAGTACCGTTTTGTTTATATATCCTGGCCGTCCCGTCGTTTTAATAAAAATGTCAATTTTTTCCCGTTTTTAATAAAAACTATAAATATACTTTAATATTGGTCAATCATAAATTATTATTCATAACCTATAAGACTTTTGTAATATTTCTCAAGGAAATATGGTCAGCCTACCCATCCCCCACCCGACGGAATAACGGAAAAACTTTCCCTCCCTCATTTCTAAAGTCGAGTCAAATACCTCAGTTAATAAATTACCATTTTGAGTTAATATTTCGAGCACAATCATTTATATACCATTAGAAACATGGCAATGGTAAATCATTTCATACAACCCTGTGGATACTGTAAAAAAGAAACAGATGAATCAAAAACAATTCGCTGTGATCTTTGCCAGAACTTAGTCGAATTTCAATGCCTGAATTGGAGCGACGAAGAAATCTGTCTTATAACGGGCGCTAAACAAGTTAACGGAATAAAGTTCTTCTGCAAAAGCTGCATAATCGAAATAAACTCATTTACGGTTTTTAAAGCAGAACGAAACTATGAGGAAAAGGCAAAAGAGGAGCTTATGAATAGTGAATAGAGAAAAGAAATAGAAGGAACGAAGATAGTACGAGAGGAAACTGCGAAAAACGAACAAGAAAAGAAAACAGCAAAAGCAGAAATAATAGAAATAAAAGAAGCACTAACAGAGGAAACAGAGACACAAAATCAACTCCAAAGTTTTCAAACAAAGGGCATTAGCAGCAATAAGAAAAAACAAGTAGAAAATAAAGAAACCATACTGAAAACACCAAAAACAAAGGCCCCCAAGTAAAAATGGGGAAGAAAATATATGTAAATACTATGTGAAAGGAATATGCAGATATAAGGGAGGAGAATGTATTTACGAACACCCTCCTGTGTGCAACTACTTCTACAATAATGGTCACTGCATATTCGGTGGAAACTGCAAATTCTACCATCCGGACATTTGCAAAACCTACGCGACATATGGAACCTGCCAGTACGGGAGAAAATGCTATTACCGTCATCTCCCGACAAGTTCAAAGGACAAGTCTCAAATGACAACAGAAGGAATGTGAGAAAAAAGAATATGTACCCAAATAGCAAACAAAACACACATAGACACAAAATTTTTCAACATCTCGGGCACACACGGCTGCTAAGTTTTATACAGCACATGCAGCTGACACAGCTGGGAACCCTCGAGCCGGACCGCTACATGGCAAGAAACTACCAGAACAGGTAGGCGGGAACGGATCCATCTCGGAGGACTACAAGGCTACAAAACACGCGATATCAAAGGACAACGAACTTAAAATGCACAAGGGGCATTGCAAAACAAAGAACATAAACATTGTCCTGGCAAATATTCAAGGAATAAAACCGAACAATTCACTAAATAAAGTTTCGTACCTGAACGGTGTTATGGACGAAACAAGGGTGGACATCGCATGCCTCACAGAAACACATCTTAAAGACTGCCAAGGAAACTGCGATAACTGCGAACACTCTATCGATAAGAAAGAATTGCGTATCGATAGATTCAACTTACTAAGAGCGGATAGAACAGCGAGACGTAAAGGTGGTTGTGCTATTTATATACATGAAAGGCATATGACAGAGATGGTAATAAGTAAATCAAACAGTTTCGTGGAAACCCTTGCAGTGAAAATAGAGAAAATAAACGTGATCACACAGTGCCAACCCCCCACCCCTCTTTGTTGCAGCCCCCACCCCCCTTTCTTGCAAGGCACCCCCAAAAAGGGGTAGCAACAAGGGTTATGCAACTTTGAGGCGGAATTATCCCCCAAGCTGCAATGAACCCTTTGGGGGGTATGCAACTTGGAGTTATCCCCAAGATGTAATGAACCCCCAAAGGTGGAGACCTAACCTAAGAGAAAGGAAGAGAGGAGAGGTGTTCGCCCGGCAGGAGCCAAGCGCATATTAAGACTTCAGCCGAGCGGCCGTTGTCTTATAGGGCCCCTAATCAGCCAGTGCCGCTGGGCATCATCAGCCAGGTGGCTTAGAAGGCTGAGTTGCCAGATTGCACTATTTATTTAATTAAAGCATATATTCTGGCTTAATCAGCCAGTTGGCTTAGAAGGCTGAGTTGCCAGTTTGCACTATTTATTTAATTAAAGCATATATTTTGGCTTAATCAGACAGTTCGCTTAGAACGTTTCTTAGAAGGCATAAATGGCCTGTATATATTAATAACCTCCGAACGAATTAAAAGCGCACACAAACGCACATACAGTCACCGACTGTATGCCCATAAAGCCCCTATTAGCACACACATACACACATACACACACACACACACATACGTATAAATTGATTGATGCATGCAAAGCCCAAATAGCAAAATATATACGAGCACAACCACCACGCAAAAAAGCATCACATCAACAATCATCTAAGTATAGACTTTTAGGAGTTCATGCCATCAACAGCACATGGTGAGATGAGAGCTACGACTTTTTAGGAGTTCATCCCATTAACACCACGTATCCGATATGAGAGCTACATCCAAGCGTCCAAACTTAGACAATTGGTGGTGAAACTATTACAAAACAATTCACCTCCACCACCACCTGAAACTATTACACAACAACCCACCAACCACCTCCACCACCGCCTTACTTACCAACACTTCGTAAACCGACGAGCTCTCTAAATACAACCCAATAGACAGAGCTATTAAACATAAACAAATAGATTTATGGAGCCAAGTCAAAAAATGCAACGCCAATAATTTTTCTATTGAGCTTCTCGTGGTTTAACGAGGCCTATTTGACACTTGGTAGGGCGATCTTTTAAACAAAAAATCGAATAAGATAAACTAAGTTTAATAGAAATACAAATTTTCATCATAATACGCAATTTTATCCTTAAACTATAACATGAAAAGCATTAATATGATTTTTAAAACAAAATAGAAATTAAATTAGGGGTAACTTATTAATTTTTCCTCTTTTATCCAATTATTGTGTTTCAATATAAATTTATCTTTAAGACAATTTTATCCTTAAACTATAACATAAGAAGCAGTAATATGATTTTTAAAACAAAATAGAAATTAAATTAGGGGTAACTTATTCATGTTTCCTCTTTTGGCCAATTATTTTGTTTAAATATAAATTTATCTTTAAGACACAATTTTCTCCTTAAACTATAACATGAAAAGCACTAATACGATTTTTAAAACAAAATAGATTCTGTCTCGGAGTAACTTATTCATTTTTCCTCATTTACTTGCAGCCCTGCAGCAACACTGATGCATTATTTTTTAATATAATTAAAACCAGCAATCACGATCATATTAAGTCTTACTGTTGAAGATACCCTGAAATAATGTTGCAAAATTATTTTAAAAGGTATAGACTCCTCGAAGTATTATAAACTTTGATGCAAAAAACATTAATATATATCGATTGTAAGTTTTAGCTGGCTTACCCCAATAAATATCGTTTTCTATGGGTATTTATAAAGAAAATGGAATTTTTGGCACAACTCATATAATTGTATCATCTACAATTCAATAATTGGATTAACATGATTTACTGCATTATATTTATTGTAATTTTAAACCAGCTTTTGGGGCATATTAAATTAAATTTTCATCTTCCATCTATCTGCCCAAGCAACTACTTTATCAATGTCCGTTTGCATTTTCATGGCACCTGTTAAAGATCTCACATTTTGTCCCAATTTTGTATCATCTTCAAAAATTGAAGTTTTACTATTTAGATGCCTTTCCAAGTCATTAATATAAATAATAAAAAGTAGAGGTCCAAATACTGCGCATATTTCATCGCGATTTTACGATATAGTGTTTAGAAGGCATTATATATTAGGCCGGGTCGAAAAGGGGTCAAGGTCAAGATTTTGCTTAGGTACATTTTGTGAGATTGGTCATTTTGTAATAGTAGTATCCTCACCAAAAATCAAGGCTGTGAGACCTTCGCTACCCCCCCCCTACCGATACTCACTTTTTTCCATTTGAATTTGTATGTGAAATAGGCCAAAAATCGAAAATCGTAAAATTCGACCCTAAATATTAATTTTTTTGCTTTCGGATGGCCAAAATTGGGTTCCCCGGCACGAATTACATCAGAATAGACCATTCACCAACTTTTTTTGAGTTCGGGGGGTAGGGGGTAAGGTCTTAAATCCGGTGCTGACTCATAGCACCGGATATAAGACCTAATATTACATTATTTTTGTTTTTTTTCTTTCCAGATTCCTATTTAGGTACCTAGAATGTTAAAAGTTTGTATTAAAATACGTTATTTAATTTTAAAATATCAGTAATAAATAAAATATAGTTAAAATCTTATTAAATTAAATTATGGCTACTAGAAAAAGAAGCCACAATGCAGCCTTCGGATATCCAGCAAAATTTTCATCTGCCATGACGCCATCAAAAGTTGATGTTGTAAGGCACTTCCATTTTATTGTTAGAGAGGAAGAAACTAAAGCACAGGGTAAAATAAGTAAAAATGATTACTATAACGTAGTTGTTCAAGATATAAAAGAAATTTGGCAAAAATTTTCTTTCCCAACAATTGATACAAAGGGAATTTATGTTAGAGTTACTAGACTTATAGAAGATGCTGATAAGTTAACTAAATGCCCTATGATAAAAAGAAATGAAAAATATGAAAAATTAAAGAAATATGAGATGTTTGACATATCTCCATGCCACTGTTATGACAAAGGCATAAGGGATAGAAAACTTTGTAGGTGTGAATATAAAATATCTATTATAGAATGGGAAGCTTTTATTGGTCAAAAAGAAAGAAAAAACCAGTTAGGAAAAATTGATAAAAAAAAAACTACTTCAAGTAATTTGAGAAAGTTGGGCAAAATCCAAAAAAGCACAGGAAAGGGAAAAGAAATAAAAATAAAAACTAAGAGAAGCAAGGGAATTTGTATCATCAAGAGTGATAGAAGATGATAATGAAAATGAAGATGTCGACTTTCAAGACAGAGAGGACTTAGATTATGAAGAAGACTTAGAATTAACAGAAAATTTTCAAAATAGATATACCATGAAAATTTAGCCAAAACTTCAGAGAGATATAGGGTAAGCAATAGGGCCACAGCAGCCCTTATAAACGCTGCCTTAAAAGATATGAAGATTTTAAGTTTAGAAAATATGCTTGATCGAAAAAAAGTTGGAAGAGAAAAAAACAGAATTGGTAAAATAAACAATGATAAATATAAAGAAGAAAACCAAAATGTGGAATGTATTGGATTTGATGGAAGAAAAGATGATACACTGATAGAATCAGACAAACTAAAAGCAGAACACTATGTTATAATTAAAGAGCCGCAAAGCGTTTACATTGATCACGTAGTACCAGATAATGGCACTGCAAGGGCGATTGCTGATGAAATAATTACTGTTATTGAAGATTCAAATAGTGCTCATTCAATTAAAGGTTTACTTTGTATGGAACCCCAGTGAACGCAGGCAGAGTTGGAGGGGTCATTAAATTAATAGAACTTCATCTTGGCCGGTTCCTTCAGTGGTTCGTTTGTGAATTACATTTAAACGAATTGCCCTTGATGCACTTTTACAAAAGCATTGAGGGCAGAACCACTGGGCCAAACACCTTTGAAGGGCCACTTGGCAAGAAATTAAAAGCTGATTTAACAAAACTGAAAGTAATAAATTTTGAACCGATAGAAGGTAAAGTTCAAGAAATACCTCCTAATATTGTAAAAGATTTGAGTAGTGACCAAAAATACTTGTACGAAATGTGTCATGAATACAAACAGGAAATGTTTCTGAGGGTCTCGCTGTAAGATCTCCAGGACGACTAAATCACGCCAGGTGGCTGACTTTACCTAATAGGGTTCTCCGCCTTTACATTTCTACATCAAATCATGACACTAACCTAAAAGATCTTGTCATATTTGTCATAAATTTTTATGCCCCTGCTTGGTTTCAAATAAAATGACACCCAAAAGCCACTGAGGGTGCGCGAAATTTTTGGTTTATGACAATTCTTCTTAGAAATTTAGATGTAAAATTCAAGAAAATTATTGAGCCGGTCATGAAAAACAACGCTTACTTCGCTAATCCTGAAAATATAGTCAATGGTTTCTGACGAACGATTACATATTAGAGAGCTAGCAATTCAAAAGATAATTCTTTCCAGAACTGGGTTTTCAGGAGCCAGAAATTTTGAGCTACCAAGATCTATAAATTTTCAAGCAAATGATTATATTGATTTGATTAATTGGTATGAGCAGATAATCACTCCTCCACCTTTGCTAAGTAATTTTACCAATGAGCAATTGCTTCAGATTAGAACTAAACCTCTAGGAATACTAGATTTTCCATGTCACAGCCAAAGCGGTGAACGGGGTGTGAACTTAGTAACTAAATCTAGCCAGGAAAGAATTGGTTATATTGATCTGCATAAATTTATTTTAAATACTTTAGAGTCTAGAAAAGAACTGCCTACTTTTGAGTGAAAAGGTCAATGGAAGGAATAAAAAAAAAACATGTTTAGTTTTAGGTCAAAAACTTTATTGAATTTTTCTCTCTTAATTTCTAAATTTCTACCAATAATAGCTAAAAAATTATGCATTAAATTTTTTTTCATGCATTTTTGTATTTTTTATTTTTTTTTCATTAAAAAATAAATATAAGTTTTATAAGCGAACTTTTGTAATAATAAAAAAATTTCGAAGTAAATCGCAAATTATTTCGAATTTTACAAATTTTCTGAAAAAACTTAAACTGGTAGGTGGGGTAGGGGTCCTTAGAATTCAAAAATATTTTACCAGGGTGTTACTATGATTGATTGAACCACCTCACACTATGTACGTAAAAAATAAAAAATTTCAACCCGGCATAGTATATATATATCGGGGTACAAGATTAGTTGCCACAATGCGCTATGCAACGAATTAGTTCTTTTATTTGATCATTTTGCGAAGGTTACTGCAACACTCGATCATGTTTATTTCTCTCTCTCACCACCATTTGGTGTATCTGGTTGAGTCGCCAGTTTGTGCTATTTATTTAATTAAGACATATTCTGACATATTCCGCCATTTGACTTTTTGAGGTTGAGTTGCCAGGTAGCAATATTTAATTAAAACATATTCTGGTTAAAAAATAATGCATTGATTATACGTTTCATATATTATTATTTTCAATATATTTAATATAACTGTATATTTTTCCTGTACTAATATTTTGATAATAGAATGTTTTGGATATTATTATTTTCAATATATTTAATTGTTTAATATAACTATATATTTTTCCTGTACTAATATATTGATAATGCAACGTTTTGTATATTTTTTATTATATATTTCCAGTTCATGATGCTCTTATTATTTTTGACCATATATATATCCCAATGTATATTTATTTCCATTAATTCGCCTAAATAAACAGAATGATGTATTGGCGTTTTATTTATTCCTTTTCGTTTGTACACGGTATTTAATTATATCAATTGATTGGTTTCTAAAGCGGATTTGTAAACCAGACAATATGTTTTAATTAAATATTGCTATCTGGCAACTCAACCTGAACAAGTCAAATGGCGGATTATGTCAGAATATGTTTTAATTAAATAAATAATACAAACTGGCGACTCAACCAGATACACCAAATGGTGGTGAGAGAGAGAAATAAACATGATCGAGTGTTGCAATAATCTTCGTTGTGTAATAGTTTCACCACCAATCGTCTAAGTTTGGACGCTTGGATGTAGTCCTAATATCGGATACGTGGTGTTAATGGGATGAGCTCCTAAAAAGTCGTAGCCCTCATCTCACTATGTGCTGTTGATGGGATGAGCTCCTAAAAGTCGTAGCCCTCATTTCACCATGTGCTGTTGATGGGATGAGCTCCTAAAAGTCTATACTTTGACGATTGTTGGTGATGTGATGCTTTTTTTGCGTGGTGGTTGTGCTCGTATATATTTTGCTATTGGGGCCTTGCATGCATCAATCAGTTTATATATATATATATATATATATAATATATGTGTGTGTGTGTGTGTGTGTGTGTGTAATAGTAGGGGCTTTATGGGCGTACAGTCGGTGACTGTATGTGCGTTTGTGTGCGCTTTTAATTCGTTCGGAGGTTATTAATATATACAGGCCATTTATGCCTTCTAAGCCAACTGGCTGATTAAGCCAGATTATATGTTTTAATTAAATAAATAGTGCAAACTGGCAACTCAGCCTTTTAAGTCAACTGGCTGATGATGCCCGCAGGCACGCACTAGCTGATTAGGGGTCCTATAATACAACGGCCGCTCGGCTGAAGTCTTAATATGCGCTTGGCTCCTGCCGGGCGAACACCTCTCCTCTCTTCCTTTCCCTTAGGTTAGGTCTCCCCCTTTGGGGGGTTCACTGCAGCTTGGGGGATAACTCCAAGTTGCATACCCCCCCAAAGGTTCATTGCAGCTTGAGGGGTAAATCCGCCTCCAAGTTGCATAACCCTTGTTGCTGCCCCCTTTTAGGGGTGCCTTGCAGCAAAGTGGGGATGAAACAAAGGAGGTGGGGGTTCGCACTGTGGGGGGTGGGGGTGGCACTTTTGAAACAGTATGCAACATTTGCAATTGCATTGCACTCTTCCATTTTGCGCCCACACTACTAACGTGGTACTGATAATTATCTATAGACCTCCAAACTCTCCAAATGAAAAAATTTCGGATGCCATTGAGGATATCAGAACCCTAATAAAGTCCATAAACTCTCGATCCCCTAATATAATACTCTGTGGCGATTTTAATTTCGCATTTATAAAATACAAAAAGGTAGATAGAAATATATTTATACAGCAAGATAAGGGGAGCACAAATGAGGACCATGAGCAAGCAAGAATGCTGATGGCTCTCATAAACGAGTTTATGCTGACACAGGAGGTAACAGAAAATACCAGGAAAAAATAACTGCCTAGATCTGGTATTCACAAATAACACGAACTTGATTGCCGATATAAAAATAACTCCAACTATTATCTCAGACCACAATATAATCGAGTTATCAACAAATATGGCGATAAATTTAAAAGACAATACACATACGGAAGGAAGAAGCAAATTTGGGGCTTTTAACTTAAACTCCAAGACCATAAATTGGGAAGAATTCAGATCACACATGGCCCAAATAGAGTGGTGAACAGTTTTCGAGAATAAAACAACTGAGGAAATGCTAACTACCTTGGAAGAAAAGAAGTTGAGAATTTTGGAAAAATATGCTCCGAAAGCACAGCCAAAAGGAAAGAGGAACTGGCTAGAGAGGCAAAGGAGAAGAATATTCCCCAAAAGGAAGAGAGTAGCGACGAAGTTAGCTGAATGCGGAGACAACAATGCCAGGAAAGAAATAGAAGAAAAACTGGAGAGAATCGATTGGGAAATACAAACTCTGATAAAGGGTCATACAGAGAGAAAAGAGGAAAAGGCGGTAGAAGCTATAAAGGAAAATCCAAAATACTTCTACAGCTATGCGAAAAGGAAAACAAAAAAGCGCGCTACTATCGGGCCCTTAAGGAAAGGAAATAATGAACTAACAGACGATCTAAAAGAAATATCTGAAACATTGAGAGCCCAGTATGAATCCGTATTCAGTATTCCAAAAAGTAACAAAGCGATACCTGACATACATGCATTCTTCAAAGAGAAATTGCAAGGATAATGTATAACAGACTTTGATTTTACCCCAGAAGATGTAGCGACAGCTATAGGACAAATGAAACCACATTCAGCTGCAGGTCCGGACAAATGGAACACACTATTAATTAAAAACTGTAAAAATGAAATGGCTACACCCTTATACTGGATATGGAGAAGATCCCTAGACATTGGGGAAATACCGAGCATCTTGAAAAGAGCAAACATCGTCCCTGTATATGAAGGAGGAGATAAATCTCAAGCAAAGAACTATAGACCAGTGTCATTGACGTCCCACCTCACCAAAATTTTGAAAGAATAGTCATAGAGAAAATCTATGACGTCTTGGAGACATTGGGAAGATTCAACGAAAATCAACACGGATTCCGATGCCTATCACAACTTATAGAGCATTATAACAACATCCTAGATGCATTTGAAGGAAATGGAAACTATGATGTCATATACATGCATTTTGCTAGCTTTCGACAAATGTGGTCATGGCATAATAGCACATAAAATGAAACATTGGGAATAACAGGCAAAGTGGGAAAATGGATCTACAACTTCCCCAGAAATCGACTACAGGTGGTCAAAAATCAAGGTGTATTATCATCAGAATCAGAAGTACGCAGCTCAGTACCACAAGGTACAGTGCTGGCCCCACTCCTGTTCATTATCATGCTAACAGACATAGATAGTGGAGTTAACAGCAACAGTATAGTAAAATCATTTGCGGACGATACAAAGATCAGCAGAAAAATCAGCGATGTAAATGAAGTAGAGGCTTTGCAGAGGGACACAAACAAAATATACAAATGGTCAGAAGACAACAATATGACATTTAACACGAAGAAATTTCAGCTCTTGAGCCAACGTAGAAATGAGGAACTTAAAAAGACTGCATATTATGCTCCAGATAGACAAGAAATTCAGAGAAGCACGAAAGCGGTCGACTTGGGGGTAATAATGACCGATGATGCCAAATTCGAGACAAAATCAGAGAGCAATAAACAAAGCAAAATGAATCGCAGGACAGGTACTAAGAATATTCAAAAGGAGGGACAAGACAGTAGTGATTCCTTTGCTTAGAACACTGATCATAGCAAAACTTGAATACTGCTCAGTTTTGACGTCCCCCATATAAAAAGAAGAAATTAATAAACTAGAAGAAACGCAGAGACATTTCACAGCCAAGATTGATGGCTGCAAAGAACTCAACTACTGGGAAAGACTATGTAAACTATGTAAATCTGTACTCCATGAAAAGAAGAAGAGAGAGGTATACCATAATCTGCAAAATAGGAAAGGCAGAAGTTGTAACACTAATAATGCCATTTTTTATCACGCCAGCCAAAATAATCATGCTATAGATTGGGAATCAAGTAAGGTACTTTATAAATGTAATAATTATGTCAAAACAAAAATAATAGCATCTGTGTGTATAGAAAAAGTAGATAATTTTAATTTGTGCGAATGTACTTATAAGTTAGACCCTTTAATGAGATTCTTGGTCAAAAAATCCCTTACGGAGTCGTGGGAACGTGTTCGAACCAAAGTGTGAATTTCTTAAATGTCTCTGGATTGGAATGTTTCCTTACTCGCCTTTAGTAAATGTAATAATGGAAGTAATAAATGTGGAAATAAATATAAATGCAACAGATGTAATAATAAAGGTAATATTATAAATTTAATAATTAGGGTAAAGGTAATAATAATAAATGTTAAAAAAAATGTAAGTGTAATAATAAATGTAGTAATTATGTCAAAATATTAGAATCTGTATGTATAGAACAAGAAGATAGTTTTAATTTGTGGGAATGTACTTATAAGCGGACCCTGTAATAAAATGCCCTTCCAGTGTCGGGAGAACGGTATCTAACCTAGGTGCGAATTTCTCAATGGTCTCTGGATTGTTTTCCAATCGGCTTTTTTCATTCGTTTTTCGGTTTATAAGTTCTGTATAATAAACAATAATGTAATAACCAATGTAATAATAAATTTATAATTTCTGTAATAAATAATTATGCAATATTAAATGTAATAAAATTAATAATAAATTCAATAATTATGCAAGAAAAATATAATAGAATCTGTATGTTTAGAACAGGAAGATAGTTTTAAATTTGCGCGAATGTACTTAATGAAAATGCCCTTCCGGTGTCGGGAGAATGGGATCTAACCTAGGTGCGAATTTCTTAACGGTCGGTCCCTGGACTGTTTTTCCCTCTTGTTTTGGTTCATTCCTGTTTCTGTATTTCTGTATCCACCCGAGGAGGATGCCAGTGGGCGTCGAAACTGTCGTGGAAATAAACTCTGTCTATTAGAGTGGGTTTTTATTTTCATATTTTAACCTTCACGTAGAAAAAAGTGAAGTTTTTTTTGCATTTATTAGGAAAGGCAGAATGTGTAGTGTTCCCAAATTAAAGGCCCGACAGGGGACCTCCTCAACTCTGAAGGAAAATAGCTTGGTTGTCAGGGGGCCAAGAATTTTCAACCACAAAGGACCTCAGAAACATTACACGGGTCAAAGTTGAAGTCTTGAAGAGAAGACTAGATGCCTGGCTCAGGACGGTACCAGATGAGCCGGGTGTACCTGGCTATGTACGATGGAGAGCTCAAGAGAGCAACTCGCTCCTCCACCAAGCCAGGACTAGAGGCGGGGCCACCAGCTTGACTTTTGTGTGAAGAAAGACCGGTGCAATGAACCCAAACAAGGTTAACAAGGTTAACAAGGTGTGTTAGCCCTGTTCAAAAATCAACTTTTTCTTATTTTCATAGGTTTCTGTACTTTTTCCCATGTTTTTTGACCTGAAAAGGCCGAAAATCACAACCATTTTGACCTAGGTTGTTGCGAAGCATTGCCGCATGGAACTTTAAGTTTTCTGCCTTGAAATCGCCCAAAAGCACCAGTTCCGGGGTCCTTGAATCATGTTTTGCACTATAACTTTTATCTAAACAAGATAGAGCAACAAAAGGCACCAAATTAAAGTGTTTTAATCCTCTTTCTAACTTATACAATTATGATAGTCTTGGAACAAGAAATGGCACATTGGTACATACAAAGATTTCAGAAATATCACAAAATTCGTTTTCTCACACTCAAGGCAGACAAGGCGCCTTATTCATAACACAAATTTGAGATTAACATTTTGTCACAAGTCTAATCGATCAAGAAGTGAAAGCATTACATGATGATTAATTTCATAATGACATTTAAACAGTCAGTTGTTGAGAGTTTGTTTCTTGAAGCTGTCAAAGCGGCGTCTGTTGAACTCCACAGCTTGAAGGAGATAGTCCCTTTGCTTGGCATCTGTTGTTATGACATTTGCAAAGTCGCTCATCATCTTGACACCACGTTCAGCAATGTCATTCACCGCTTTCAGATTTTTAACATAGTCCAACGCTTTTCTGTAGTCCTCATTCTGTGGCCAAGACGTGACAGGTTCCAGAAGCAACTCGGATCCAATGTTCAGTGTGTCCAGCAGGAAATGTGATTCTGGGCCAATGAGATCAACCAGGGTGGTCTTAGCTGTGACTCTCTGGAATAGAGGCTTTCCTGTTCTGAAGCTGTCTGGCTTCTCAGTGGCATGTAACTGGGCAGCAATGTCGTGCTTCAATGTGTCACTCAATCTACTGTACTGCTGAACAGGGCAAATGGCACGACTTCCTGCGTCAGGTACCATTTGTGGTTTTCCATCTTATTAAGTACTGCATCAGCAAGCTCTGGGTCAGTTTTCTTGTACTTGAACATGTCCTGGATTAGACTTAGATCATTCACGGGAGCATCTGCAGCAGACATTGACATCATCCATACAGGAGTGTAGAACAGCGCAAGGAAGGTGTTGAGTCTTTCCAGCTTTGATACAGTGTCTTCGTCGTACTCAAGTTGATCTGCAAACATCAACATTTTCATGGAGTACAGGTTTCTGGCCATCCATCTGGCCTGATGAATGGCGCCTGGTCGACTCCAGTGAATACCTCGAGGAGGCGTTCCTCCAAGAACAATGACTGTCAGTTCAGCCATTTCCCTGTAGTCGGCTCTTTGAAGCCTTTCTGCTGTTAGAATGTCTTGGAGTATTTCTTCACTGTTCTTCTTCTTTTCCTTCAGCCATTTGCTGTTGATAGCCAGCATCTTTGGGTTTTCCTTGGACAAGTCCGTCCAAACATCCTTCAGATGCTCAAACCAGGGATTATCTGGCCCCTTCACCTTCCCAAACAGCTTCTCCCAAACTGATCCTACTAGGATTTCCAGGATGTGATGTCGACAGGCCAGATAAAACACCTTTTTGTTCAGCATTTTCTCTAGCAGTTTGGCAGCTCCTCTGTGAACTCCACTGTTACTGGATGTAGTGTCAAAAACAAGGGCAGTAACATTATCCTTAAGTTCCCATGTCTCCAGTAAATCCATTGAAGCCTCAGCCTGAGCTGTGCCAGAAGAATTGTCGATGACAGGTACTCCCAATAACTTTCCTTCAGTGTATGAAGGTGGACCAGACACTAGCACAGCTAAAGTCTCTGAGGTACTTCCAGGTTCACTGCCCAAGACATCTTTGAGCAACTTTCCATCCCAGTGTAAGGCAGCGTACTGTGGGGGTTTTCACAAAACTTGGACATGTGACTCTGGCTGATATTATACCTGGACAGCATTCTGTTGCGACGTGTTGTTGAGGTTGAGATGACGAAGTTATCCAGATCAGCCCCTCCAGCTTTCAAGGTGGCAGAAACCATGGCAGTAACTTGATTGTCTGATAAACCAAGACGATCAGCTGTATTGCAGATGACATCACATTCCATGACCTTCCTTGGAAACGTCAAAGTCACACTAGTCACAGTGTCTTGATGGTGAGAACATCCAGGACGAGGCTGATGGTAATCCATGTCCTCTGTGTTAGCGTCGTTGTCAGTTGAGTCACCCAGGTAATGTCATCCACATGAACAACTGCCTCTTGTTCTGCTGCAGCTGTAAAATAGTACAACATGTTAAGACAGTAATTGTTAAGTACATGCTAAATATCGCAATGGAGTAAAACTTAAAACTTTTTGTAACGTTCAAAGTAATTAGTTTTACCTTGTTCTTGTCTATGCTGCAGTCTTTCATTCCTCGCTGCTTGCTGCAGGGATCTTGTCTCAAAAATCTTGTCATGACCAGACATATGACCTATCCTCTCAGTCTTTTGGTCTTCGTAGAACCTGATATCCTCATCTTTCTTCTCTCTGGATAACAGTCTGTTGTTCTGTATTTCCTGGATTGCATCTGGAGCTCCTATATCGAACAGGCTGTCTAATTCCAGCACAAATGCTCCTCTTTTTCCTCCAGGGTTACTTGCTCTTCCTTTGCTTTTCACCAGAGCACGATGTTTCTCATGTAGTTTCATGAAGAAGTTCATTGCGTTGTACTTGGTCATTGTCTTGATCCTAGCCATCTGCCAGAATGGGATGATAGATTCAACTGTTTCATATGCAAGGTCTTGAACCATGGGCCTCCCTGCATTTTCCGGTAAATTCTGAAGATTAAGGAAATAATGGAACGCCTGTCTGTTGGTGGGAAGCTGGGAACCACTCATAAAAGCTGAAGGGTATCCAACCAGGAAAGTTTCAGTGAGAGATCTGGTAGATGGCCCAGTTGACACCTGCCTGTGGACAGTACGTGGAGGTTCTGAGATATCAACTGTGCGCCCACGGAGCTCCCTCAGCTCCTTGCTTAATGCCATTGTGAAGTTGTAACTTGTAGATGGTTTTCTAGATTCTGATTGAGTTTCTGTTGTTTCCTGAAAAATGATAGATAATTATTATTATTATTATTATTATTATTAATTATTATTTATTTATTATTATTATTATTATTATATTATTATTATTATTATTATTATTTATTAATTTTATGCTTTCATTTGATACCTAATTTGTTGCTCTATCTTGTTTAGATCAAAAGTTAAAGTGCAAAACATAATTCAAGGGACCCCGGAATTGGCGCTTTGGCCGATTTCAAGGCAGAAAATTTAAAGCTCCATGCGGCAATGCTTCCCAACATCCTAGGTCAAAATAGTTGTGATTTCCGGCTTTTTCAGGTCAAAAAGCATGGGAAAATGTACAGAAACCTATGAAAATAAGAAAAAGTTGATTTTTGAACAGGCCTAAAGGTGTGTGTATATACAGTGTGTCCGTAAAGTCATGGTGGGATTTTAAATAGCTATATTATTGCAACGAAACATGATAATGAGATGAAAAAAAGGCAAATTGAAGAACAACTCTAAAAGAATAACTTTATTTAACGTAGTTCGATATGGGCTCCTCTGGTTGCCCTGCAGACATCTAGGCGGTGATGTGTGTCCGTAAAGTCATGGTGGGATTTTAAATAGCTATATTATTGCAACGAAACATGATAATGAGATGAAACAATGCCAAATTTAAGAACAACTCTCAAATTTGTATCTTGTAGTTAGTCTAGGCTAAGCTTAACCTTTATCTCGTAGTTAGTCTAGGCTGTCCACATGCCTATGTTGAACATGAGCGTAATAGCCCGAAAGTTAATGTGTGGTGTGCTCTAGCACGAGATCGAGTGATTGGCCCATTTTTCTTCGCGGAACCCACTGTGACGTCACACAACTACCTCGCTATGTTGGAACATTTTGCAGTACCCAAATTTATTGACAATAATGTCATCTTTCAGCAAGATGGTGCTCCTCCGCACTATGCCAACGTTGTTCGAGAATTCCTTAATGAAAAATTTCCACAGAGATGGATAGGAAGAGGAGGATGGAAGCCATGGCCTCCACGCTCTCCGGACCTGACACCTTTGGACTTTTATTTGTGGGGTTACGTCAAGCAAAGCGTGTACAGTGTACCCATTAGGGATATTCATCACTTGCACGAGCGAATCACGGAAGCTATCGCATCCGTCACTCCTGATGTTCTTGGGCGTGTGTGGCTGGAATTGAATCACCGCCTAGATGTCTGCAGGGCTACCAGAGGAGCCCATATCGAACTACGTTAAATAAAGTTATTCTTTTAGAGTTGTTCTTCAATTTGCCTTTTTTCATCTCATTATCATGTTTCGTTGCAAAATATAGCTATTTAAAATCCCACCATGACTTTACGGACACACTGTACATGATACAACTGAGAATGGTCCATGAGAAACTGTTATGTTACACACAGAACGTGCATGAAACAAGGAACTCTTCGGGGAAAATTAAATCCACTGTAGTTCGAATAAGTAATGGTAAATGACAAATACTATAGTTTTTTCTTTTTCATGATGTTAGCCCTACGTCGGTAACGGGTGACTCGCAAAGAGGCCCCAAAATTTAGCTTCCCTCACCAGCTTTGGGACAGGATCTAGGGACCGTTCTGAGTTGTATTACATTAAATGGACGTGTTAAGTGCCTTGAAAAGTGGACGCTCAATTTCCCAGTTCAGGTTTAAGTTTTGATTTTTGGCTAAAAATACAATAGTTACCCCTTTTTCTTTGATTGTGTTCAATCCGACGTGAATGCAAGGAGTTTCTTGCTTATATTGACTTTCTGAATGTAGTAGGGCTAGGCTGCTTTGAACCCAAGACCCCGTCCCAAAACTGAAACCTCTCTGCTTGGCAGATAGCTGGTGCTATATTTTGGGGCCTCTTTGCGAGTGACCCGTTGCCCACGTCGGGCTAACATCATGAAAAAGAAAAACTATAGTGCTTGTCATTTACCATTACTTATTCGGGCTAAGTTGGATTTAATTTTCCCAGAAGAGTTCCTTGTTCCATGCACGCTCTGTGTGTGTGTGTGTGTGTGTGTGTGTGTTCTGCCCATAGATTAAAACAAAAAATAAATCCATTTCTTCAACATAAAATAAGTTGATTTAAAGATACTTTAAAATTAAAAATAAAAAGAAATTGGACATCAGAATTTAATTTTACATTCCGAACTAATTTTTCCTTTGCTCTTTTGTGTCGTATATTTTTCATATAATCCTATATTGAATTTTACATAAATTTGATATATATGATATATTATGAAAATAAAAACCAACTCTAATAGATAGAGTTTATTTCCACGACAGTTTCGACGCCCACTGGCATCCTCCTCGGGTGGATACAGAAACACGAATGAACCAAAACAAGAGGGAAAAACAGTCCAGGGACCGACCGTTAAGAAATTCGCACCTAGGTTAGATCCCATTCTCCCGACACCGGAAGGGCATTTTCATTAAGTACATTCGCGCAAATTTAAAACTATCTTCCTGTTCTAAACATACAGATTCTATTATATTTTTCTTACATAATTATATTGAATTTATTTATTAATTTTATTACATTTAATATTGCATAATTATTTATTACAGAAATTATAAATTTATTATTACATTGGTTATTACATTATTGTTTATTATACAGAACTTATAACGTGGCAAAAGAGGAACAAGCCTGTGTCTACAGCATTCCCTGTAAAAGTTGTGATTTAGTATACGTGGGAGAAAACTGGAAGAAATATTGAAACCCGTATTAAAGAACACAAATATGCCTTCAGAAGTTGTAATACTAATAATGCCATTTTTTATCACGCCAGCCAAAATAATCATGCTATAGATTGGAAATCAAGTAAGGTACTTTATAAATGTAATAATTATGTCAAAAGAAAAATAATAGAATCTGTGTGTAAAGAAAAAGTAGATAATTTTAATTTGTGGGAAGGTACTATAAGTTAGACCCTTTAATGAGATTCTTGGTTCAAAAAAATCCCTTACGGAGTCGTGGGAACGTGTTCGAACCTAAGTGTGAATTTCTTAAATGTCTCTGGATTGGAATGTTTCCTTACTCGCCTTTAGTAAATGTAAATGGAAGTTAATAAATGTGGAAATAAATATAAATGCAACAGATGTAATAATAAAGGTAATATTATAAATTTAATAATTAGGGTAAAGGTAATAATAATAAATGTTAAAAAAATGTAAGTGTAATAATAAATGTAGTAATTATGTCAAAATATTAGAATCTGTATGTATAGAACAAGAAGATAGTTTTAATTTGTGGGAATGTACTTATAAGCGGACCCTGTAATAAAATGCCCTTCCAGTGTCGGGAGAACGGTATCTAACCTAGGTGCGAATTTCTCAATGGTCTCTGGATTGTTTTCCAATCGGCTTTTTTCATTCGTTTTTCGGTTTATAAGTTCTGTATAATAAACAATAATGTAATAACCAATGTAATAATAAATTTATAATTTCTGTAATAAATAATTATGCAATATTAAATGTAATAAAATTAATAATAAATTCAATAATTATGTAAGAAAAATATAATAGAATCTGTATTTAGAACAGGAAGATAGTTTTAAATTTGCGCGAATGTACTTAATGAAAATGCCCTTCCGGTGTCGGGAGAATGGGATCTAACCTAGGTGCGAATTTCTTAACGGTCGGTCCCTGGACTGTTTTTCCCTCTTGTTTTGGTTCATTCGTGTTTCTGTATTCTGTATCCACCCGAGGAGGATGCCAGTGGGCGTCGAAACTGTCGTGGAAATAAACTCTGTCTATTAGAGTGGGTTTTTATTTTCATATTTTGACCTTCACGTAGAAAAAAGTGAAGTTTTTTTTGCATTTATTAGGAAAGGCAGAATGTGTAGTGTTCCCAAATTAAAGGCCCGACAGGGGACCTCCTCAACTCTGAAGGAAAATAGCTTGGTTGTCAGGGGGCCAAGAATTTTCAACCACAAAGGACCTCAGAAACATTACACGGGTCAAAGTTGAAGTCTTGAAGAGAAGACTAGATGCCTGGCTCAGGACGGTACCAGATGAGCCGGGTGTACCTGGCTATGTACGATGGAGAGCTCAAGAGAGCAACTCGCTCCTCCACCAAGCCAGGACTAGAGGCGGGGCCACCAGCTTGACTTTTGTGTGAAGAAAGACCGGTGCAATGAACCCAAACAAGGTTAACAAGGTTAACAAGGTGTGTGTATATACAGTGTGTCCGTAAAGTCATGGTGGGATTTTAAATAGCTATATTATTGCAACGAAACATGATAATGAGATGAAAAAAAGGCAAATTGAAGAACAACTCTAAAAGAATAACTTTATTTAACGTTTCTATATGGGCTCCTCTGGTTGCCCTGCAGACATCTAGGCGGTGATGTGTGTCCGTAAAGTCATGGTGGGATTTTAAATAGCTATATTATTGCAACGAAACATGATAATGAGATGAAACAATGCCAAATTTAAGAACAACTCTCAAATTTGTATCTTGTAGTTAGTCTAGGCTAAGCTTAACCTTTATCTCGTAGTTAGTCTAGGCTGTCCACATGCCTATGTTGAACATGAGCGTAATAGCCCGAAAGTTAATGTGTGGTGTGCTCTAGCACGAGATCGAGTGATTGGCCCATTTTTCTTCGCGGAACCCACTGTGACGTCACACAACTACCTCGCTATGTTGGAACATTTTGCAGTACCCAAATTTATTGACAATAATGTCATCTTTCAGCAAGATGGTGCTCCTCCGCACTATGCCAACGTTGTTCGAGAATTCCTTAATGAAAAATTTCCACAGAGATGGATAGGAAGAGGAGGATGGAAGCCATGGCCTCCACGCTCTCCGGACCTGACACCTTTGGACTTTTATTTGTGGGGTTACGTCAAGCAAAGCGTGTACAGTGTACCCATTAGGGATATTCATCACTTGCACGAGCGAATCACGGAAGCTATCGCATCCGTCACTCCTGATGTTCTTGGGCGTGTGTGGCTGGAATTGAATCACCGCCTAGATGTCTGCAGGGCTACCAGAGGAGCCCATATCGAACTACGTTAAATAAAGTTATTCTTTTAGAGTTGTTCTTCAATTTGCCTTTTTTCATCTTATTATCATGTTTCGTTGCAATAATATAGCTATTTAAAATCCCACCATGACTTTACGGACACACTGTACATGATACAACTGAGAATGGTCCATGAGAAACTGTTATGTTACACACAGAACGTGCATGAAACAAGGAACTCTTCGGGGAAAATTAAATCCACTGTAGTTCGAATAAGTAATGGTAAATGACAAATACTATAGTTTTTTCTTTTTCATGATGTTAGCCCTACGTCGGTAACGGGTGACTCGCAAAGAGGCCCCAAAATTTAGCTTCCCTCACCAGCTTTGGGACAGGATCTAGGGACCGTTCTGAGTTGTATTACATTAAATGGACGTGTTAAGTGCCTTGAAAAGTGGACGCTCAATTTCCCAGTTCAGGTTTAAGTTTTGATTTTTGGCTAAAAATACAATAGTTACCCCTTTTTCTTTGATTGTGTTCAATCCGACGTGAATGCAAGGAGTTTCTTGCTTATATTGACTTTCTGAATGTAGTAGGGCTAGGCTGCTTTGAACCCAAGACCCCGTCCCAAAACTGAAACCTCTCTGCTTGGCAGATAGCTGGTGCTATATTTTGGGGCCTCTTTGCGAGTGACCCGTTGCCCACGTCGGGCTAACATCATGAAAAAGAAAAACTATAGTGCTTGTCATTTACCATTACTTATTCGGGCTAAGTTGGATTTAATTTTCCCAGAAGAGTTCCTTGTTCCATGCACGCTCTGTGTGTGTGTGGTGTGTGTGTGTGTGTGTGTGTGTGTGTGTGTGTGTTCTGCCCATAGATTAAAACAAAAAATAAATCCATTTCTTCAACATAAAATAAGTTGATTTAAAGATACTTTAAAATTAAAAATAAAAAGAAATTGGACATCAGAATTTAATTTTACATTCCGAACTAATTTTTCCTTTGCTCTTTTGTGTCGTATATTTTTCATATAATCCTATATTGAATTTTACATAAATTTGATATATATGATATATTATGAAAATAAAAACCCACTCTAATAGATAGAGTTTATTTCCACGACAGTTTCGACGCCCACTGGCATCCTCCTCGGGTGGATACAGAAACACGAATGAACCAAAACAAGAGGGAAAAACAGTCCAGGGACCGACCGTTAAGAAATTCGCACCTAGGTTAGATCCCATTCTCCCGACACCGGAAGGGCATTTTCATTAAGTACATTCGCGCAAATTTAAAACTATCTTCCTGTTCTAAACATACAGATTCTATTATATTTTTCTTACATAATTATTGAATTTATTATTAATTTTATTACATTTAATATTGCATAATTATTTATTACAGAAATTATAAATTTATTATTACATTGGTTATTACATTATTGTTTATTATACAGAACTTATAACGTGGCAAAAGAGGAACAAGCCTGTGTCTACAGCATTCCCTGTAAAAGTTGTGATTTAGTATACGTGGGAGAAACTGGAAGAAATATTGAAACCCGTATTAAAGAACACAAATATGCCTTCAGAAGTTGTAATACTAATAATGCCATTTTTTATCACGCCAGCCAAAATAATCATGCTATAGATTGGAAATCAAGTAAGGTACTTTATAAATGTAATAATTATGTCAAAAGAAAAATAATAGAATCTGTGTGTAAAGAAAAAGTAGATAATTTTAATTTGTGGGAAGGTACTTATAAGTTAGACCCTTTAATGAGATTCTTGGTCAAAAAATCCCTTACGGAGTCGTGGGAACGTGTTCGAACCTAAGTGTGAATTTCTTAAATGTCTCTGGATTGGAATGTTTCCTTACTCGCCTTTAGTAAATGTAATAATGGAAGTAATAAATGTGGAAATAAATATAAATGCAACAGATGTAATAATAAAGGTAATATTATAAATTTAATAATTAGGGTAAAGGTAATAATAATAAATGTTAAAAAAAATGTAAGTGTAATAATAAATGTAGTAATTATGTCAAAATATTAGAATCTGTATGTATAGAACAAGAAGATAGTTTTAATTTGTGGGAATGTACTTATAAGCGGACCCTGTAATAAAATGCCCTTCCAGTGTCGGGAGAACGGTATCTAACCTAGGTGCGAATTTCTCAATGGTCTCTGGATTGTTTTCCAATCGGCTTTTTTCATTCGTTTTTCGGTTTATAAGTTCTGTATAATAAACAATAATGTAATAACCAATGTAATAATAAATTTATAATTTCTGTAATAAATAATTATGCAATATTAAATGTAATAAAATTAATAATAAATTCAATAATTATGTAAGAAAAATATAATAGAATCTGTATGTTTAGAACAGGAAGATAGTTTTAAATTTGCGCGAATGTACTTAATGAAAATGCCCTTCCGGTGTCGGGAGAATGGGATCTAACCTAGGTGCGAATTTCTTAACGGTCGGTCCCTGGACTGTTTTTCCCTCTTGTTTTGGTTCATTCGTGTTTCTGTATTTCTGTATCCACCCGAGGAGGATGCCAGTGGGCGTCGAAACTGTCGTGGAAATAAACTCTGTCTATTAGAGTGGGTTTTTATTTTCATATTTTGACCTTCACGTAGAAAAAAGTGAAGTTTTTTTTGCATTTATTAGGAAAGGCAGAATGTGTAGTGTTCCCAAATTAAAGGCCCGACAGGGGACCTCCTCAACTCTGAAGGAAAATAGCTTGGTTGTCAGGGGGCCAAGAATTTTCAACCACAAAGGACCTCAGAAACATTACACGGGTCAAAGTTGAAGTCTTGAAGAGAAGACTAGATGCCTGGCTCAGGACGGTACCAGATGAGCCGGGTGTACCTGGCTATGTACGATGGAGAGCTCAAGAGAGCAACTCGCTCCTCCACCAAGCCAGGACTAGAGGCGGGGCCACCAGCTTGACTTTTGTGTGAAGAAAGACCGGTGCAATGAACCCAAACAAGGTTAACAAGGTTAACAAGGTGTGTGTATATACAGTGTGTCCGTAAAGTCATGGTGGGATTTTAAATAGCTATATTATTGCAACGAAACATGATAATGAGATGAAAAAAAGGCAAATTGAAGAACAACTCTAAAAGAATAACTTTATTTAACGTAGTTCGATATGGGCTCCTCTGGTTGCCCTGCAGACATCTAGGCGGTGATGTGTGTCCGTAAAGTCATGGTGGGATTTTAAATAGCTATATTATTGCAACGAAACATGATAATGAGATGAAACAATGCCAAATTTAAGAACAACTCTCAAATTTGTATCTTGTAGTTAGTCTAGGCTAAGCTTAACCTTTATCTCGTAGTTAGTCTAGGCTGTCCACATGCCTATGTTGAACATGAGCGTAATAGCCCGAAAGTTAATGTGTGGTGTGCTCTAGCACGAGATCGAGTGATTGGCCCATTTTTCTTCGCGGAACCCACTGTGACGTCACACAACTACCTCGCTATGTTGGAACATTTTGCAGTACCCAAATTTATTGACAATAATGTCATCTTTCAGCAAGATGGTGCTCCTCCGCACTATGCCAACGTTGTTCGAGAATTCCTTAATGAAAAATTTCCACAGAGATGGATAGGAAGAGGAGGATGGAAGCCATGGCCTCCACGCTCTCCGGACCTGACACCTTTGGACTTTTATTTGTGGGGTTACGTCAAGCAAAGCGTGTACAGTGTACCCATTAGGGATTCATTATTCATCACTTGCACGAGCGAATCACGGAAGCTATCGCATCCGTCACTCCTGATGTTCTTGGGCGTGTGTGGCTGGAATTGAATCACCGCCTAGATGTCTGCAGGGCTACCAGAGGAGCCCATATCGAACTACGTTAAATAAAGTTATTCTTTTAGAGTTGTTCTTCAATTTGCCTTTTTTCATCTCATTATCATGTTTCGTTGCAATAATATAGCTATTTAAAATCCCACCATGACTTTACGGACACACTGTACATGATACAACTGAGAATGGTCCATGAGAAACTGTTATGTTACACACAGAACGTGCATGAAACAAGGAACTCTTCGGGGAAAATTAAATCCACTGTAGTTCGAATAAGTAATGGTAAATGACAAATACTATAGTTTTTTCTTTTTCATGATGTTAGCCCTACGTCGGTAACGGGTGACTCGCAAAGAGGCCCCAAAATTTAGCTTCCCTCACCAGCTTTGGGACAGGATCTAGGGACCGTTCTGAGTTGTATTACATTAAATGGACGTGTTAAGTGCCTTGAAAAGTGGACGCTCAATTTCCCAGTTCAGGTTTAAGTTTTGATTTTTGGCTAAAAATACAATAGTTACCCCTTTTTCTTTGATTGTGTTCAATCCGACGTGAATGCAAGGAGTTTCTTGCTTATATTGACTTTCTGAATGTAGTAGGGCTAGGCTGCTTTGAACCCAAGACCCCGTCCCAAAACTGAAACCTCTCTGCTTGGCAGATAGCTGGTGCTATATTTTGGGGCCTCTTTGCGAGTGACCCGTTGCCCACGTCGGGCTAACATCATGAAAAAGAAAAACTATAGTGCTTGTCATTTACCATTACTTATTCGGGCTAAGTTGGATTTAATTTTCCCAGAAGAGTTCCTTGTTCCATGCACGCTCTGTGTGTGTGTGTGTGTGTGTGTGTGTGTGTGTTCTGCCCATAGATTAAAACAAAAAATAAATCCATTTCTTCAACATAAAATAAGTTGATTTAAAGATACTTTAAAATTAAAAATAAAAAGAAATTGGACATCAGAATTTAATTTTACATTCCGAACTAATTTTTCCTTTGCTCTTTTGTGTCGTATATTTTTCATATAATCCTATATTGAATTTTACATAAATTTGATATATATGATATATTATGAAAATAAAAACCCACTCTAATAGATAGAGTTTATTTCCACGACAGTTTCGACGCCCACTGGCATCCTCCTCGGGTGGATACAGAAACACGAATGAACCAAAACAAGAGGGAAAAACAGTCCAGGGACCGACCGTTAAGAAATTCGCACCTAGGTTAGATCCCATTCTCCCGACACCGGAAGGGCATTTTCATTAAGTACATTCGCGCAAATTTAAAACTATCTTCCTGTTCTAAACATACAGATTCTATTATATTTTCTTACATAATTATTGAATTTATTATTAATTTTATTACATTTAATATTGCATAATTATTTATTACAGAAATTATAAATTTATTATTACATTGGTTATTACATTATTGTTTATTATACAGAACTTATAACGTGGCAAAAGAGGAACAAGCCTGTGTCTACAGCATTCCCTGTAAAAGTTGTGATTTAGTATACGTGGGAGAAACTGGAAGAATATTGAAACCCGTATTAAAGAACACAAATATGCCTTCAGAAGTTGTAATACTAATAATGCCATTTTTTATCACGCCAGCCAAAATAATCATGCTATAGATTGGAAATCAAGTAAGGTACTTTATAAATGTAATAATTATGTCAAAAGAAAAATAATAGAATCTGTGTGTAAAGAAAAAGTAGATAATTTTAATTTGTGGGAAGGTACTTATAAGTTAGACCCTTTAATGAGATTCTTGGTCAAAAAATCCCTTACGGAGTCGTGGGAACGTGTTCGAACCTAAGTGTGAATTTCTTAAATGTCTCTGGATTGGAATGTTTCCTTACTCGCCTTTAGTAAATGTAATAATGGAAGTAATAAATGTGGAAATAAATATAAATGCAACAGATGTAATAATAAAGGTAATATTATAAATTTAATAATTAGGGTAAAGGTAATAATAATAAATGTTAAAAAAAATGTAAGTGTAATAATAAATGTAGTAATTATGTCAAAATATTAGAATCTGTATGTATAGAACAAGAAGATAGTTTTAATTTGTGGGAATGTACTTATAAGCGGACCCTGTAATAAAATGCCCTTCCAGTGTCGGGAGAACGGTATCTAACCTAGGTGCGAATTTCTCAATGGTCTCTGGATTGTTTTCCAATCGGCTTTTTTCATTCGTTTTTCGGTTTATAAGTTCTGTATAATAAACAATAATGTAATAACCAATGTAATAATAAATTTATAATTTCTGTAATAAATAATTATGCAATATTAAATGTAATAAAATTAATAATAAATTCAATAATTATGTAAGAAAAATATAATAGAATCTGTATGTTTAGAACAGGAAGATAGTTTTAAATTTGCGCGAATGTACTTAATGAAAATGCCCTTCCGGTGTCGGGAGAATGGGATCTAACCTAGGTGCGAATTTCTTAACGGTCGGTCCCTGGACTGTTTTTCCCTCTTGTTTTGGTTCATTCGTGTTTCTGTATTTCTGTATCCACCCGAGGAGGATGCCAGTGGGCGTCGAAACTGTCGTGGAAATAAACTCTGTCTATTAGAGTGGGTTTTTATTTTCATATTTTGACCTTCACGTAGAAAAAAGTGAAGTTTTTTTTGCATTTATTAGGAAAGGCAGAATGTGTAGTGTTCCCAAATTAAAGGCCCGACAGGGGACCTCCTCAACTCTGAAGGAAAATAGCTTGGTTGTCAGGGGCCAAGAATTTTCAACCACAAAGGACCTCAGAAACATTACACGGGTCAAAGTTGAAGTCTTGAAGAGAAGACTAGATGCCTGGCTCAGGACGGTACCAGATGAGCCGGGTGTACCTGGCTATGTACGATGGAGAGCTCAAGAGAGCAACTCGCTCCTCCACCAAGCCAGGACTAGAGGCGGGGCCACCAGCTTGACTTTTGTGTGAAGAAAGACCGGTGCAATGAACCCAAACAAGGTTAACAAGGTTAACAAGGTGTGTGTATATACAGTGTGTCCGTAAAGTCATGGTGGGATTTTAAATAGCTATATTATTGCAACGAAACATGATAATGAGATGAAAAAAAGGCAAATTGAAGAACAACTCTAAAAGAATAACTTAATGAAAACTTAATGAAAACTTAATGAAAATGCCCTTCCGGTGTCGGGAGAATGGGATCTAACCTAGGTGCGAATTTCTTAACGGTCGGTCCCTGGACTGTTTTTCCCTCTTGTTTTGGTTCATTCGTGTTTCTGTATTTCTGTATCCACCCGAGGAGGATGCCAGTGGGCGTCGAAACTGTCGTGGAAATAAACTCTGTCTATTAGAGTGGTTTTTATTTTCATATTTTGACCTTCACGTAGAAAAAAGTGAAGTTTTTTTTGCATTTATTAGGAAAGGCAGAATGTGTAGTGTTCCCAAATTAAAGGCCCGACAGGGGACCTCCTCAACTCTGAAGGAAAATAGCTTGGTTGTCAGGGGGCCAAGAATTTTCAACCACAAAGGACCTCAGAAACATTACACGGGTCAAAGTTGAAGTCTTGAAGAGAAGACTAGATGCCTGGCTCAGGACGGTACCAGATGAGCCGGGTGTACCTGGCTATGTACGATGGAGAGCTCAAGAGAGCAACTCGCTCCTCCACCAAGCCAGGACTAGAGGCGGGGCCACCAGCTTGACTTTTGTGTGAAGAAAGACCGGTGCAATGAACCCAAACAAGGTTAACAAGGTTAACAAGGTGTGTGTATATACAGTGTGTCCGTAAAGTCATGGTGGGATTTTAAATAGCTATATTATTGCAACGAAACATGATAATGAGATGAAAAAAAGGCAAATTGAAGAACAACTCTAAAAGAATAACTTTATTTAACGTAGTTCGATATGGGCTCCTCTGGTTGCCCTGCAGACATCTAGGCGGTGATGTGTGTCCGTAAAGTCATGGTGGGATTTTAAATAGCTATATTATTGCAACGAAACATGATAATGAGATGAAACAATGCCAAATTTAAGAACAACTCTCAAATTTGTATCTTGTAGTTAGTCTAGGCTAAGCTTAACCTTTATCTCGTAGTTAGTCTAGGCTGTCCACATGCCTATGTTGAACATGAGCGTAATAGCCCGAAAGTTAATGTGTGGTGTGCTCTAGCACGAGATCGAGTGATTGGCCCATTTTTCTTCGCGGAACCCACTGTGACGTCACACAACTACCTCGCTATGTTGGAACATTTTGCAGTACCCAAATTTATTGACAATAATGTCATCTTTCAGCAAGATGGTGCTCCTCCGCACTATGCCAACGTTGTTCGAGAATTCCTTAATGAAAAATTTCCACAGAGATGGATAGGAAGAGGAGGATGGAAGCCATGGCCTCCACGCTCTCCGGACCTGACACCTTTGGACTTTTATTTGTGGGGTTACGTCAAGCAAAGCGTGTACAGTGTACCCATTAGGGATATTCATCACTTGCACGAGCGAATCACGGAAGCTATCGCATCCGTCACTCCTGATGTTCTTGGGCGTGTGTGGCTGGAATTGAATCACCGCCTAGATGTCTGCAGGGCTACCAGAGGAGCCCATATCGAACTACGTTAAATAAAGTTATTCTTTTAGAGTTGTTCTTCAATTTGCCTTTTTTCATCTCATTATCATGTTTCGTTGCAATAATATAGCTATTTAAAATCCCACCATGACTTTACGGACACACTGTACATGATACAACTGAGAATGGTCCATGAGAAACTGTTATGTTACACACAGAACGTGCATGAAACAAGGAACTCTTCGGGGAAAATTAAATCCACTGTAGTTCGAATAAGTAATGGTAAATGACAAATACTATAGTTTTTTCTTTTTCATGATGTTAGCCCTACGTCGGTAACGGGTGACTCGCAAAGAGGCCCCAAAATTTAGCTTCCCTCACCAGCTTTGGGACAGGATCTAGGGACCGTTCTGAGTTGTATTACATTAAATGGACGTGTTAAGTGCCTTGAAAAGTGGACGCTCAATTTCCCAGTTCAGGTTTAAGTTTTGATTTTTGGCTAAAAATACAATAGTTACCCCTTTTTCTTTGATTGTGTTCAATCCGACGTGAATGCAAGGAGTTTCTTGCTTATATTGACTTTCTGAATGTAGTAGGGCTAGGCTGCTTTGAACCCAAGACCCCGTCCCAAAACTGAAACCTCTCTGCTTGGCAGATAGCTGGTGCTATATTTTGGGGCCTCTTTGCGAGTGACCCGTTGCCCACGTCGGGCTAACATCATGAAAAAGAAAAACTATAGTGCTTGTCATTTACCATTACTTATTCGGGCTAAGTTGGATTTAATTTTCCCAGAAGAGTTCCTTGTTCCATGCACGCTCTGTGTGTGTGTGTGTGTGTGTGTGTGTGTGTGTGTCTGCCCATAGATTAAAACAAAAAATAAATCCATTTCTTCAACATAAAATAAGTTGATTTAAAGATACTTTAAAATTAAAAATAAAAAGAAATTGGACATCAGAATTTAATTTTACATTCCGAACTAATTTTTCCTTTGCTCTTTTGTGTCGTATATTTTCATATAATCCTATATTGAATTTTACATAAATTTGATATATATGATATATTATGAAAATAAAAACCACTCTAATAGATAGAGTTTATTTCCACGACAGTTTCGACGCCCACTGGCATCCTCCTCGGGTGGATACAGAAACACGAATGAACCAAAACAAGAGGGAAAAACAGTCCAGGGACCGACCGTTAAGAAATTCGCACCTAGGTTAGATCCCATTCTCCCGACACCGGAAGGGCATTTTCATTAAGTACATTCGCGCAAATTTAAAACTATCTTCCTGTTCTAAACATACAGATTCTATTATATTTTTCTTACATAATTATTGAATTTATTATTAATTTTATTACATTTAATATTGCATAATTATTTATTACAGAAATTATAAATTTATTATTACATTGGTTATTACATTATTGTTTATTATACAGAACTTATAACGTGGCAAAAGAGGAACAAGCCTGTGTCTACAGCATTCCCTGTAAAAGTTGTGATTTAGTATACGTGGGAGAAACTGGAAGAAATATTGAAACCCGTATTAAAGAACACAAATATGCCTTCAGAAGTTGTAATACTAATAATGCCATTTTTTATCACGCCAGCCAAAATAATCATGCTATAGATTGGAAATCAAGTAAGGTACTTTATAAATGTAATAATTATGTCAAAAGAAAAATAATAGAATCTGTGTGTAAAGAAAAAGTAGATAATTTTAATTTGTGGGAAGGTACTTATAAGTTAGACCCTTTAATGAGATTCTTGGTCAAAAAATCCCTTACGGAGTCGTGGGAACGTGTTCGAACCTAAGTGTGAATTTCTTAAATGTCTCTGGATTGGAATGTTTCCTTACTCGCCTTTAGTAAATGTAATAATGGAAGTAATAAATGTGGAAATAAATATAAATGCAACAGATGTAATAATAAAGGTAATATAATAAAGGTAAAATAAATATAAATGAAAAAAAAAAAAAATTAAAAAAAATGGTAAGTGTTGTAATAATAAATAGTAATAATTATGTCTCAAAATATTAGAATCTTGTATGTATAGAACAAGAAGATAGTTTTAATTTGTGGGAATGTACTTATAAGCGGACCCTGTAATAAAATGCCCTTCCAGTGTCGAGTCGGGAGAACGGTATCTAACCTAGGTGCGAATTTCTCAATGGTCTCTGGATTTTTTCCAATCGGCTTTTTTCATTCGTTTTTTCGGTTTATAAGTTCTGTATAATAAACAATAATGTAATAACCAATGTAATAATAAATTTATAATTTCTGTAATAAATAATTATGCAATATTAAATGTAATAAAATTAATAAAATTCAATAATTATGTAAGAAAAATATAATAGAATCTGTATGTTTAGAACAGGAAGATAGTTTTAAATTTGCGCGAATGTACTTAATGAAAATGCCCTTCCGGTGTCGGGAGAATGGGATCTAACCTAGGTGCGAATTTCTTAACGGTCGGTCCCTGGACTGTTTTTCCCTCTTGTTTTGGTTCATTCGTGTTTCTGTATTTCTGTATCCACCCGAGGAGGATGCCAGTGGGCGTCGAAACTGTCGTGGAAATAAACTCTGTCTATTAGAGTGGGTTTTTATTTTCATATTTTGACCTTCACGTAGAAAAAAGTGAAGTTTTTTTTGCATTTATTAGGAAAGGCAGAATGTGTAGTGTTCCCAAATTAAAGGCCCGACAGGGGACCTCCTCAACTCTGAAGGAAAATAGCTTGGTTGTCAGGGGGCCAAGAATTTTCAACCACAAAGGACCTCAGAAACATTACACGGGTCAAAGTTGAAGTCTTGAAGAGAAGACTAGATGCCTGGCTCAGGACGGTACCAGATGAGCCGGGTGTACCTGGCTATGTACGATGGAGAGCTCAAGAGAGCAACTCGCTCCTCCACCAAGCCAGGACTAGAGGCGGGGCCACCAGCTTGACTTTTGTGTGAAGAAAGACCGGTGCAATGAACCCAAACAAGGTTAACAAGGTTAACAAGGTGTGTGTATATACAGTGTGTCCGTAAAGTCATGGTGGGATTTTAAATAGCTATATTATTGCAACGAAACATGATAATGAGATGAAAAAAAGGCAAATTGAAGAACAACTCTAAAAGAATAACTTTATTTAACGTATTTCTATATGGGCTCCTCTGGTTGCCCTGCAGACATCTAGGCGGTGATGTGTGTCCGTAAAGTCATGGTGGGATTTTAAATAGCTATATTATTGCAACGAAACATGATAATGAGATGAAACAATGCCAAATTTAAGAACAACTCTCAAATTTGTATCTTGTAGTTAGTCTAGGCTAAGCTTAACCTTTATCTCGTAGTTAGTCTAGGCTGTCCACATGCCTATGTTGAACATGAGCGTAATAGCCCGAAAGTTAATGTGTGGTGTGCTCTAGCACGAGATCGAGTGATTGGCCCATTTTTCTTCGCGGAACCCACTGTGACGTCACACAACTACCTCGCTATGTTGGAACATTTTGCAGTACCCAAATTTATTGACAATAATGTCATCTTTCAGCAAGATGGTGCTCCTCCGCACTATGCCAACGTTGTTCGAGAATTCCTTAATGAAAAATTTCCACAGAGATGGATAGGAAGAGGAGGATGGAAGCCATGGCCTCCACGCTCTCCGGACCTGACACCTTTGGACTTTTATTTGTGGGGTTACGTCAAGCAAAGCGTGTACAGTGTACCCATTAGGGATATTCATCACTTGCACGAGCGAATCACGGAAGCTATCGCATCCGTCACTCCTGATGTTCTTGGGCGTGTGTGGCTGGAATTGAATCACCGCCTAGATGTCTGCAGGGCTACCAGAGGAGCCCATATCGAACTACGTTAAATAAAGTTATTCTTTTAGAGTTGTTCTTCAATTTGCCTTTTTTCATCTTATTATCATGTTTCGTTGCAATAATATAGCTATTTAAAATCCCACCATGACTTTACGGACACACTGTACATGATACAACTGAGAATGGTCCATGAGAAACTGTTATGTTACACACAGAACGTGCATGAAACAAGGAACTCTTCGGGGAAAATTAAATCCACTGTAGTTCGAATAAGTAATGGTAAATGACAAATACTATAGTTTTTTCTTTTTCATGATGTTAGCCCTACGTCGGTAACGGGTGACTCGCAAAGAGGCCCCAAAATTTAGCTTCCCTCACCAGCTTTGGGACAGGATCTAGGGACCGTTCTGAGTTGTATTACATTAAATGGACGTGTTAAGTGCCTTGAAAAGTGGACGCTCAATTTCCCAGTTCAGGTTTAAGTTTTGATTTTTGGCTAAAAATACAATAGTTACCCCTTTTTCTTTGATTGTGTTCAATCCGACGTGAATGCAAGGAGTTTCTTGCTTATATTGACTTTCTGAATGTAGTAGAGCTAGGCTGCTTTGAACCCAAGACCCCGTCCCAAAACTGAAACCTCTCTGCTTGGCAGATAGCTGGTGCTATATTTTGGGGCCTCTTTGCGAGTGACCCGTTGCCCACGTCGGGCTAACATCATGAAAAAGAAAAACTATAGTGCTTGTCATTTACCATTACTTATTCGGGCTAAGTTGGATTTAATTTTCCCAGAAGAGTTCCTTGTTCCATGCACGCTCTGTGTGTGTGTGTGTGTGTGTGTGTGTGTGTGTGTGTGTGTGTGTGTGTGTGTGTGTGTGTGTGTGTTCTGCCCATAGATTAAAACAAAAAATAAATCCATTTCTTCAACATAAAATAAGTTGATTTAAAGATACTTTAAAATTAAAAATAAAAAGAAATTGGACATCAGAATTTAATTTTACATTCCGAACTAATTTTTCCTTTGCTCTTTTGTGTCGTATATTTTTCATATAATCCTATATTGAATTTTACATAAATTTGATATATATGATATATTATGAAAATAAAAACCCACTCTAATAGATAGAGTTTATTTCCACGACAGTTTCGACGCCCACTGGCATCCTCCTCGGGTGGATACAGAAACACGAATGAACCAAAACAAGAGGGAAAAACAGTCCAGGGACCGACCGTTAAGAAATTCGCACCTAGGTTAGATCCCATTCTCCCGACACCGGAAGGGCATTTTCATTAAGTACATTCGCGCAAATTTAAAACTATCTTCCTGTTCTAAACATACAGATTCTATTATATTTTTCTTACATAATTATTGAATTTATTATTAATTTTATTACATTTAATATTGCATAATTATTTATTACAGAAATTATAAATTTATTATTACATTGGTTATTACATTATTGTTTATTATACAGAACTTATAACGTGGCAAAAGAGGAACAAGCCTGTGTCTACAGCATTCCCTGTAAAAGTTGTGATTTAGTATACGTGGGAGAAACTGGAAGAAATATTGAAACCCGTATTAAAGAACACAAATATGCCTTCAGAAGTTGTAATACTAATAATGCCATTTTTTATCACGCCAGCCAAAATAATCATGCTATAGATTGGAAATCAAGTAAGGTACTTTATAAATGTAATAATTATGTCAAAAGAAAAATAATAGAATCTGTGTGTAAAGAAAAAGTAGATAATTTTAATTTGTGGGAAGGTACTTATAAGTTAGACCCTTTAATGAGATTCTTGGTCAAAAAATCCCTTACGGAGTCGTGGGAACGTGTTCGAACCTAAGTGTGAATTTCTTAAATGTCTCTGGATTGGAATGTTTCCTTACTCGCCTTTAGTAAATGTAATAATGGAAGTAATAAATGTGGAAATAAATATAAATGCAACAGATGTAATAATAAAGGTAATATTATAAATTTAATAATTAGGGTAAAGGTAATAATAATAAATGTTAAAAAAAATGTAAGTGTAATAATAAATGTAGTAATTATGTCAAAATATTAGAATCTGTATGTATAGAACAAGAAGATAGTTTTAATTTGTGGGAATGTACTTATAAGCGGACCCTGTAATAAAATGCCCTTCCAGTGTCGGGAGAACGGTATCTAACCTAGGTGCGAATTTCTCAATGGTCTCTGGATTGTTTTCCAATCGGCTTTTTTCATTCGTTTTTCGGTTTATAAGTTCTGTATAATAAACAATAATGTAATAACCAATGTAATAATAAATTTATAATTTCTGTAATAAATAATTATGCAATATTAAATGTAATAAAATTAATAATAAATTCAATAATTATGTAAGAAAAATATAATAGAATCTGTATGTTTAGAACAGGAAGATAGTTTTAAATTTGCGCGAATGTACTTAATGAAAATGCCCTTCCGGTGTCGGGAGAATGGGATCTAACCTAGGTGCGAATTTCTTAACGGTCGGTCCCTGGACTGTTTTTCCCTCTTGTTTTGGTTCATTCGTGTTTCTGTATTTCTGTATCCACCCGAGGAGGATGCCAGTGGGCGTCGAAACTGTCGTGGAAATAAACTCTGTCTATTAGAGTGGGTTTTTATTTTCATATTTTGACCTTCACGTAGAAAAAAGTGAAGTTTTTTTTGCATTTATTAGGAAAGGCAGAATGTGTAGTGTTCCCAAATTAAAGGCCCGACAGGGGACCTCCTCAACTCTGAAGGAAAATAGCTTGGTTGTCAGGGGGCCAAGAATTTTCAACCACAAAGGACCTCAGAAACATTACACGGGTCAAAGTTGAAGTCTTGAAGAGAAGACTAGATGCCTGGCTCAGGACGGTACCAGATGAGCCGGGTGTACCTGGCTATGTACGATGGAGAGCTCAAGAGAGCAACTCGCTCCTCCACCAAGCCAGGACTAGAGGCGGGGCCACCAGCTTGACTTTTGTGTGAAGAAAGACCGGTGCAATGAACCCAAACAAGGTTAACAAGGTTAACAAGGTGTGTGTATATACAGTGTGTCCGTAAAGTCATGGTGGGATTTTAAATAGCTATATTATTGCAACGAAACATGATAATGAGATGAAAAAAAGGCAAATTGAAGAACAACTCTAAAAGAATAACTTTATTTAACGTAGTTCGATATGGGCTCCTCTGGTTGCCCTGCAGACATCTAGGCGGTGATGTGTGTCCGTAAAGTCATGGTGGGATTTTAAATAGCTATATTATTGCAACGAAACATGATAATGAGATGAAACAATGCCAAATTTAAGAACAACTCTCAAATTTGTATCTTGTAGTTAGTCTAGGCTAAGCTTAACCTTTATCTCGTAGTTAGTCTAGGCTGTCCACATGCCTATGTTGAACATGAGCGTAATAGCCCGAAAGTTAATGTGTGGTGTGCTCTAGCACGAGATCGAGTGATTGGCCCATTTTTCTTCGCGGAACCCACTGTGACGTCACACAACTACCTCGCTATGTTGGAACATTTTGCAGTACCCAAATTTATTGACAATAATGTCATCTTTCAGCAAGATGGTGCTCCTCCGCACTATGCCAACGTTGTTCGAGAATTCCTTAATGAAAAATTTCCACAGAGATGGATAGGAAGAGGAGGATGGAAGCCATGGCCTCCACGCTCTCCGGACCTGACACCTTTGGACTTTTATTTGTGGGGTTACGTCAAGCAAAGCGTGTACAGTGTACCCATTAGGGATATTCATCACTTGCACGAGCGAATCACGGAAGCTATCGCATCCGTCACTCCTGATGTTCTTGGGCGTGTGTGGCTGGAATTGAATCACCGCCTAGATGTCTGCAGGGCTACCAGAGGAGCCCATATCGAACTACGTTAAATAAAGTTATTCTTTTAGAGTTGTTCTTCAATTTGCCTTTTTTCATCATTATCATGTTTCGTTGCAATAATATAGCTATTTAAAATCCCACCATGACTTTACGGACACACTGTACATGATACAACTGAGAATGGTCCATGAGAAACTGTTATGTTACACACAGAACGTGCATGAAACAAGGAACTCTTCGGGGAAAATTAAATCCACTGTAGTTCGAATAAGTAATGGTAAATGACAAATACTATAGTTTTTTCTTTTTCATGATGTTAGCCCTACGTCGGTAACGGGTGACTCGCAAAGAGGCCCCAAAATTTAGCTTCCCTCACCAGCTTTGGGACAGGATCTAGGGACCGTTCTGAGTTGTATTACATTAAATGGACGTGTTAAGTGCCTTGAAAAGTGGACGCTCAATTTCCCAGTTCAGGTTTAAGTTTTGATTTTTGGCTAAAAATACAATAGTTACCCCTTTTTCTTTGATTGTGTTCAATCCGACGTGAATGCAAGGAGTTTCTTGCTTATATTGACTTTCTGAATGTAGTAGGGCTAGGCTGCTTTGAACCCAAGACCCCGTCCCAAAACTGAAACCTCTCTGCTTGGCAGATAGCTGGTGCTATATTTTGGGGCCTCTTTGCGAGTGACCCGTTGCCCACGTCGGGCTAACATCATGAAAAAGAAAAACTATAGTGCTTGTCATTTACCATTACTTATTCGGGCTAAGTTGGATTTAATTTTCCCAGAAGAGTTCCTTGTTCCATGCACGCTCTGTGTGTGTGTGTGTGTGTGTGTGTGTGTGTTCTGCCCATAGATTAAAACAAAAAATAAATCCATTTCTTCAACATAAAATAAGTTGATTTAAAGATACTTTAAAATTAAAAATAAAAAGAAATTGGACATCAGAATTTAATTTTACATTCCGAACTAATTTTTCCTTTGCTCTTTTGTGTCGTATATTTTTCATATAATCCTATATTGAATTTTACATAAATTTGATATATATGATATATTATGAAAATAAAAACCCACTCTAATAGATAGAGTTTATTTCCACGACAGTTTCGACGCCCACTGGCATCCTCCTCGGGTGGATACAGAAACACGAATGAACCAAAACAAGAGGGAAAAACAGTCCAGGGACCGACCGTTAAGAAATTCGCACCTAGGTTAGATCCCATTCTCCCGACACCGGAAGGGCATTTTCATTAAGTACATTCGCGCAAATTTAAAACTATCTTCCTGTTCTAAACATACAGATTCTATTATATTTTTCTTACATAATTATTGAATTTATTATTAATTTTATTACATTTAATATTGCATAATTATTTATTACAGAAATTATAAATTTATTATTACATTGGTTATTACATTATTGTTTATTATACAGAACTTATAACGTGGCAAAAGAGGAACAAGCCTGTGTCTACAGCATTCCCTGTAAAAGTTGTGATTTAGTATACGTGGGAGAAACTGGAAGAAATATTGAAACCCGTATTAAAGAACACAAATATGCCTTCAGAAGTTGTAATACTAATAATGCCATTTTTTATCACGCCAGCCAAAATAATCATGCTATAGATTGGAAATCAAGTAAGGTACTTTATAAATGTAATAATTATGTCAAAAGAAAAATAATAGAATCTGTGTGTAAAGAAAAAGTAGATAATTTTAATTTGTGGGAAGGTACTTATAAGTTAGACCCTTTAATGAGATTCTTGGTCAAAAAATCCCTTACGGAGTCGTGGGAACGTGTTCGAACCTAAGTGTGAATTTCTTAAATGTCTCTGGATTGGAATGTTTCCTTACTCGCCTTTAGTAAATGTAATAATGGAAGTAATAAATGTGGAAATAAATATAAATGCAACAGATGTAATAATAAAGGTAATATTATAAATTTAATAATTAGGGTAAAGGTAATAATAATAAATGTTAAAAAAAATGTAAGTGTAATAATAAATGTAGTAATTATGTCAAAATATTAGAATCTGTATGTATAGAACAAGAAGATAGTTTTAATTTGTGGGAATGTACTTATAAGCGGACCCTGTAATAAAATGCCCTTCCAGTGTCGGGAGAACGGTATCTAACCTAGGTGCGAATTTCTCAATGGTCTCTGGATTGTTTTCCAATCGGCTTTTTTCATTCGTTTTTCGGTTTATAAGTTCTGTATAATAAACAATAATGTAATAACCAATGTAATAATAAATTTATAATTTCTGTAATAAATAATTATGCAATATTAAATGTAATAAAATTAATAATAAATTCAATAATTATGTAAGAAAAATATAATAGAATCTGTATGTTTAGAACAGGAAGATAGTTTTAAATTTGCGCGAATGTACTTAATGAAAATGCCCTTCCGGTGTCGGGAGAATGGGATCTAACCTAGGTGCGAATTTCTTAACGGTCGGTCCCTGGACTGTTTTTCCCTCTTGTTTTGGTTCATTCGTGTTTCTGTATTTCTGTATCCACCCGAGGAGGATGCCAGTGGGCGTCGAAACTGTCGTGGAAATAAACTCTGTCTATTAGAGTGGGTTTTTATTTTCATATTTTGACCTTCACGTAGAAAAAAGTGAAGTTTTTTTTGCATTTATTAGGAAAGGCAGAATGTGTAGTGTTCCCAAATTAAAGGCCCGACAGGGGACCTCCTCAACTCTGAAGGAAAATAGCTTGGTTGTCAGGGGGCCAAGAATTTTCAACCACAAAGGACCTCAGAAACATTACACGGGTCAAAGTTGAAGTCTTGAAGAGAAGACTAGATGCCTGGCTCAGGACGGTACCAGATGAGCCGGGTGTACCTGGCTATGTACGATGGAGAGCTCAAGAGAGCAACTCGCTCCTCCACCAAGCCAGGACTAGAGGCGGGGCCACCAGCTTGACTTTTGTGTGAAGAAAGACCGGTGCAATGAACCCAAACAAGGTTAACAAGGTTAACAAGGTGTGTGTATATACAGTGTGTCCGTAAAGTCATGGTGGGATTTTAAATAGCTATATTATTGCAACGAAACATGATAATGAGATGAAAAAAAGGCAAATTGAAGAACAACTCTAAAAGAATAACTTTATTTAACGTTTCGATATGGGCTCCTCTGGTTGCCCTGCAGACATCTAGGCGGTGATGTGTGTCCGTAAAGTCATGGTGGGATTTTAAATAGCTATATTATTGCAACGAAACATGATAATGAGATGAAACAATGCCAAATTTAAGAACAACTCTCAAATTTGTATCTTGTAGTTAGTCTAGGCTAAGCTTAACCTTTATCTCGTAGTTAGTCTAGGCTGTCCACATGCCTATGTTGAACATGAGCGTAATAGCCCGAAAGTTAATGTGTGGTGTGCTCTAGCACGAGATCGAGTGATTGGCCCATTTTTCTTCGCGGAACCCACTGTGACGTCACACAACTACCTCGCTATGTTGGAACATTTTGCAGTACCCAAATTTATTGACAATAATGTCATCTTTCAGCAAGATGGTGCTCCTCCGCACTATGCCAACGTTGTTCGAGAATTCCTTAATGAAAAATTTCCACAGAGATGGATAGGAAGAGGAGGATGGAAGCCATGGCCTCCACGCTCTCCGGACCTGACACCTTTGGACTTTTATTTGTGGGGTTACGTCAAGCAAAGCGTGTACAGTGTACCCATTAGGGATATTCATCACTTGCACGAGCGAATCACGGAAGCTATCGCATCCGTCACTCCTGATGTTCTTGGGCGTGTGTGGCTGGAATTGAATCACCGCCTAGATGTCTGCAGGGCTACCAGAGGAGCCCATATCGAACTACGTTAAATAAAGTTATTCTTTTAGAGTTGTTCTTCAATTTGCCTTTTTTCATCTATTATCATGTTTCGTTGCAATAATATAGCTATTTAAAATCCCACCATGACTTTACGGACACACTGTACATGATACAACTGAGAATGGTCCATGAGAAACTGTTATGTTACACACAGAACGTGCATGAAACAAGGAACTCTTCGGGGAAAATTAAATCCACTGTAGTTCGAATAAGTAATGGTAAATGACAAATACTATAGTTTTTTCTTTTTCATGATGTTAGCCCTACGTCGGTAACGGGTGACTCGCAAAGAGGCCCCAAAATTTAGCTTCCCTCACCAGCTTTGGGACAGGATCTAGGGACCGTTCTGAGTTGTATTACATTAAATGGACGTGTTAAGTGCCTTGAAAAGTGGACGCTCAATTTCCCAGTTCAGGTTTAAGTTTTGATTTTTGGCTAAAAATACAATAGTTACCCCTTTTTCTTTGATTGTGTTCAATCCGACGTGAATGCAAGGAGTTTCTTGCTTATATTGACTTTCTGAATGTAGTAGGCTAGGCTGCTTTGAACCCAAGACCCCGTCCCAAAACTGAAACCTCTCTGCTTGGCAGATAGCTGGTGCTATATTTTGGGGCCTCTTTGCGAGTGACCCGTTGCCCACGTCGGGCTAACATCATGAAAAAGAAAAACTATAGTGCTTGTCATTTACCATTACTTATTCGGGCTAAGTTGGATTTAATTTTCCCAGAAGAGTTCCTTGTTCCATGCACGCTCTGTGTGTGTGTGTGTGTGTGTGTGTGTGTGTGTGTGTGTGTGTGTGTGTGTGTGTGTGTTCTGCCCATAGATTAAAACAAAAAATAAATCCATTTCTTCAACATAAAATAAGTTGATTTAAAGATACTTTAAAATTAAAAATAAAAAGAAATTGGACATCAGAATTTAATTTTACATTCCGAACTAATTTTTCCTTTGCTCTTTTGTGTCGTATATTTTTCATATAATCCTATATTGAATTTTACATAAATTTGATATATATGATATATTATGAAAATAAAAACCCACTCTAATAGATAGAGTTTATTTCCACGACAGTTTCGACGCCCACTGGCATCCTCCTCGGGTGGATACAGAAACACGAATGAACCAAAACAAGAGGGAAAAACAGTCCAGGGACCGACCGTTAAGAAATTCGCACCTAGGTTAGATCCCATTCTCCCGACACCGGAAGGGCATTTTCATTAAGTACATTCGCGCAAATTTAAAACTATCTTCCTGTTCTAAACATACAGATTCTATTATATTTTCTTACATAATTATTGAATTTATTATTAATTTTATTACATTTAATATTGCATAATTATTTATTACAGAAATTATAAATTTATTATTACATTGGTTATTACATTATTGTTTATTATACAGAACTTATAACGTGGCAAAAGAGGAACAAGCCTGTGTCTACAGCATTCCCTGTAAAAGTTGTGATTTAGTATACGTGGGAGAAACTGGAAGAAATATTGAAACCCGTATTAAAGAACACAAATATGCCTTCAGAAGTTGTAATACTAATAATGCCATTTTTTATCACGCCAGCCAAAATAATCATGCTATAGATTGGAAATCAAGTAAGGTACTTTATAAATGTAATAATTATGTCAAAAGAAAAATAATAGAATCTGTGTGTAAAGAAAAAGTAGATAATTTTAATTTGTGGGAAGGTACTTATAAGTTAGACCCTTTAATGAGATTCTTGGTCAAAAAATCCCTTACGGAGTCGTGGGAACGTGTTCGAACCTAAGTGTGAATTTCTTAAATGTCTCTGGATTGGAATGTTTCCTTACTCGCCTTTAGTAAATGTAATAATGGAAGTAATAAATGTGGAAATAAATATAAATGCAACAGATGTAATAATAAAGGTAATATTATAAATTTAATAATTAGGGTAAAGGTAATAATAATAAATGTTAAAAAAAATGTAAGTGTAATAATAAATGTAGTAATTATGTCAAAATATTAGAATCTGTATGTATAGAACAAGAAGATAGTTTTAATTTGTGGGAATGTACTTATAAGCGGACCCTGTAATAAAATGCCCTTCCAGTGTCGGGAGAACGGTATCTAACCTAGGTGCGAATTTCTCAATGGTCTCTGGATTGTTTTCCAATCGGCTTTTTTCATTCGTTTTTCGGTTTATAAGTTCTGTATAATAAACAATAATGTAATAACCAATGTAATAATAAATTTATAATTTCTGTAATAAATAATTATGCAATATTAAATGTAATAAAATTAATAATAAATTCAATAATTATGTAAGAAAAATATAATAGAATCTGTATGTTTAGAACAGGAAGATAGTTTTAAATTTGCGCGAATGTACTTAATGAAAATGCCCTTCCGGTGTCGGGAGAATGGGATCTAACCTAGGTGCGAATTTCTTAACGGTCGGTCCCTGGACTGTTTTTCCCTCTTGTTTTGGTTCATTCGTGTTTCTGTATTTCTGTATCCACCCGAGGAGGATGCCAGTGGGCGTCGAAACTGTCGTGGAAATAAACTCTGTCTATTAGAGTGGGTTTTTATTTTCATATTTTGACCTTCACGTAGAAAAAAGTGAAGTTTTTTTTGCATTTATTAGGAAAGGCAGAATGTGTAGTGTTCCCAAATTAAAGGCCCGACAGGGGACCTCCTCAACTCTGAAGGAAAATAGCTTGGTTGTCAGGGGGCCAAGAATTTTCAACCACAAAGGACCTCAGAAACATTACACGGGTCAAAGTTGAAGTCTTGAAGAGAAGACTAGATGCCTGGCTCAGGACGGTACCAGATGAGCCGGGTGTACCTGGCTATGTACGATGGAGAGCTCAAGAGAGCAACTCGCTCCTCCACCAAGCCAGGACTAGAGGCGGGGCCACCAGCTTGACTTTTGTGTGAAGAAAGACCGGTGCAATGAACCCAAACAAGGTTAACAAGGTTAACAAGGTGTGTGTATATACAGTGTGTCCGTAAAGTCATGGTGGGATTTTAAATAGCTATATTATTGCAACGAAACATGATAATGAGATGAAAAAAAGGCAAATTGAAGAACAACTCTAAAAGAATAACTTTATTTAACGTAGTTCGATATGGGCTCCTCTGGTTGCCCTGCAGACATCTAGGCGGTGATGTGTGTCCGTAAAGTCATGGTGGGATTTTAAATAGCTATATTATTGCAACGAAACATGATAATGAGATGAAACAATGCCAAATTTAAGAACAACTCTCAAATTTGTATCTTGTAGTTAGTCTAGGCTAAGCTTAACCTTTATCTCGTAGTTAGTCTAGGCTGTCCACATGCCTATGTTGAACATGAGCGTAATAGCCCGAAAGTTAATGTGTGGTGTGCTCTAGCACGAGATCGAGTGATTGGCCCATTTTTCTTCGCGGAACCCACTGTGACGTCACACAACTACCTCGCTATGTTGGAACATTTTGCAGTACCCAAATTTATTGACAATAATGTCATCTTTCAGCAAGATGGTGCTCCTCCGCACTATGCCAACGTTGTTCGAGAATTCCTTAATGAAAAATTTCCACAGAGATGGATAGGAAGAGGAGGATGGAAGCCATGGCCTCCACGCTCTCCGGACCTGACACCTTTGGACTTTTATTTGTGGGGTTACGTCAAGCAAAGCGTGTACAGTGTACCCATTAGGGATATTCATCACTTGCACGAGCGAATCACGGAAGCTATCGCATCCGTCACTCCTGATGTTCTTGGGCGTGTGTGGCTGGAATTGAATCACCGCCTAGATGTCTGCAGGGCTACCAGAGGAGCCCATATCGAACTACGTTAAATAAAGTTATTCTTTTAGAGTTGTTCTTCAATTTGCCTTTTTTCATCTTATTATCATGTTTCGTTGCAATAATATAGCTATTTAAAATCCCACCATGACTTTACGGACACACTGTACATGATACAACTGAGAATGGTCCATGAGAAACTGTTATGTTACACACAGAACGTGCATGAAACAAGGAACTCTTCGGGGAAAATTAAATCCACTGTAGTTCGAATAAGTAATGGTAAATGACAAATACTATAGTTTTTTCTTTTCATGATGTTAGCCCTACGTCGGTAACGGGTGACTCGCAAAGAGGCCCCAAAATTTAGCTTCCCTCACCAGCTTTGGGACAGGATCTAGGGACCGTTCTGAGTTGTATTACATTAAATGGACGTGTTAAGTGCCTTGAAAAGTGGACGCTCAATTCCCAGTTCAGGTTTAAGTTTTGATTTTTGGCTAAAAATACAATAGTTACCCTTTTCTTTGATGTGTTCAATCCGACGTGAATGCAAGGAGTTTCTTGCTTATATGACTTTCTGAATGTAGTAGGAGCTAGGCTGCTTTGAACCCAAGACCCGTCCCAAAACTGAAACCTCTCTGCTTGGCAGATAGCTGGTGCTATTTTGGGGCCTCTTTGCGAGTGACCCGTTGCCCACGTCGGGCTAACATCATGAAAAAGAAAAACTATAGTGCTTGTCATTTACCATTACTTATTCGGGCTAAGTTGGATTTAATTTTCCAGAAGAGTTCCTTGTTCCATGCACGCGCTCTGTGTGTGTGTGTGTGTGTGTGTGTGTTCTGCCCATAGATAAAACAAAAAATAAATCCATTTCTTCAACATAAAATAAGTGATTTAAAGATACTTTAAAATTAAAAATAAAAAGAAATTGGACATCAGAATTTAATTTTACATTCCGAACTAATTTTCCTTGCTCTTTGTGTCGTATATTTTTCATTATAATCCTATATTGAATTTTACATAAATTTGATATATATGATATATTATGAAAATAAAACCCACTCTAATAGATAGAGTTATTTCCACGACAGTTTCGACGCCCACTGGCATCTCCTCGGGTGGATACAGAACACGAATGAACCAAAACAAGAGGAAAAACAGTCCAGGGACCGACCGTTAAGAAATTCGCACCTAGGTTAGATCCCATTCTCCGACACCGGAAGGGCATTTTCATTAAGTACATTCGCGCAAATTTAAAACTATCTTCCTGTTCTAAACATACAGATTCTATTATATTTTTTCTTACATAATATTGAATTATTATAATTTTATTACATTTAATATTGCATAATATTTATTACAGAAATTATAAATTATTATTACATTGGTTATTACATTATTGTTTATTATACAGAATAAACGTGGCAAAAGAGGAACAAGCCTGTGTCTACAGCATTCCCTGTAAAAGTTGTGATTAGTATACGTGGGAGAAACTGGAAGAAATATTGAAACCCGTATTAAAGAACACAAATATGCCTCAGAAGTTGTAATACTAATAATGCCATTTTTTATCACGCCAGCCAAAAAATCATGCATAGATTGAAATCAAGTAAGGTACTTTATAAATGTAATAATTATGTCAAAAGAAAAATAATAGAATCTGTGTGTAAAGAAAAAGTAGATAATTTTAATTTGTGGGAAGGTACTTATAAGTTAGACCCTTAATGAGATTCTTGGTCAAAAAATCCTACGGAGTCGTGGGAACGTGTTCGAACTAAGTGTGAATTTCTTAAATGTCTCTGGATTGGAATGTTTCCTTACTCGCCTTTAGTAATGTAATAATGGAAGTAATAAATGTGAAAAAATATAAATGCAACAGATGTAATAATAAAGGTAATATTATAAATTTAATAATTAGGGTAAAGGTAATAATAATAAATGTTAAAAAAAATGTAAGTGTAATAATAAATGTAGTAATTATGTCAAAATATTAGAATCTGTATGTATAGAACAAGAAGATAGTTTTAATTGTGGGAATGTACTTATAAGCGGACCCTGTAATAAAATGCCCTTCCAGTGTCGGGAGAACGGTATCTAACCTAGGTGCGAATTTCTCAATGGTCTCTGGATTGTTTTCCAACGGCTTTTTTCATTCGTTTTTCGGTTTATAAGTTCTGTATAATAAACAATAATGTAATAACCAATGTAATAATAAATTTATAATTTCTGTAAAAATAATTATGCAATATTAAATGTAATAAAATTAATAATAAATCAATAATTATGTAAGAAAAATATAATAGAATCTGTATGTTTAGAACAGGAAGATAGTTTAAATTGCGCGAAGTACTTAATGAAAATGCCCTTCCGGTGTCGGGAGAATGGGATCTAACCTAGGTGCGAATTCTTAACGGTCGGTCCCTGGACTGTTTTTCCCTCTGTTTTGGTTCATTCGTGTTTCTGTATTCTGTATCCACCGAGGAGGATGCCAGTGGCGTCGAAAACTGTCGTGGAAATAAAACTCTGTCTATTAGAGTGGGTTTTTATTTCATATTTTGACCTTCACGTAGAAAAAAGTGAAGTTTTTTTTGCATTTATTAGGAAAGGCAGATGTGTAGTGTTCCCAAATAAAGCCCGACAGGGGACCTCCTCAACTCTGAAGGAAAATAGCTTGGTTGTCAGGGGGCCAAGAATTTTCAACCACAAAGGACTCAGAAACATTACAACGGGTCAAAGTTGAAGTCTTGAAGAGAAGACTAGATGCCTGGCTCAGGACGGTACCAGATGAGCCGGTGTACCTGGCTATGTACGATGGAGAGCTCAAGAGAGCAACTCGCTCCTCCACCAAGCCAGGACTAGAGGCGGGGCCACCAGCTTCACTTTTGTGTGAAGAAAGACCGGTGCAATGAACCCAAACAAGGTTAACAAGGTTAACAAGGTGTGGTGTATATACAGTGTGTCCGTAAAGTCATGGTGGGATTTTAAATAGCTATATTATTGCAAACGAAACATGATAATGAGATAAAAAAAGGCAAATTGAAGAACACTCTAAAAGAATAACTTTATTTAACGTAGTTCGATATGGCTCCTCTGGTTTGCCCTGCAGACATCTAGGCGGTGATGTGTGTCCGTAAAGTCATGGTGGGATTTTAAATAGCTATATTATTGCAACGAAACATGATAATGAGATGAAAAATGCCAAATTTAAGAACAACTCTCAAATTTGTATCTTGTAGTTAGTCTAGGCTAAGCTTAACCTTTATCTCGTAGTTAGTCTAGGCTGTCCACAGCCTATGTTGAACATGAGCGTAATAGCCCGAAAGTTAATGTTGGTGTGCTCTAGCACGAGATCGAGTGATTGGCCCATTTTTCTTCGCGGAACCCACTGTGACGTCACACAACTACCTCGCTATGTTGGAACATTTTGCAGTACCCAAATTATGACAATAATGTCATCTTTCAGCAAGATGGTGCTCCTCCGCACTATGCCAACGTTGTTCGAGAATTCCTTAATGAAAATTTCCACAGAGATGGATAGGAAGAGGAGGATGGAAGCCATGGCCTCCACGCTCTCCGGACCTGACACCTTTGGACTTTTATTTGTGGGTTACGTCAAGCAAAGCGTGTACAGTGTACCATTAGGATATTCATCACTTGCACGAGCGAATCACGGAAGCTATCGCATCCGTCACTCCTGATGTTCTTGGGCGTGTGTGGCTGGAATTGAATCACCGCCTAGATGTCTGCAGGGCTACCAGAGGAGCCCATATCGAACTACGTTAAATAAAGTTATTCTTTTAGAGTTGTTCTTCAATTTGCCTTTTTTCATCTCTATCATGTTTCGTTGCAATAATATAGCTATTTAAAATCCCACCATGACTTTACGGACACACTGTACATGATACAACTGAGAATGGTCCATGAGAAACTGTTATGTTACACACAGAACGTGCATGAAACAAGGAACTCTTCGGGGAAAATTAAATCCACTGTAGTTCGAATAAGTAATGGTAAATGACAAATACTATAGTTTTTTCTTTTTCATGATGTTAGCCCTACGTCGGTAACGGGTGACTCGCAAAGAGGCCCCAAAATTTAGCTTCCCTCACCAGCTTTGGGACAGGATCTAGGGACCGTTCTGAGTTGTATTACATTAAATGGACGTGTTAAGTGCCTTGAAAAGTGGACGCTCAATTTCCCAGTTCAGGTTTAAGTTTTGATTTTTGGCTAAAAATACAATAGTTACCCCTTTTTCTTTGATTGTGTTCAATCCGACGTGAATGCAAGGAGTTTCTTGCTTATATTGACTTTCTGAATGTAGTAGGGCTAGGCTGCTTTGAACCCAAGACCCCGTCCCAAAACTGAAACCTCTGCTTGGCAGATAGCTGGTGCTATATTTTGGGGCCTCTTTGCGAGTGACCCGTTGCCCACGTCGGGCTAACATCATGAAAAGAAAAACTATAGTGCTTGTCATTTACCATTACTTATTCGGGCTAAGTTGGATTTAATTTTCCCAGAAGAGTTCCTTGTTCCATGCACGCTCTGTGTGTGTGTGTGTGTGTGTGTGTGTGTTCTGCCCATAGATTAAAACAAAAAATAAATCCATTTCTTCAACATAAAATAAGTTGATTTAAAGATACTTTAAAATTAAAAATAAAAAGAAATTGGACATCAGAATTTAATTTTACATTCCGAACTAATTTTTCCTTTGCTCTTTTGTGTCGTATATTTTCATATAATCCTATATTGAATTTTACATAAATTTGATATATATGATATATTATGAAAATAAAAACCACTAATAGATAGAGTTTATTTCCACGACAGTTTCGACGCCCACTGGCATCCTCCTCGGGTGGATACAGAAACACGAATGAACCAAAACAGAGGGAAAACAGTCCAGGGACCGACCGTTTAAGAAATTCGCACCTAGTTATCCATTTCTCCCGACACCGGAGGGCATTTTCATTAAGTACATTCGCGCAAATTTAAAACTATCTTCCTGTTCTAAACATACAGATTCTATTATTTTTTCGTACATAATTATTGAATTTATTATTAATTTTATTACATTTATATTGCATAATTATTTATTACAGAAATTATAAATTTATTATTACATTGGTTATTACATTATTGTTTATTATACAGAACTTATAACGTGGCAAAAGAGGAACAAGCCTGTGTCTACAGCATTCCCTGTAAAAGTGTGATTTAGTATACGTGGGAGAAACTGGAAGAAATATTGAAACCCGTATTAAAGAACACAATATGCCTTCAGAAGTTGTAATACTAATAATGCCATTTTTTATCACGCCAGCCAAAATAATCATGCTATAGATTGGAAATCAAGTAAGGTACTTTATAAATGTAATAATTATGTCAAAAGAAAAATAATAGAATCTGTGTGTAAAGAAAAAGTAGATAATTTTAATTTGTGGAAGGTACTTATAAGTTAGACCCTTTTGAGATTCTTGGTCAAAAAATCCCTTACGGAGTCGTGGGAACGTGTTCGAACCTAAGTGTGAATTTCTTAAATGTCTCTGGATTGGAATGTTTCCTTACTCGCCTTTAGTAAATGTAATAATGGAAGTAATAAATGTGGAAATAAATATAAATGCAACAGATGTAATAATAAAGGTAATATTATAAATTTAATAATTAGGGTAAGGTAATAATAATAAATGTTAAAAAAAATGTAAGTGTAATAATAAATGTAGTAATTATGTCAAAATATTAGAATCTGTATGTATAGAACAAGAAGATAGTTTTAATTTGTGGAATGTACTTATAAGCGGACCCTGTAATAAATGCCCTTCCAGTGTCGGGAGAACGGTATCTAACCTAGGTGCGAATTTCTCAATGGTCTCTGGATTGTTTTCCAATCGGCTTTTTTCATTCGTTTTTTCGGTTTATAAGTTCTGTATAATAAACAATAATGTAATAACCAATGTTAATAAATTTATAATTTCTGTAATAAATAATTATGCAATATTAAATGTAATAAAATTAATAATAAATTCAATAATTATGTAAGAAAAATATAATAGAATCTGTATGTTTAGAACAGGAAGATAGTTTTAAATTTGCGCGAATGTACTTAATGAAAATGCCCTTCCGGTGTCGGGAGAATGGGATCTAACCTAGGTGCGAATTTCTTAACGGTCGGTCCCTGGACTGTTTTTTCCTCTTGTTTTGGTTCATTCGTGTTTCTGTATTTCTGTATCCACCCGAGGAGGATGCCAGTGGCGTCGAAACTGTCGTGGAAATAAACTCTGTCTATTAGAGTGGGTTTTTATTTTCATATTTTGACCTTCACGTAGAAAAAGTGAAGTTTTTTTTGCATTTATTAGGAAGGCAGAATGTGTAGTGTTCCCAAATTAAAGGCCCGACAGGGGACCTCCTCAACTCTGAAGGAAAATAGCTTGGTTGTCAGGGGCCAAGAATTTTCAACCACAAAGGACCTCAGAAACATTACACGGGTCAAAGTTGAAGTCTTGAAGAGAAGACTAGATGCCTGGCTCAGGACGGTACCAGATGAGCCGGGTGTACCTGGCTATGTACGATGGAGAGCTCAAGAGAGCAACTCGCTCCTCCACCAAGCCAGGACTAGAGGCGGGGCCACCAGCTTGACTTTTGTGTGAAGAAAGACCGGTGCAATGAACCCAAACAAGGTTAACAAGGTTAACAAGTGTGTGTATATACAGTGTGTCCGTAAAGTCATGGTGGGATTTTAAATAGCTATATTATTGCAAAGAAACATGATAATGAGATGAAAAAAAGGCAAATTGAAGAACAACTCTAAAAGAATAACTTTATTTAACGTAGTTCGATATGGGCTCCTCTGGTTTGCCCTGCAGACATCTAGGCGGTGATGTGTGTCCGTAAAGTCATGGTGGGATTTTAAATAGCTATATTATTGCAACGAAACATGATAATGAGATGAAACAATGCCAAATTTAAGAACAACTCTCAAATTTGTATCTTGTAGTTAGTCTAGCTAAGCTTAACCTTTATCTCGTAGTTAGTCTAGGCTGTCCACATGCCTATGTTGAATGATGAGCGTAATAGCCCGAAAGTTAATGTGTGGTGTGCTCTAGCACGAGATCGAGTGATTGGCCCATTTTTCTTCGCGGAACCCACTGTGACGTCACACAACTACCTCGCTATGTTGGAACATTTTGCAGTACCCAAATTTATTGACAATAATGTCATCTTTCAGCAAGATGGTGCTCCTCCGCACTATGCCAACGTTGTTCGAGAATTCCTTAATGAAAAATTTCCACAGAGATGGATAGGAAGAGGAGGATGGAAGCCATGGCCTCCACGCTCTCCGGACCTGACACCTTTGGACTTTTATTTGTGGGGTTACGTCAAGCAAAGCGTGTACAGTGTACCCATTAGGGATATTCATCACTTGCACGAGCGAATCACGGAAGCTATCGCATCCGTCACTCCTGATGTTCTTGGGCGTGTGTGACTGGAATTGAATCACCGCCTAGATGTCTGCAGGGCTACCAGAGGAGCCCATATCGAACTACGTTAAATAAAGTTATTCTTTTAGAGTTGTTCTTCAATTTGCCTTTTTTCATCTCATTATCATGTTTCGTTGCAGTAATATAGCTATTTAAAATCCCACCATGACTTTACGGACACACTGTACATGATACAACTGAGAATGGTCCATGAGAAACTGTTATGTTACACACAGAACGTGCATGAAACAAGGAACTCTTCGGGGAAAATTAAATCCACTGTAGTTCGAATAAGTAATGGTAAATGACAAATACTATAGTTTTTTCTTTTTCATGATGTTAGCCCTACGTCGGTAACGGGTGACTCGCAAAGAGGCCCCAAAATTTAGCTTCCCTCACCAGCTTTGGGACAGGATCTAGGGACCGTTCTGAGTTGTATTACATTAAATGGACGTGTTAAGTGCTTGAAAAGTGGACGCTCAATTTCCCGTTCAGGTTTAAGTTTTGATTTTTGGCTAAAAATACAATAGTTACCCCTTTTTCTTTGATTGTGTTCAATCCGACGTGAATGCAAGGAGTTTCTTGCTTATATTGACTTTCTGAATGTAGTAGGGCTAGGCTGCTTTGAACCCAAGACCCCGTCCCAAAACTGAAACCTCTCTGCTTGGCAGATAGCTGGTGCTATATTTTGGGGCCTCTTTGCGAGTGACCCGTTGCCCACGTCGGGCTAACATCATGAAAAAGAAAAACTATAGTGCTTGTCATTTACCATTACTTATTCGGGCTAAGTTGGATTTAATTTTCCCAGAAGAGTTCCTTGTTCCATGCACGCTCTGTGTGTGTGTGTGTGTGTGTGTGTGTTCTGCCCATAGATTAAAACAAAAAATAAATCCATTTCTTCAACATAAAATAAGTTGATTTAAAGATACTTTAAAATTAAAAATAAAAAGAAATTGGACATCAGAATTTAATTTTACATTCCGAACTAATTTTTCCTTTGCTCTTTTGTGTCGTATATTTTTCATATAATCCTATATTGAATTTTACATAAATTTGATATATATGATATATTATGAAAATAAAAACCACTCTAATAGATAGAGTTTATTTCCACGACAGTTTCGACGCCCACTGGCATCCTCCTCGGGTGGATACAGAAACACGAATGAACCAAAACAAGAGGGAAAAACAGTCCAGGGACCGACCGTTAAGAAATTCGCACCTAGTTAGATCCCTTCTCCCGACACCGGAAGGGCATTTTCATTAAGTACATTCGCGCAAATTTAAAACTATCTTCCTGTTCTAAACATACAGATTCTATTATATTTTTCTACATAATTATTGAATTTATTATTAATTTTATTACATTTAATATTGCATAATTATTTATTACAGAAATTATAAATTTATTATTACATTGGTTATTACATTATTGTTTATTATACAGAACTTATAACGTGGCAAAAGAGGAACAAGCCTGTGTCTACAGCATTCCCTGTAAAAGTTGTGATTTAGTATACGTGGGAGAAACTGGAAGAAATATTGAAACCCGTATTAAAGAACACAAATATGCCTTCAGAAGTTGTAATACTAATAATGCCATTTTTTATCACGCCAGCCAAAATAATCATGCTATAGATTGGAAATCAAGTAAGGTACTTTATAAATGTAATAATTATGTCAAAAGAAAAATAATAGAATCTGTGTGTAAAGAAAAAGTAGATAATTTTAATTTGTGGTAAGGTACTTATAAGTTAGACCCTTTAATGAGATTCTTGGTCAAAAATCCCTTACGGAGTCGTGGGAACGTGTTCGAACCTAAGTGTGAATTTCTTAAATGTCTCTGGATTGGAATGTTTCCTTACTCGCCTTTAGTAAATGTAATAATGGAAGTAATAAATGTGGAAATAAATATAAATGCAACAGATGTAATAATAAAGGTAATATTATAAATTTAATAATTAGGGTAAAGGTAATAATAATAAATGTTAAAAAAAATGTAAGTGTAATAATAAATGTAGTAATTATGTCAAATATTAGAATCTGTATGTATAGAACAAGAAGATAGTTTTAATTTGTGGGAATGTACTTATAAGCGGACCCTGTAATAAAATGCCCTTCCAGTGTCGGGAGAACGGTATCTAACCTAGGTGCGAATTTCTCAATGGTCTCTGGATTGTTTTCCAATCGGCTTTTTTCATTCGTTTTTCGGTTTATAAGTTCTGTATAATAAACAATAATGTAATAACCAATGTAATAATAAATTTATAATTTCTGTAATAAATAATTATGCAATTAAATGTAATAAAATTAATAATAAATTCAATAATTATGTAAGAAAAATATAATAGAATCTGTATGTTTAGAACAGGAAGATAGTTTTAAATTTGCGCGAATGTACTTAATGAAAATGCCCTTCCGGTGTCGGGAGAATGGGATCTAACCTAGGTGCGAATTTCTTAACGGTCGGTCCCTGGACTGTTTTTCCCTCTTGTTTTGGTTCATTCGTGTTTCTGTATTTCTGTATCCACCCGAGGAGGATGCCAGTGGGCGTCGAAACTGTCGTGGAAATAAACTCTGTCTATTAGAGTGGGTTTTTATTTTCATATTTTGACCTTCACGTAGAAAAAAGTGAAGTTTTTTTTTGCATTTATTAGGAAAGGCAGAATGTGTAGTGTTCCCAAATTAAAGGCCCGACAGGGGACCTCCTCAACTCTGAAGGAAAATAGCTTGGTTGTCAGGGGGCCAAGAATTTTCAACCACAAAGGACCTCAGAAACATTACACGGGTCAAAGTTGAAGTCTTGAAGAGAAGACTAGATGCCTGGCTCAGGACGGTACCAGATGAGCCGGGTGTACCTGGCTATGTACGATGGAGAGCTCAAGAGAGCAACTCGCTCCTCCACCAAGCCAGGACTAGAGGCGGGGCCACCAGCTTGACTTTTGTGTGAAGAAAGACCGGTGCAATGAACCCAAACAAGGTTAACAAGGTTAACAAGTGTGTGTATATACAGTGTGTCCGTAAAGTCATGGTGGGATTTTAAATAGCTATATTATTGCAACGAAACATGATAATGAGATGAAAAAAGGCAATTGAAGAACAACTCTAAAAGAATAACTTTATTTAACGTATTTCTATATGGGCTCCTCTGGTTGCCCTGCAGACATCTAGGCGGTGATGTGTGTCCGTAAAGTCATGTGGGATTTTAAATAGCTATATTATTGCAACGAAACATGATAATGAGATGAAACAATGCCAAATTTAAGAACAACTCTCAAATTTGTATCTTGTAGTTAGTCTAGGCTAAGCTTAACCTTTATCTCGTAGTTAGTCTAGGCTGTCCACATGCCTATGTTGAACATGAGCGTAATAGCCCGAAAGTTAATGTGTGGTGTGCTCTAGCACGAGATCGAGTGATTGGCCCATTTTTCTTCGCGGAACCCACTGTGACGTCACACAACTACCTCGCTATGTTGGAACATTTTGCAGTACCCAAATTTATTGACAATAATGTCATCTTTCAGCAAGATGGTGCTCCTCCGCACTATGCCAACGTTGTTCGAGAATTCCTTAATGAAAATTTCCACAGAGATGGATAGGAAGAGGAGGATGGAAGCCATGGCCTCCACGCTCTCCGGACCTGACACCTTTGGACTTTTATTTGTGGGGTTACGTCAAGCAAAGCGTGTACAGTGTACCCATTAGGGATATTCATCACTTGCACGAGCGAATCACGGAAGCTATCGCATCCGTCACTCCTGATGTTCTTGGGCGTGTGTGGCTGGAATTGAATCACCGCCTAGATGTCTGCAGGGCTACCAGAGGAGCCCATATCGAACTACGTTAAATAAAGTTATTCTTTTAGAGTTGTTCTTCAATTTGCCTTTTTTCATCTTATTATCATGTTTCGTTGCAATAATATAGCTATTTAAAATCCCACCATGACTTTACGGACACACTGTACATGATACAACTGAGAATGGTCCATGAGAAACTGTTATGTTACACACAGAACGTGCATGAAACAAGGAACTCTTCGGGGAAAATTAAATCCACTGTAGTTCGAATAAGTAATGGTAAATGACAAATACTATAGTTTTTTTTCTTTTCATGATGTTAGCCCTACGTCGGTAACGGGTGACTCGCAAAGAGGCCCCAAAATTTAGCTTCCCTCACCAGCTTTGGGACAGGATCTAGGGACCGTTCTGAGTTGTATTACATTAAATGGACGTGTTAAGTGCCCTGAAAAGTGGACGCTCAATTTCCCAGTTCAGGTTTAAGTTTTGATTTTTGGCTAAAAATACAATAGTTACCCCTTTTTCTTTGATTGTATTCAATCCGACGTGAATGCAAGGAGTTTCTTGCTTATATTGACTTTCTGAATGTAGTAGAGCTAGGCTGCTTTGAACCCAAGACCCCGTCCCAAAACTGAAACCTCTCTGCTTGGCAGATAGCTGGTGCTATATTTTGGGGCCTCGTTGCGAGTGACACGTTGCCCACGTCGGGCTAACATCATGAAAAAGAAAAACTATAGTGCTTGTCATTTACCATTACTTATTCGGGCTAAGTTGGATTTAATTTTCCCAGAAGAGTTCCTTGTTCCATGCACGCTCTGTGTGTGTGTGTGTGTGTGTGTGTGTGTGTGTGTCTGTGTGTGTGTGTGTGTGTGTGTGTGTGTGTGTCTGTGTGTGTGTGTGTGTGTGTTCTGCCCATAGATTAAAACAAAAAATAAATCCATTTCTTCAACATAAAATAAGTTGATTTAAAGATACTTTAAAATTAAAATAAAAAGAAATTGGACCCAGAATTTAATTTTACATTCAGACTAATTTTTTCCTTTGCTCTTTTGTGTCGTATATTTTTCATATAATCCTATATTGAATTTTACATAAATTTGATATATATGATATATTATGAAAATAAAAACCCACTCTAATAGATAGAGTTTATTTCCACGACAGTTTCGACGCCCACTGGCATCCTCCTCGGGTGGATACAGAAACACGAATGAACCAAAACAAGAGGGAAAAACAGTCCAGGGACCGACCGTTAAGAAATTCGCACCTAGGTTAGATCCCATTCTCCCGACACCGGAAGGGCATTTTCATTAAGTACATTCGCGCAAATTTAAAACTATCTTCCTGTTCTAAACATACAGATTCTATTATATTTTTCTTACATAATTATTGAATTTATTATTAATTTTATTACATTTAATATTGCATAATTATTTATTACAGAAATTATAAATTTATTATTACATTGGTTATTACATTATTGTTTATTATACAGAACTTATAACGTGGCAAAAGAGGAACAAGCCTGTGTCTACAGCATTCCCTGTAAAAGTTGTGATTTAGTATACGTGGGAGAAACTGGAAGAAATATTGAAACCCGTATTAAAGAACACAAATATGCCTTCAGAAGTTGTAATACTAATAATGCCATTTTTTATCACGCCAGCCAAAATAATCATGCTATAGATTGGAAATCAAGTAAGGTACTTTATAAATGTAATAATTATGTCAAAAGAAAAATAATAGAATCTGTGTGTAAAGAAAAAGTAGATAATTTTAATTTGTGGGAAGGTACTTATAAGTTAGACCCTTTAATGAGATTCTTGGTCAAAAAATCCCTTACGGAGTCGTGGGAACGTGTTCGAACCTAAGTGTGAATTTCTTAAATGTCTCTGGATTGGAATGTTTCCTTACTCGCCTTTAGTAAATGTAATAATGGAAGTAATAAATGTGGAAATAAATATAAATGCAACAGATGTAATAATAAAGGTAATATTATAAATTTAATAATTAGGGTAAAGGTAATAATAATAAATGTTAAAAAAAAGTAAGTGTAATAATAAATGTAGTAATTATGTCAAAATATTAGAATCTGTATGTATAGAACAAGAAGATAGTTTTAATTTGTGGGAATGTACTTATAAGCGGACCCTGTAATAAAATGCCCTTCCAGTGTCGGGAGAACGGTATCTAACCTAGGTGCGAATTTCTCAATGGTCTCTGGATTGTTTTCCAATCGGCTTTTTTCATTCGTTTTTCGGTTTATAAGTTCTGTATAATAAACAATAATGTAATAACCAATGTAATAATAAATTTATAATTTCTGTAATAAATAATTATGCAATATTAAATGTAATAAAATTAATAATAAATTCAATAATTATGTAAGAAAATATAATAGAATCTGTATGTTTAGAACAGGAAGATAGTTTTAAATTTGCGCGAATGTACTTAATGAAAATGCCCTTCCGGTGTCGGGAGAATGGGATCTAACCTAGGTGCGAATTTCTTAACGGTCGGTCCCTGGACTGTTTTTCCCCTCTTGTTTTGGTTCATTCGTGTTTCTGTATTTCTGTATCCACCCGAGGAGGATGCCAGTGGGCGTCGAAACTGTCGTGGAAATAAACTCTGTCTATTAGAGTGGGTTTTTATTTTCATATTTTGACCTTCACGTAGAAAAAAGTGAAGTTTTTTTTGCATTTATTAGGAAAGGCAGAATGTGTAGTGTTCCCAAATTAAAGGCCCGACAGGGGACCTCCTCAACTCTGAAGGAAAATAGCTTGGTTGTCAGGGGGCCAAGAATTTTCAACCACAAAGGACCTCAGAAACATTACACGGGTCAAAGTTGAAGTCTTGAAGAGAAGACTAGATGCCTGGCTCAGGACGGTACCAGATGAGCCGGGTGTACCTGGCTATGTACGATGGAGAGCTCAAGAGAGCAACTCGCTCCTCCACCAAGCCAGGACTAGAGGCGGGGCCACCAGCTTGACTTTTGTGTGAAGAAAGACCGGTGCAATGAACCCAAACAAGGTTAACAAGGTTAACAAGGTGTGTGTATATACAGTGTGTCCGTAAAGTCATGGTGGGATTTTAAATAGCTATATTATTGCAACGAAACATGATAATGAGATGAAAAAAAGGCAAATTGAAGAACAACTCTAAAAGAATAACTTTATTTAACGTAGTTCGATATGGGCTCCTCTGGTTGCCCTGCAGACATCTAGGCGGTGATGTGTGTCCGTAAAGTCATGGTGGGATTTTAAATAGCTATATTATTGCAACGAAACATGATAATGAGATGAAACAATGCCAAATTTAAGAACAACTCTCAAATTTGTATCTTGTAGTTAGTCTAGGCTAAGCTTAACCTTTATCTCGTAGTTAGTCTAGGCTGTCCACATGCCTATGTTGAACATGAGCGTAATAGCCCGAAAGTTAATGTGTGGTGTGCTCTAGCACGAGATCGAGTGATTGGCCCATTTTTCTTCGCGGAACCCACTGTGACGTCACACAACTACCTCGCTATGTTGGAACATTTTGCAGTACCCAAATTTATTGACAATAATGTCATCTTTCAGCAAGATGGTGCTCCTCCGCACTATGCCAACGTTGTTCGAGAATTCCTTAATGAAAAATTTCCACAGAGATGGATAGGAAGAGGAGGATGGAAGCCATGGCCTCCACGCTCTCCGGACCTGACACCTTTGGACTTTTATTTGTGGGGTTACGTCAAGCAAAGCGTGTACAGTGTACCCATTAGGGATATTCATCACTTGCACGAGCGAATCACGGAAGCTATCGCATCCGTCACTCCTGATGTTCTTGGGCGTGTGTGGCTGGAATTGAATCACCGCCTAGATGTCTGCAGGGCTACCAGAGGAGCCCATATCGAACTACGTTAAATAAAGTTATTCTTTTAGAGTTGTTCTTCAATTTGCCTTTTTTCATCTCATTATCATGTTTCGTTGCAATAATATAGCTATTTAAAATCCCACCATGACTTTACGGACACACTGTACATGATACAACTGAGAATGGTCCATGAGAAACTGTTATGTTACACACAGAACGTGCATGAAACAAGGAACTCTTCGGGGAAAATTAAATCCACTGTAGTTCGAATAAGTAATGGTAAATGACAAATACTATAGTTTTTTCTTTTTCATGATGTTAGCCCTACGTCGGTAACGGGTGACTCGCAAAGAGGCCCCAAAATTTAGCTTCCCTCACCAGCTTTGGGACAGGATCTAGGGACCGTTCTGAGTTGTATTACATTAAATGGACGTGTTAAGTGCCTTGAAAAGTGGACGCTCAATTTCCCAGTTCAGGTTTAAGTTTTGATTTTTGGCTAAAAATACAATAGTTACCCCTTTTTCTTTGATTGTGTTCAATCCGACGTGAATGCAAGGAGTTTCTTGCTTATATTGACTTTCTGAATGTAGTAGGGCTAGGCTGCTTTGAACCCAAGACCCCGTCCCAAAACTGAAACCTCTCTGCTTGGCAGATAGCTGGTGCTATATTTTGGGGCCTCTTTGCGAGTGACCCGTTGCCCACGTCGGGCTAACATCATGAAAAAGAAAAACTATAGTGCTTGTCATTTACCATTACTTATTCGGGCTAAGTTGGATTTAATTTTCCCAGAAGAGTTCCTTGTTCCATGCACGCTCTGTGTGTGTGTGTGTGTGTGTGTGTGTGTCTGTGTGTGTGTGTGTGTGTCTGCCCATAGATTAAAACAAAAAATATCCATTTCTTCAACATAAAATAAGTTGATTTAAAGATACTTTAAAATTAAAAATAAAAAGAAATTGGACATCAGAATTTAATTTTACATTCCGAACTAATTTTTCCTTTGCTCTTTTGTGTCGTATATTTTTCATATAATCCTATATTGAATTTTACATAAATTTGATATATATGAATATTATGAAAATAAAAACCCACTCTAATAGATAGAGTTTATTTCCACGACAGTTTCGACGCCCACTGGCATCCTCCTCGGGTGGATACAGAAACACGAATGAACCAAAACAAGAGGGAAAAACAGTCCAGGGACCGACCGTTAAGAAATTCGCACCTAGGTTAGATCCCATTCTCCCGACACCGGAAGGGCATTTTCATTAAGTACATTCGCGCAAATTTAAAACTATCTTCCTGTTCTAAACATACAGATTCTATTATATTTTTCTTACATAATTATTGAATTTATTATTAATTTTATTACATTTAATATTGCATAATTATTTATTACAGAAATTATAAATTTATTATTACATTGGTTATTACATTATTGTTTATTATACAGAACTTATAACGTGGCAAAAGAGGAACAAGCCTGTGTCTACAGCATTCCCTGTAAAAGTTGTGATTTAGTATACGTGGGAGAAACTGGAAGAAATATTGAAACCCGTATTAAAGAACACAAATATGCCTTCAGAAGTTGTAATACTAATAATGCCATTTTTTATCACGCCAGCCAAAATAATCATGCTATAGATTGGAAATCAAGTAAGGTACTTTATAAATGTAATAATTATGTCAAAAGAAAAATAATAGAATCTGTGTGTAAAGAAAAAGTAGATAATTTTAATTTGTGGGAAGGTACTTATAAGTTAGACCCTTTAATGAGATTCTTGGTCAAAAAATCCCTTACGGAGTCGTGGGAACGTGTTCGAACCTAAGTGTGAATTTCTTAAATGTCTCTGGATTGGAATGTTTCCTTACTCGCCTTTAGTAAATGTAATAATGGAAGTAATAAATGTGGAAATAAATATAAATGCAACAGATGTAATAATAAAGGTAATATTATAAATTTAATAATTAGGGTAAAGGTAATAATAATAAATGTTAAAAAAATGTAAGTGTAATAATAAATGTAGTAATTATGTCAAAATATTAGAATCTGTATGTATAGAACAAGAAGATAGTTTTAATTTGTGGGAATGTACTTATAAGCGGACCCTGTAATAAAATGCCCTTCCAGTGTCGGGAGAACGGTATCTAACCTAGGTGCGAATTTCTCAATGGTCTCTGGATTGTTTTCCAATCGGCTTTTTTCATTCGTTTTTCGGTTTATAAGTTCTGTATAATAAACAATAATGTAATAACCAATGTAATAATAAATTTATAATTTCTGTAATAAATAATTATGCAATATTAAATGTAATAAAATTAATAATAAATTCAATAATTATGTAAGAAAAATATAATAGAATCTGTATGTTTAGAACAGGAAGATAGTTTTAAATTTGCGCGAATGTACTTAATGAAAATGCCCTTCCGGTGTCGGGAGAATGGGATCTAACCTAGGTGCGAATTTCTTAACGGTCGGTCCCTGGACTGTTTTTCCCTCTTGTTTTGGTTCATTCGTGTTTCTGTATTTCTGTATCCACCCGAGGAGGATGCCAGTGGGCGTCGAAACTGTCGTGGAAATAAACTCTGTCTATTAGAGTGGGTTTTTATTTTCATATTTTGACCTTCACGTAGAAAAAAGTGAAGTTTTTTTTGCATTTATTAGGAAAGGCAGAATGTGTAGTGTTCCCAAATTAAAGGCCCGACAGGGGACCTCCTCAACTCTGAAGGAAAATAGCTTGGTTGTCAGGGGGCCAAGAATTTTCAACCACAAAGGACCTCAGAAACATTACACGGGTCAAAGTTGAAGTCTTGAAGAGAAGACTAGATGCCTGGCTCAGGACGGTACCAGATGAGCCGGGTGTACCTGGCTATGTACGATGGAGAGCTCAAGAGAGCAACTCCTCCTCCCCAAGCCAGGACTAGAGCGGGCCACCAGCTTGACTTTTTGTGAAGAAGACCGGTGCAATGAACCCAAACAAGGTTAACAAGGTTAACAAGGTGTGTGTATATACATGTGTCCGTAAAGTCATGGTGGGATTTAAATAGCTATATTATTGCAACGAAACATGATAATGAGATGAAAAAAAGGCAAATTGAAGAACAACTCTAAAAGAATAACTTTATTTAACGTAGTTCGATATGGCTCCTCTGGTTGCCCTGCAGACATCTAGGCGGTGATGTGTGTCCGTAAAGTCATGGTGGATTTTAAATAGCTATATTATTGCAACGAAACATGATAATGAGATGAAACAAATGCCAAATTTAAGAACAACTCTCAATTTGTATCTTGTAGTTAGTCTAGGCTAAGCTTAACCTTTATCTCGTAGTTCTAGGCTGTCCACATGCCTATGTTGAACATGAGCGTAATAGCCCGAAAGTTAATGTGTGGTGTGCTCTAGCACGAGATCGAGTGATTGGCCCATTTTTCTTCGCGGAACCCACTGTGACGTCACACAACTACCTCGCTATGTTGGAACATTTTGCAGTACCCAAATTTATTGACAATAATGTCATCTTTCAGCAAGATGGTGCTCCTCCGCACTATGCCAACGTTGTTCGAGAATTCCTTAATGAAAATTTCCACAGAGATGGATAGGAAGAGGAGGATGGAAGCCATGGCCTCCACGCTCTCCGGACCTGACACCTTTGGACTTTTATTTGTGGGGTTACGTCAAGCAAAGCGTGTACAGTACCCATTAGGGATATTCATCACTTGCACGAGCGAATCACGGAAGCTATCGCATCCGTCACTCCTGATGTTCTTGGGCGTGTGTGGCTGGAATTGAATCACCGCCTAGATGTCTGCAGGGTACCAGAGGAGCCCATATCGAACTACGTTAAATAAAGTTATTCTTTTGAGTTGTTCTTCAATTTGCCTTTTTTCATCTTATTATCATGTGTTCGTTGCAATAATATAGCTATTTAAAATCCCACCATGACTTTACGGACACACTGTACATGATACAACTGAGAATGGTCATGAGAAACTGTTATGTTACACACAGAACTGCATGAAACAAGGAACTCTTCGGGGAAAATTAAATCCACTGTAGTTCGAATAAGTAATGGTAAATGACAAATACTATAGTTTTTTCTTTTTCATGATGTTAGCCCTACGTCGGTAACGGGTGACTCGCAAAGAGCCCCAAAATTTAGCTTCCCTCACCAGCTTTGGGACAGGATCTAGGACCGTTCTGAGTTGTATTACATTAAATGGACGTGTTAAGTGCCTGAAAAGTGGACGCTCAATTTCCCAGTTCAGGTTTAAGTTTTGATTTTGGCTAAAAATACAATAGTTACCCCTTTTTCTTTGATTGTTTCAATCCGACGTGAATGCAAGGAGTTTCTTGCTTATATTGACTTTCTGAATGTAGTAGGGCTAGGCTGCTTTGAACCCAAGACCCCGTCCAAAACTGAAACCTCTCTGCTTGGCAGATAGCTGGTGCTATATTTTGGGGCCTCTTGCGAGTGACCGTTGCCCACGTCGGGCTAACATCATGAAAAGAAAAACTATAGTGCTTGTCATTTACATTACTTATTCGGGCTAAGTTGGATTTAATTTTCCAGAAGAGTTCCTCGTTCCATGCACGCTCTGTGTGTGTGTGTGTGTGTCTGTGTGTGTGTGTGTGTGTTCTGCCCATAGATTAAAACAAAAAATAAATCCATTTCTTCAACATAAAATAAGTTGATTTAAAGATACTTTAAAATTTAAAATAAAAAGAAATGGACATCAGAATTTAATTTTACATTCCGAACTAATTTTCCTTGCTCTTTTGTGTCGTATATTTTTCATATAATCCTATATTGAATTTTACATAAATTTGATATATATGATATATTATGAAAATAAAAACCACTCTAATAGATAGAGTTTATTTCCACGACAGTTTCGACGCCCACTGGCATCCTCCTCTGGTGGATACAGAAACACGAATGAACCAAAACAAGAGGGAAAAACAGTCCAGGACCGACCGTTAAGAAATTCGCACCTAGTTAGATCCCATTCTCCCGACACCGGAAGGGCATTTTCATTAAGTACATTCGCGCAAATTTAAAACTATCTTCCTGTTCTAAACATACAGATTCTATTATATTTTTCTTACATAATTATTGAATTTATTATTAATTTTATTACATTTAATATTGCATAATTATTATTACAGAAATTATAAATTTATTATTACATTGGTTATTACATTATTGTTTATTATACAGAACTTATAACGTGGCAAAAGAGGAACAAGCCTGTGTCTACAGCATTCCCTGTAAAAGTTGTGATTTAGTATACGTGGGAGAAACTGGAAGAAATATTGAAACCGTATTAAAGAACACAAATATGCCTTCAGAAGTTGTAATACTAATAATGCCATTTTTTATCACGCCAGCCAAATATCATGCTATAGATTGGAAATCAAGTAAGGTACTTTATAAATGTAATAATTATGTCAAAGAAAAATAATAGAATCTGTGTGTAAAGAAAAAGTAGATAATTTTAATTTGTGGGAAGGTACTTATAATTAGACCCTTTAATGAGATTCTTGGTCAAAAAATCCCTTACGGAGTCGTGGGAACGTGTTCGAACCTAAGTGTGAATTTCTTAAATATCTCTGGATTGGAATGTTTCCTTACTCGCCTTTAGTAAATGTAATAATGGAAGTAATAAGTGTGGAAATAAATATAAATGCAACAGATGTAATAATAAAGGTAATATTATAAATTTAATAATTAGGGTAAAGGTAATAATAATAAATGTTAAAAAAAATGTAAGTGTAATAATAAATGTAGTAATTATGTCAAAATATTAGAATCTGTATGTATAGAACAAGAAGATAGTTTTAATTTGTGGGAATGTACTTATAAGCGGACCCTGTAATAAAATGCCCTTCCAGTGTCGGGAGAACGGTATCTAACCTAGGTGCGAATTTCTCAATGGTCTCTGGATTGTTTTCCAATCGGCTTTTTTCATTCGTTTTTCGGTTTATAAGTTCTGTATAATAAACAATAATGTAATAACCAATGTAATAATAAATTTATAATTTCTGTAATAAATAATTATGCAATATTAAATGTAATAAAATTAATAATAAATTCAATAATTATGTAAGAAAAATATAAAGAATCTGTATGTTTAGAACGGAAGATAGTTTTAAATTTGCGCGAATGTACTTAATGAAAATGCCTTCCGGTGTCGGGAGAATGGATCTACCTAGGTGCGAATTTCTTAACGGCGGTCCTGGACGGTTTTCCCTCTTGTTTTGGTTCATTCGTGTTTCTGTATTTCTGTATCCACCCGAGGAGGATGCCAGTGGGCGTCGAAACTGTCGTGGAAATAAACTCTGTCTATTAGAGTGGGTTTTTATTTTCATATTTTGACCTTCACGTAGAAAAAAGTGAAGTTTTTTTTGCATTTATTAGGAAGGGCAGAATGGTAGTGTCCAAATTAAAGGCCCGACAGGGGACCTCCTCAACTCTGAAGGAAAATAGCTTGGTTGTCAGGGGGCCAAGAATTTTCAACCACAAAGGACCTCAGAAACATTACACGGGTCAAAGTTGAAGTCTTGAAGAGAAGACTAGATGCCGGCTCAGGACGGTACCAGATGAGCCGGGTGTACCTGGCTATGTACGATGGAGAGCTCAAGAGAGCAACTCGCTCCTCCACCAAGCCAGGACTAGAGGCGGGGCCACCAGCTTCACTTTTGTGTGAAGAAAGACCGGTGCAATGAACCCAAACAAGGTTAACAAGGTTAACAAGGTGTGTGTATATACAGTGTGTCCGTAAAGTCATGGTGGGATTTTAAATAGCTATATTATTGCAACGAAACATGATAATGAGATGAAAAAAGGCAAATTGAAGAACAACTCTAAAAGAATAACTTTATTTAACGTAGTTCGATATGGCTCCTCTGGTTGCCCTGCAGACATCTAGCGGTGATGTGTGTCCGTAAAGTCATGGTGGGATTTTAAATAGCTATATTATTGCAACGAAACATGATAATGAGATGAAACAATGCCAAATTTAAGAACAACTCTCAAATTTGTATCTTGTAGTTAGTCTAGGCTAAGCTTAACCTTTATCTCGTAGTTAGTCTAGGCTGTCCACATGCCTATGTTGAACATGAGCGTAATAGCCCGAAAGTTAATGTGTGGTGTGCTCTAGCACGAGATCGAGTGATTGGCCCATTTTTCTTCGCGGAACCCACTGTGACGTCACACAACTACCTCGCTATGTTGGAACATTTTGCAGTACCCAAATTTATTGACAATAATGTCATCTTTCAGCAAGATGTTGCTCCTCCGCACTATGCCAACGTTGTTCGAGAATTCCTTAATGAAAAATTTCCACAGAGATGGATAGGAAGAGGAGGATGGAAGCCATGGCCTCCACGCTCTCCGGACCTGACACCTTTGGACTTTTATTTGTGGGATTACGTCAAGCAAAGCGTGTACAGTGTACCCATTAGGGATATTCATCACTTGCACGAGCGAATCACGGAAGCTATCGCATCCGTCACTCCTGATGTTCTTGGGCGTGTGTGGCTGGAATTGAATCACCGCCTAGATGTCTGCAGGGCCAACAGAGGAGCCCATATCGAACTACTTTAAATAAAGTTATTCTTTTAGAGTTGTTCTTCAATTTGCCTTTTTTCATCTCATTATCATGTTTCGTTGCAATAATATAGCTATTTAAAATCCCACCATGACTTTACGGACACACTGTACATGATACAACTGAGAATGGTCCATGAGAAACTGTTATGTTACACACAGAACGTGCATGAAACAAGGAACTCTTCGGGGAAAATTAAATCCACTGTAGTTCGAATAAGTAATGGTAAATGACAAATACTATAGTTTTTTCTTTTCATGATGTTAGCCCTACGTCGGTAACGGGTGACTCGCAAAGAGGCCCCAAAATTTAGCTTCCCTCACCAGCTTTGGGACAGGATCTAGGGACCGTTCTGAGTTGTATTACATTAAATGGACGTGTTAAGTGCCTTGAAAAGTGGACGCTCAATTTCCCAGTTCAGGTTTAAGTTTTGATTTTTGGCTAAAAATACAATAGTTACCCCTTTTTCTTTGATTGTGTTCAATCCGACGTGAATGCAAGGAGTTTCTTGCTTATATTGACTTTCTGAATGTAGTAGGGCTAGGCTGCTTTGAACCCAAGACCCCGTCCCAAAACTGAAACCTCTCTGCTTGGCAGATAGCTGGTGCTATATTTTGGGGCCTCTTTGCGAGTGACCCGTTGCCCACGTCGGGCTAACATCATGAAAAAGAAAAACTATAGTGCTTGTCATTTACCATTACTTATTCGGGCTAAGTTGGATTTAATTTTCCCAGAAGAGTTCCTCGTTCCATGCACGCTCTGTGTGTGTGTGTGTGTGTCTGTGTGTGTGTGTGTGTGTTCTGCCCATAGATTAAAACAAAAAATAAATCCATTTCTTCAACATAAAATAAGTTGATTTAAAGATACTTTAAAATTTAAAATAAAAAGAAATTGGACATCAGAATTTAATTTTACATTCCGAACTAATTTTTCCTTTGCTCTTTTGTGTCGTATATTTTTCATATAATCCTATATTGAATTTTACATAAATTTGATATATATGATATATTATGAAAATAAAAACCCACTCTAATAGATAGAGTTTATTTCCACGACAGTTTCGACGCCCACTGGCATCCTCCTCGGGTGGATACAGAAACACGAATGAACCAAAACAAGAGGGAAAAACAGTCCAGGGACCGACCGTTAAGAAATTCGCACCTAGGTTAGATCCCATTCTCCCGACACCGGAAGGGCATTTTCATTAAGTACATTCGCGCAAATTTAAAACTATCTTCCTGTTCTAAACATACAGATTCTATTATATTTTTCTTACATAATTATAGAATTTATTATTAATTTTATTACATTAATATTGCATAATTATTTATTACAGAAATTATAATTATTATTACATTGGTTATTACATTATTGTTTATTATACAGAACTTATAACGTGGCAAAAGAGGAACAAGCCTGTGTCTACAGCATTCCCTGTAAAAGTTGTGATTTAGTATACGTGGGAGAAACTGGAAGAAATATTGAAACCCGTATTAAAGAACACAAATATGCCTTCAGAAGTTGTAATACTAATAATGCCATTTTTTATCACGCCAGCCAAAATAATCATGCTATAGATTGGAAATCAAGTAAGGTACTTTATAAATGTAATAATTATGTCAAAAGAAAAATAATAGAATCTGTGTGTAAAGAAAAAGTAGATAATTTTAATTTGTGGGAAGGTACTTATAAGTTAGACCCTTTAATGAGATTCTTGGTCAAAAAATCCCTTACGGAGTCGTGGGAACGTGTTCGAACCTAAGTGTGAATTTCTTAAATATCTCTGGATTGGAATGTTTCCTTACTCGCCTTTAGTAAATGTAATAATGGAAGTAATAAGTGTGGAAATAAATATAAATGCAACAGATGTAATAATAAAGGTAATATTATAAATTTAATAATTAGGGTAAAGGTAATAATAATAAATGTTAAAAAAATGTAAGTGTAATAATAAATGTAGTAATTATGTCAAAATATTAGAATCTGTATGTATAGAACAAGAGATAGTTTTAATTTGTGGGAATGTACTTATAAGCGGACCCTGTAATAAAATGCCCTTCCAGTGTCGGGAGAACGGTATCTAACCTAGGTGCGAATTTCTCAATGGTCTCTGGATTGTTTTCCAATCGGCTTTTTTCATTCGTTTTTCGGTTTATAAGTTCTGTATAATAAACAATAATGTAATAACCAATATAATAATAAATTTATAATTTCTGTAATAAATAATTATGCAATATTAAATGTAATAAAATTAATAATAAATTCAATAATTATGTAAGAAAAATATAATAGAATCTGTATGTTTAGAACAGGAAGATAGTTTTTAAATTTGCGCGAATGTACTTAATGAAAATGCCCTTCCGGTGTCGGGAGAATGGATCTAACCTAGGTGCGAATTTCTTAACGGTCGGTCCCTGGACTGTTTTTCCCTCTTGTTTTGGTTCATTCGTGTTTCTGTATTTCTGTATCCACCCGAGGAGGATGCCAGTGGGCGTCGAAACTGTCGTGGAAATAAACTCTGTCTATTAGAGTGGGTTTTTATTTTCATATTTTGACCTTCACGTAGAAAAAAGTGAATTTTTTTTGCATTTATTAGAAAGGCAGAATGTGTAGTGTTCCCAAATTAAAGGCCGACAGGGGACCTCCTCAACTCTGAAGGAAAATAGCTTGGTTGTCAGGGGGCCAAGAATTTTCAACCACAAAGGACCTCAGAAACATTACACGGGTCAAAGTTGAAGTCTTGAAGAGAAGACTAGATGCCTGGCTCAGGACGGTACCAGATGATCCGGGTGTACCTGGCTATGTACGATGGAGAGCTCAAGAGAGCAACTCGCTCCTCCACCAAGCCAGGACTAGAGGCGGGGCCACCAGCTTCACTTTTGTGTGAAGAAAGACCGGTGCAATGAACCCAAACAAGGTTAACAAGGTTAACAAGGTGTGTGTATATACAGTGTGTCCGTAAAGTCATGGTGGGATTTTAAATAGCTATATTATTGCAACGAAACATGATAATGAGATGAAAAAAAGGCAAATTGAAGAACAACTCTAAAAGAATAACTTTATTTAACGTAGTTCGATATGGGCTCCTCTGGTTGCCCTGCAGACATCTAGGCGGTGATGTGTGTCCGTAAAGTCATGGTGGGATTTTAAATAGCTATATTATTGCAACGAAACATGATAATGAGATGAAACAATGCCAAATTTAAGAACAACTCTCAAATTTGTATCTTGTAGTTAGTCTAGGCTAAGCTTAACCTTTATCTCGTAGTTAGTCTAGGCTGTCCACATGCCTATGTTGAACATGAGCGTAATAGCCCGAAAGTTAATGTGTGGTGTGCTCTAGCACGAGATCGAGTGATTGGCCCATTTTTCTTCGCGGAACCCACTGTGACGTCACACAACTACCTCGCTATGTTGGAACATTTTGCAGTACCCAAATTTATTGACAATAATGTCATCTTTCAGCAAGATGGTGCTCCTCCGCACTATGCCAACGTTGTTCGAGAATTCCTTAATGAAAAATTTCCACAGAGATGGATAGGAAGAGGAGGATGGAAGCCATGGCCTCCACGCTCTCCGGACCTGACACCTTTGGACTTTTATTTGTGGGTTACGTCAAGCAAAGCGTGTACAGTGTACCCATTAGGGATATTCATCACTTGCACGAGCGAATCACGGAAGCTATCGCATCCGTCACTCCTGATGTTCTTGGGCGTGTGTGGCTGGAATTGAATCACCGCCTAGATGTCTGCAGGGCTACCAGAGGAGCCCATATCGAACTACGTTAAATAAAGTTATTCTTTTAGAGTTGTTCTTCAATTTGCCTTTTTTCATCTCATTATCATGTTTCGTTGCAATAATATAGCTATTTAAAATCCCACCATGACTTTACGGACACACTGTACATGATACAACTGAGAATGGTCCATGAGAAACTGTTATGTTACACACAGAACGTGCATGAAACAAGGAACTCTTCGGGGAAAATTTAATCCACTGTAGTTCGAATAAGTAATGGTAAATGACAAATATTATAGTTTTTTCTTTTTCATGATGTTAGCCCTACGTCGGTAACGGGTGACTCGCAAAGAGGCCCCAAAATTTAGCTTCCCTCACCAGCTTTGGGACAGGATCTAGGGACCGTTCTGAGTTGTATTCAGTGGCGGTCCTAGCTTACATGACGCCTGGGCGAACCTCACCTTCAGCGCCCCCCCCCCTGTTCGCCAACACACACACACATTCGAATCCCCCCAAAATAAAGGACAGACATAACTCTTTCACAAAATAACTTTTTATTGGACTAATTGTTGGAACTTCAGAACCAAAACAAAGACTCAAATTTCTGAATTTTACAAATCCTTCATCACGTAAATAGAATAACTCACTTAAGAGAATGTAATTATGATACTATGAACAGGAAAAATACAAATTAAATTGCACAACTGCCATAAATAAACTAGAGAATCAAATTTCTAAATTGTACAAATGCTCTATCACATAAATAGAATAAGACACTTAAGAGAGGGTAATTATTATGCTACACTTTGAACAAGAAACAAAATAAATTGCACCACAGCACAACTGCCATCTAAAGCCTGACTCTTCTTACCTTCCTTGATGCAAAGTCATGAATTAAATCATCATATGAAATCTGCTCAGCAATTGTATGATTTATACTGATGATGGCCAGACCGGTAAGGCGTTCCTGTGACATAGTTGTCCTCAGGTAGGATTTGATGAGCTTCAGCTTTGAAAAGCTCCTCTCTGCTTCAGCAACAGTGACTGGAAGAGTAAGACCAATTCTGAGAGCAGTCCACAAATTTGGATATATTTCAGAGAGCTCCCTTTCATGGATAAATGTCAGCAGTTCAAGCAAGGATATGGTCTTTGATGGCAAGTCAGGCAAGTTCTTCAGCTCCTGTGCAAGCTCTCTGCCATCCAAGTCAGATTGTCCCTTAAAGTGTAGTGTAGTACTAAGGTTCACACATTGTTCTGTCAGCTCCTCAAATGTGAGATTTTGGAAATGTGTCAGCACTCCAAACTTCTCTCCCACAATTTCCAACGTGGAAAATCTTTCCTGAATGGCTGATGTTGCAGCATCAACCACTGCATTGAAAAATGTCACCTCCAGCTTCTTCAAAGCATCAATCAAAGGCTCATCAGATGCTTCATAGGAGAAGTGCCGCTTTGTGGACCTCAGCCGTTTTTGTTTTAACACAGCCTCCACATTCATTTGTTCACAGATATCTGTGGCTGCCATTTGTGCAGCCACAAAACCTGTTGCCCTGTAATTGCGGAGACCTCTCTCTGTTTTTTTTAGGAGATTTACTGCAACATCAACGTGCATGCTAGGAGACTGCATCTGCTTGCTCACATGCTGAATTTGGCACAACAGGTCATGCCACACCACTGAACAAATGGCGAAGCGGTATGACCCAACCTCCTCTGACAGAGATTGAGCCTCGACCTTTATTACAGAGTCTTTGGTGTGGTCCCTCACCTCGATCAGTGCATCTCTCACTGCAGCTGCCTGATATCTCAGGGGCTCCACACTCTTGATCTTGCTTTCCCACCTTGTATCAGACCACATCTTCAATGTGATGTTCACATGTTTTTTCAAAATGGCCCATCGTTGTGTGGATGCTGAAAACAAGTTGTAAAGCTTCTGCAAGATGCCAAAGTAACTTGTGGCATCAATAGATCCCTTAGCAGCATCGGCCACAAGCAAATTCAGAGAATGAGCCCCACATGGAACAAACAGAGCTCTGGGATTAATTTCTAGGAGCCTGGATTGAACACCCTTGTTTTTTCCCCTCATGTTGGCCCCGTTGTCGTATGATTGTCCTCTACAGTCCATGAAAGGAACTTTTAGCTCCTCCAGTCTCTTCAGAATCAGAGATGCCAAATGTTGACCAGTGGACTCCTCTGCCTCCAAAAACCCCATGAAATGTTCCTTTATATGGGGCTTCCCCTCCAGTGACACAACCCGAATCACAACTGACAACTGTTCAGTGTGGCTGATATCTGGAGTGCAATCTAGAATTATTGAAAAAAACTTTGATTGTTTGATGTCGCTCACCATTGCTGAAATGGTCTTGCTGCTCGACAAATCAATGAGTTCGTTTTGTATGTGGTGGCCGAGGTAGCTGGTGTGACTGGAGGTCCCTTTTTGGACACGGTTAATGTGCTCTTGCATTATAGGATCAAATTGTGCCATCAGTTCAACTTCTTTCAGAAAATTGCCATTTGATGGTGAGAACAATTTTTCTGTATGTCCCCTTAGTGCCAAATTCCTAACTGCCAGAGAATGCACAATAGCAGTGAGACGTGTCAGCACCGCTCTCCATCTCAACTTCTCAGCCTCCAGAAGTGCCATCTCCTGCTTGTCAATGGTCTCCCCCTTTCTCATCCTCACTGCCAGTTCTTTCCAGATTTTCATAGAATTTAGGTGTTCTGAACTGTTGTCATGTGATGTGAGCAATGAGCTTGCATGCTTCCAGTCCGAGAGTCCCAAACTTGTTAAATTTATTTTCCTCTTGGAAAATAATGTACAACAGAAACAGAAAAGGCTGTTGTTTTTTAAGGAATAGACCAACCAACTTCTGGTTATATTTTCCCCACTAACCAATGACTTCCTGAAGTATTGATGGTGGAAACTTCTTCCGTCACTGTCGTTTCTAGGGAATACAAAGTCAGATGGTACTTGACTTGGTCCCCTGGAAACCAGTTGTGTCCGAATTCTCTCAGTCAGAACTGAAGGCCAGTTAGCAGGGTCGGTGGACAGAGACTCATCCTCAGGAGGCGATTCTGCTCCAGGCATTTCTAATAGAAAGAACAAGAGCATTACTCATTAGTATACACACCTAAGTTAGATAACACATTATTCACAGCACTTTGTTATGGTGGTGGTGTTATGGAATTATGGTGGTGAAACACCACACATACCCAGTAACCCAGACCCAGTGATAATAACATTATAATTTATAACTGTTTGCAAAATGCTTTGCAGGGATGCACACACATACACATACACACACACGCACACACTCACAGACATATGTGCACACAAACTCACCTGAAGAGTCCTGCCGGGGAGAAGTAGAAGCAAATGGGTCTTCATCCTCAGGATCAGACTGCATTTGTGGAGACATATGTGAGGCTGAGGAGGTAGATGGCTCCTCAGCCTCAATAATGGCAGAAGTAGACGGCTTCTCATCCTGGCTAGTGGCAGAGGGTGTTCCAAAATATTTCAAAAGTGCCCCTGCAAATAGTAAATAGAACATAACAGACCAATGCATGAATAGGCTAGTACAATTAATTTAACATGTTATTAAGCACAATTTATTAAACTTTTAGAATAGGAAACAAATGAATAATACAACCTCCTTGGTTAATGGCTAATTATATACATAATAGTACACTTCAAATGACTCAGAAAGCTATATCACAAAATAGCAGTGCAATATAGCAGTGAAGAGTAGATGACATAGCTCTATACCTTTATCTTTTGCTCGTTTCTCCTCTTCTTCTTTCCTCTTTTTTCTAAACTGAGCACCTGATAGCTTTGACCTCTTCTTATCCATTTGCGGTTATTTGACAGACCTTAGTGGCTTAGTGTGAAGATTCGTTCTGTAATAAATAATATACATTTCACTATTTAACCAAACCCAGAAAAATAACATTACATATGTTAAAGTATGGGCCTTTATTCCCAATAATATTAATCTGGAAGCATTTTGCATTGTTTAGGTCTTTTATGGGAAGGTTTATGGAAAATGCAATAGATGGTTTTTTATTAATAAAAATATATTTATTGATCTTTTATTATTTATTTTATTTTATTTTTTATTTTTATTTATTTCTTTATTTATTTATTCTTATTTTTATTTTTATTTTTTTTGCAGGCGCTCATGCCGCCCCTCCACAAATGCCGCCCTGTGCGGCTGCCCATATTGCCCATATGAGGAACCGCCACTGGTTGAATTACATTAAATGGACGTGTTAAGTGCCTTGAAAAGTGGACGCTCAATTTCCCAGTTCAGGTTTAAGTTTTGATTTTTGGCTAAAAATACAATAGTTACCCCTTTTTCTTTGATTGTGTTCAATCCGACGTGAATGCAAGGAGTTTCTTGCTTATATTGACTTTCTGAATGTAGTAGGGCTAGGCTGCTTTGAACCCAAGACCCCGTCCCAAAACTGAAACCTCTCTGCTTGGCAGATAGCTGGTGCTATATTTTGGGGCCTCTTTGCGAGTGACCCGTTGCCCACGTCGGGCTAACATCATGAAAAAGAAAAACTATAGTGCTTGTCATTTACCATTACTTATTCGGGCTAAGTTGGATTTAATTTTCCCAGAAGAGTTCCTTGTTCCATGCACGCTCTGTGTGTGTGTGTGTGTGTGTGTGTGTCTGTGTGTGTGTGTGTGTGTTCTGCCCATAGATTAAAACAAAAAATAAATCCATTTCTTCAACATAAAATAAGTTGATTTAAAGATACTTTAAAATTAAAAATAAAAAGAAATTGGACATCAGAATTTAATTTTACATTCCGAACTAATTTTTCCTTTGCTCTTTTGTGTCGTATATTTTTCATATAATCCTATATTGAATTTTACATAAATTTGATATATATGATATATTATGAAAATAAAAACCCACTCTAATAGATAGAGTTTATTTCCACGACAGTTTCGACGCCCACTGGCATCCTCCTCGGGTGGATACAGAAACACGAATGAACCAAAACAAGAGGGAAAAACAGTCCAGGGACCGACCGTTAAGAAATTCGCACCTAGGTTAGATCCCATTCTCCCGACACCGGAAGGGCATTTTCATTAAGTACATTCGCGCAAATTTAAAACTATCTTCCTGTTCTAAACATACAGATTCTATTATATTTTTCTTACATAATTATTGAATTTATTATTAATTTTATTACATTTAATATTGCATAATTATTTATTACAGAAATTATAAATTTATTATTACATTGGTTATTACATTATTGTTTATTATACAGAACTTATAAGTGGCAAAAGAGGAACAAGCCTGTGTCTACAGCATTCCCTGTAAAAGTTGTGATTTAGTATACGTGGGAGAAACTGGAAGAAATATTGAAACCCGTATTAAAGAACACAAATATGCCTTCAGAAGTTGTAATACTAATAATGCCATTTTTTATCACGCCAGCCAAAATAATCATGCTATAGATTGGAAATCAAGTAAGGTACTTTATAAATGTAATAATTATGTCAAAAGAAAAATAATAGAATCTGTGTGTAAAGAAAAAGTAGATAATTTTAATTTGTGGGAAGGTACTTATAAGTTAGACCCTTTAATGAGATTCTTGGTCAAAAAATCCCTTACGAGTCGTGGGAACGTGTTCGAACCTAAGTGTGAATTTCTTAAATGTCTCTGGATTGGAATGTTTCCTTACTCGCCTTTAGTAAATGTAATAATGGAAGTAATAAATGTGGAAATAAATATAAATGCAACAGATGTAATAATAAAGGTAATATTATAAATTTAATAATTAGGGTAAAGGTAATAATAATAAATGTTAAAAAAAATGTAAGTGTAATAATAAATGTAGTAATTATGTCAAAATATTAGAATCTGTATGTATAGAACAAGAAGATAGTTTTAATTTGTGGGAATGTACTTATAAGCGGACCCTGTAATAAAATGCCCTTCCAGTGTCGGGAGAACGGTATCTAACCTAGGTGCGAATTTCTCAATGGTCTCTGGATTGTTTTCCAATCGGCTTTTTTCATTCGTTTTTCGGTTTATAAGTTCTGTATAATAAACAATAATGTAATAACCAATGTAATAATAAATTTATAATTTCTGTAATAAATAATTATGCAATATTAAATGTAATAAAATTAATAATAAATTCAATAATTATGTAAGAAAAATATAATAGAATCTGTATGTTTAGAACAGGAAGATAGTTTTAAATTTGCGCGAATGTACTTAATGAAAATGCCCTTCCGGTGTCGGGAGAATGGGATCTAACCTAGGTGCGAATTTCTTAACGGTCGGTCCCTGGACTGTTTTTCCCTCTTGTTTTGGTTCATTCGTGTTTCTGTATCCACCTGAGGAGGATGCCAGTGGGCGTCGAAACTGTCGTGGAAATAAACTCTGTCTATTAGAGTGGGTTTTTATTTTCATATTTTGACCTTCACGTAGAAAAAAAAAAGTGAGGTTTTTTGCATTTATTATGATATATTACTTTTACATAATTCAAAAGTCCATCGGTCTACCACATCAAATTAACATTTTCATTTCTGCTAATCTGACAATGTATTTTCAGCATTTTTCAGCATTTTCTTTTTTTTCTTTTTTTTTATGCCAAAAGATATATTCCTTGCTTTTTCGATAGATTCTAGGGACGAGCCGTGGTACGTAACACCTCACGTAACATTTTTTCTTGTAAGTAGGATGGGCGCAAAAGGGAGAGTGCAATTGCAATGTTGAAAATGTTGCTCAATGCTGCAAGACTCCCTCGCCCCTTTGTTGCAAACCCCCTTGTTGCAAGACCCCCTCCCCCTTGTTGCAAACCACCCTTTTTGTTGCTATCCCCACCCCTCACCCACCAAAGGGGTATCCTAACCTAAGAAGGTAAGTCTTAACCTAAGAGAGAGAGAGAGAGAGTTACAAGGAGTTACAAGGAAAAGAAGTACCTCAAAAGGCCTTGCGGCCCATACCGAGGAGGTACCAACGGCAACGGGTGCCAGGGAAAATTTTCTACACCCTCAACAGAGGAACTGTTCACAACTTCTGAAGGTAACCTGTTCCACGTGTCACAGATCTTATAGGTAAAGTAATTGCCACTCACACACTAGTCCTAAACCGTTTCAAATCCAACTTTCAACCATTGTTGCGAGTTGGGTTATCATTTAAACTAAACATGCTTCTAAAATCGACATCGTTGAACCCGCGTAAGAGCTTGAAAACCTCGATGAGTTGACCGCGCAGCATCCGAGTTTCCAGAGAAAACAAGTTCAGGGCGCGTAACCGTCGATTGTAGCCCATATGCCTAACGGAAGGAATTAACTTTCTGGCCCTTGCCTAAATAGCCTGAGAATTGAAGTTAAGAGTGTGAGGTGTGTCACTATGACCTGCAACACGGAACACACGGTCAATATCAACCGTGAAGTTGTCCATATTGAAGGCTGTACTACTTTGAGAGGCCTGCATTATACGGCCTAATATATACTCTACATCTACAACTGCTAAGGTCTGAATGATATTACTACCCAAAAATCATCTACATCCCCGTTGTCTGAACCGAACCCGAAGGACAGCTTCATCCTGACTTCACCTTCGTCGCGGTTCTGAGTGGCAAACTCCACAATATGTTCAACTACGCGCCGTAGTCCGTATTCAACTCCATTACTATACATGGATCCAGGATCAACCCTGACTATATACCGATTTCTAGTCAGGGCTAGGATGGGGGTGGCGGTGCGCACCAACTCGAATGTTATAAATTCCTCTACAGCACGAGAAGCTGCTGCTGCTGATGTGGCGGATGTACCCGGAATTGAACAGAAATAAGGGGGTACATTTTTATTTGAGGAAGGTACTATTGTGGGGGGTTGTCGTAAGACGTAAAGGGTTGGGGCTCTATTACTGGGGGTCTAACAAACGGTGCAATCCTGGCACGCTTTATGCCTGACACGGAAGGCTCTTCGTAATGCCTCCGCTTTGAATTGTCGCGTGTTACAGGTGTCACTGGTGTGGGCTCGTTAGCGAGGATGGAGTCTATGATAACAACTACAGTGTCATCGGGGTCGTCTGTAATATTGATGATGGGGACATAATGCTGTACCTCATCGTCATTCACGGTTCTGTGGAAGAAGAGGAAAAACAAGACAGTAGAATATAAGGAACACCACTTAAATTTTTATTATATTTTGCAAATGACCCACTTAGGAGTGTGACGTATTAGAGATGGATTCTGTAGAAAAATTCAGGTTCACGAGCCTATCCACATGTATTATATCTGGCCCTACAGGATGTGGTAAAACGCTGTTCATGCTTAAATCATTAAAAAAAAGGGATGTTCTCAAAATTTGTGCATAAAGTTCCAAATTCCACAAAGGTGTATATGACCCTAATTCGTTAAAGGGAAATGAACATAGTCATTGTAATTGACGATCTCATGTTGGAGATGGATAAAACGTTTGCCGAGACATTTATAGTGTTCTCCCACTATCTTAACATAAGCGTGTTCTTCATCAATGAGAATCTATTTTTCAAAAATAGATATATGCGCGAAATGTCGTTAAAACACAATATCTAGTCTTATTCGCACAACGTAGAGATGTATCACAAATTGGGGTATTAGCCAATCAAATGTTCCGAATCAGTGTAAGGAGTTTTTGGGAGATTATAAAGAAGCTACAAGTCAGCATTACAGATATTTGCTTTGTGACCTTCATCCGCGAAACACGTTTAGGGTGCTTCTAAGAACGAACATATTTCCAAACGAGCCTGAAATGGTATATATTCCAGAATGACAAAGAGGTTAAAGAAATACCCTGAATTAATAAAAATTTACCATCGACTCCTCCGGGCAATGCAATAGCTGTTTGTTAAAAATATCGACTCCGAATTTTAAAATGCATCTGTGAAATCTGTCTTAACGCTATAAATTGCAATGTATCAATGAAGCCCCCTCATAAGGCTCACCTACACCGTTACAAGAACATAATATGTACACTCACTCGTAAAAGTCAGACTGCGGGAAAGAAAAAACGAATTATTGTATAAAGAGGAGGGTCAATCCTCCCCATCTTATTTTCAGCTTTAGGGCCTTTACTAAGTAGATTAATATAATGAGAAAGTAGTAGTGATTCCACACGAGGTGTATGCTTCACTGCAAATTTCAAAGAGTCCAGACACGGTTCTAGAACCCTGTAAAAGCAGGCTTAAAAGAATGGAAGGCGAATTGTTAGCCCTATTAAACAGTGAAAAAACATTTGATGAGAAAAGAATCTTATACCAAGAAGCTCTGCAGAAATTTCTTCACGAGTACGAAAATTATAAGAATCCGACAGAGATCCCCGTGGTTATTAGGCACAGCACGGACAACGATGAGCATGGCGACGTAGGACCTGTGTCCGACGATAAGAGCTGACCAACCAAAGAATAACGGGTCGGACCCACAACATATCCAGCATGTATTAAAAAGCACCTTCCCACATACATTAAGGAATAAAGGTTTAAAGAAAGACTATTAAAGAAAGACAACAAATAAATTTCCCCAAAACATTGATAGGAAATCTGAACAAGTTAAAAGACTTGGAACATGCCTCGCATGTGCACAACTGAGCATGCCATCACCCACAACGGTAGCATCTCTGAAAAGGAGAAAGAAGAGGCGAAACAACAAAACGGTCAACCTATCCACGTGCCTCTAAAATACGCAAATGGCTAACATATTAAGAAGACACTATTATGACATTTCTAGCCCAGCCTCCTACGGAGGCGTACATAGACTGTACAGAAGTGTTTACAATGATGGAGCAGGGGAAAAAGGTGTTGAGAGGTTTTTGCGGGAGCATGACCCTTATACACTTCATAAGCCTGCGACAAAAAGGTTTAAAACAACCAAGACATCAGTGGCATCGATTAACTCTATTTGGCAAGCGGATTTAACAGACATGCAAAGATATTCAGTGTATAATGATGGTTACCCCTACATCCTATTCATAACACTGGTATGCATCAATTTTGCTGTCAAGGGTTTTGTAAGTGATTCTTATATAGTTTTTCCTGCTGATTTCGAATCTGCAATCCGTTTTTCTCAATCAGCTCAGGTTATCCGGCTATGGCCTCATAAGTAAAATAGAATTTTTTGTGATTTTGTCAAAGCGGAATTGGAACAGTAACATCTATCATCACTTGTTTCACTTGTATAATATCTTTTTTTACTTTTCAGGCATATAGATAAAATATTTCATAATGAATAGAGCGTGTAAAAATGATCCCAATAGATTCTGCTACATATGTGGGACGGTTACCATGCCAAATAACCAGTCCCAAATCACTAAATTTGTGAAGACAATGTATAGAGCATACTTTGGAATTAAGCTAGGGGACCAGGACAAAAATTTCGCCCCTCATATGTGCTGCAAGACGTGCATTGAAAATTTGAGAAGATGGAGCAAAGGCAGAGCGAAATCTTTGCCTTTTGGAATCCCCATGATTTGGAGAGAAGGAAAGGATCACGTGACAGATTGCTATTTCTGCATGACAAACCTCCAAGGTGGGCTTATAAATTTATTTTTCTTAAATATTTTGAAATCCTCGTATGAAACTTGACATAATATTCACCATAATGTAATATTCACCATATATAGCATAATATACATTTACATATACATATTGTTATAGAAAATACATTTACACATACATATTGTTATACAAGTTACATTTACATATACAATGATTGTATATTTTCTTTCTTTTTCATTCATATTGTCCCCGAAGGGACAATATGAATGAAAAAGAAAGAAAATATACAGACTCCATCGACCTATTTCATATCTTACAGACCGCAGCCTTCCCTCACGAGCCGCCACTGTCTGAATGCTTCTTCTATTTCATATGCAAGTTTTATATCGATGTTTCTGTGTTTCTATTTTCAGGAGTTAACAAGAAGAATAAACACATTGTTGTATACCCTGTACCCCATGGTCCTGGAATTCCAATACCCGACCCACCTCAAACCCTGGACTTCGATGATTCTGATGATGAATCAATGACCAATGCCAATGACCAGTCCCAGTCGTATATACCTCAAAATACCGCTTCAAATGAGCCGAGGCCTCTCAACCAGGCCAAACTTAATGATCTTACCAGGGATTTAGGACTTTCCAAATTGGCTGCCGAGATCTTGGGCTCACGACTTCGAGAGGACAACTTGCTGGCTCCGGGAACAACATTCTCCTGGTATAGGAAACGAGAGGAAGAATTCCGCAAGTTTTTTGCAGCGCACGAAAATACCTCTTCCTTAGTGTACTGCTGCAATGTTGAGGGGCTAATCGAATCCTTGGGCCTGCCATATAACGCATCAGAATGGAGGCTATTTATAGACTCGTCTAAACGAAGTTTGAAAGCAGTACTTCTCAACATTGGGAATAGGGTTGCATCAGTCCCTGTAGCACATTCCGTACAACTTACTGAGAGCTACGATAACATGAAAATTTTACTGGATGCTCTCGTATACGACCAACATAACTGGAGGATCTGTGGAGATTTGAAGGTAATACTAATATCATAAGTAAACTATTGCTATTGACTATGTTGTTTTTCCAAAGGTTATTTGAGAGCGTATAAGAACACTTAACTTCCCCACAGAAGTGATACAGTCCAATGCATAGATTTTTTTATCTGATAGAACAAATTCTCTAAATTCTTTAAATATTTTCATTTTTTTTCAGATTGTGGCATTTGTATTGGGAATGCAAGGGGGATACACGAAATACCCATGTTTCCTCTGCAAATGGGATAGCCGAGCGGATGAGAAGCACTATGCACAGCGTGAATGGGCATCCAGAGAGAATTTTGAACCTGGGTCGCATAATGTCGTTTCAGTGCCCCTTGTACCACCAACAAAAATTTTGCTCCCACCACTTCATATTAAGCTGGGCTTGATGAAAAATTTCATCAAATCAATGAATAAGGAGGGTTCAGCATTCCGATATCTCGAGAGTAAATTTCCTCATATATCTGATGCTAAACTAAATGCTGGGGTTTTTGATGGTCCTCAAATTCGAACTTTGATCAAGGATACTCAGTTCGAAAACGCAATGACTCCAACTGAGAAGAATGCCTGGCAGGCATTCAAATCAGTTGTCACTGATTTTCTTGGCAAGCGTAGAAGTCCAGAATACGAGTCCGTTGTCGAAAACTTGATGGAAGCTTTCAAAGCTCATGGGTCGCGCATGTCCATAAAAATGCACTTTTTGTGGTCCCACTTGGACTATTTTCCTGAAAATTGCGGGGATTATAGTGAGGAACAGGGTGAACGATTTCACCAAGATATCAAAATAATGGAAGAGAGGTACCAGGGAAACTGGGATATCAATATGCTGGCGGACTATTGCTGGTGTTTGAAGCGAGACGTGCCCGAAGAAAAACACAGACGGAAAGCCAAAAAAACTTCATTCCTTCCTCAATAAACTTTTTTCCATATTCATTGTATGAATAAAAGTATTTATTCACACAATGTTTTCATTTTTCACGAGTGTTCTTATAATATTACTCGTATCTACAGTGTTTAAGCTAAAAAAATCAATAAATTTGGGGATAAAATTGGACTTATAATAAATGGCCAATAGAGAAAAAACCTGACCTGATTGAGGAAAACCAATGTCATTTTCGAATTCAGCATGGTCGAATTATATAATATGAGTTGAAAAAACCCTCACAGCAGACAAAAATATTTCATATGCATACCAGTGTAATAGATGTATTCTCTAGATATCTGTGGCTAATTCCCCTGAAAAATAAATCGCCTGAAACAGTTGCTAAAGCCGCCAAAACGTTAATGTTGAAAGAAAACAGGGTTCCTGGTTATTTTTGTACGGATATGGGGAAAGAATTTATAGGCCGAGCTTTTCAGAACATGCTGACAGTTTAATATCAGCTACTACACTACCAATTCTATACATAAGGCCTCTTTAGCTGAAAGAGTTCAACGTACCATAAAGGAGCGCATTCACCGCTATTTTACACATAAAAACACATACAGATATATAGACATTATGGAATCATTGACCACATCATACAATCGTTCACACCATTGCACGATTGGGACAACACCTAACGAGAATTTAGAAAGAGGTACGCGCTCAGAGCCTGATATGAGAAGAGATAATCGTATAACACAGCCACACTCTGCGCGTTTCAAAATCACTGATTATGTAAGGCTGTCGCGTTCGGGAAATAAATTCGCGAAGGGATTTGAGCAAGATTAGACACGTGAGATTTTTAAAGCTAGGGCTATGAAACCTAATGGCGAGATAATGTTGTATTACGTTGAAGATTTGAATGGGGAAGAAATCGCAGGAGGCCTTTACCGCGGGGAGTTACAAAAAGTGACATTTAATTTAGGAAAAAAATGTGCTTAAAATTGAAAAAATTTTAGGAAGCAAAAGTTCAAGAAAGAGAAAAATGTACCTGGTGAAATGGCTAAGGTACCCAGAAAGCTTCAACATCTATATAAAAGCTGATGCAATAATGAAGCTTAAATAGTATGCAGTATGGCGCCAAACCATTTCTACGTCACACTACCGTCCTCTTCGTCCCTGTCTGTACATCCTAACAACATCCTGGCCAACTTTGTAACAGAACTCCATGGCCCCATTGAATTGGGTCATGATTCGTATGGGGTGGGGAAATGCGAAACTCAGCTGGACACCCTCTTTTTAAATAATGATTATAAAGAAGCCGTTTTTACAGTTCTCAGAGACCTTGATGAGTGTGAAAAAGCCGGGGTAACTCAGGATGAAACCATACGTATCGACCGGATTGAGGATTTACAGTACAGTAGTAACACTAGGTCCGGGCCGTTATGGTGCGGCTTAGGATGTTGAGAGACTTAAACGTAAGTTTAAAAACCTCAAATCTTACAGCTGATTTAGTATACGAAATCGTAAACAAAGAAAATCCTGCATATACTCTAATCCTAAAATCACAGGCTAACAGAAATATTAAAGACAGAGTGCTGTTCAGAATTATAACCGTTGGGCGATATCGATCGGTCTTCCGAAGAGGCAGAACATGACTTGTCCAGCCTAATGTATCAGATGAAATTGGAAAAATTGGTTGCTGGCTATACACCCCCAGACATGTGCTATACTTACAGCAATATAGTGGAGCACCAGTTTGTTGGGGATACCCAGGCACGCCTGCTGCGCATTGCTCACACTCCCAACCATAGAGGGATGAGCTTGAGTAGTGCATATAACAAGCCCCATTATGTGAATGTCACGACTAATTGAGGGAAAAAATTTCCCATTCGGTGATGGGAGCTTAACAGTGAAGCTGCACTTTCGACGCACTGAATTATAGTGGACAGGAAGCCTTTTTTTAATTGAATTGAATTGAATAACCTTTATTAATAATAAAATAAATACAATCATTTCAATTTACAATGACATGAATAATTTTGAAGCTCGACTATTTATTTTATTTAATTTGGCCCTTAAGCTTTAGGTTTTACTGGGCTTTTATTAAAAATAAACAGCTACTTGTTATTAATTAGTAATAAAGAAATAAATAAGTAAATAAGTATTATTAATAGTTAAAACATGTATTAATCATAAATCATCACTACTGATATGACAAATACAAGGTCACCATTTAGGCACTATACCAATACCATACAAAGAAACCAATATTATACATGAGAGATAAGAACTGAACAATCCCAAGAAATGTTATTTTAATACTAGATTACACACGAGAAATTAATAATTAGTAAACAGTAGTAATGGACATTAATCCTAGATTTTTGTTAGTATGCCATTATTAATTGGGATTTCAACTTGGTTTTAAACAAATTTACATTCACAATATTTTTCATATCGGCATGCAAGTCATTCCATAGTTTCAATCCAATGAAAATGGGTAGTTTTTGAGATGAAGACAATCTAAATTGAGGTATAACAAGCTTTGTTCTATTTCTGGTCTGATACGAGTGGATTTCTTGATGAGTTACAAAATATATATTTACCCATTGTAAATTAATGATTTTGCTCTTACACTTGTAAATGAAAATAAAATGTGCCAGTTTGGTTATATCATTGAGTTTTAGTAGGTTTAGCTCTTTAAATAATGCACTAGAGTGATCAAGGAAATCAGCATCAGATAATAACCTTATTGCTCGTTTTTGGGTGACAAAGATACCATTGCGTTGTTAGCGGAGTTTCCCCAAATAAAGTTGCAATACGTTATACAGTATAAGGAAGAACAAGAGTATGATAAAGAGTCAATAAAACTTGTTTAGGGACTACATTTCTAAGTTTAAACATTATAGCAACGCTTCTTGAAATCTTTTTTTGCGATAAAATTTACATGATCACTCCATTGCAAATTCTTATCTAGCATTACACCAAGAAATTTTGTTACAGTACACTCCTTTTTAGCGATTCCATTAACATTAAGTTCATCAAGATATACATTTATTTTATTAGTAAAAATCATGAAATTTGTTTTACTGGTATTTAGGAAGACTTTTTTGGTGGTCAACCATTTCATTACACTGATGAATTCTGAATTAAATATATTCTTAGCTGAATTAACATCTTTGCAAGAAAAAGAGACAGTTGTATCATCTGCAAACATTATAAAGTTCAGTATATCAGATGAACGTGGCAGGTCATTTATATATAATAAAAATAACAGTGGACCCAGAACTGAGCCCTGTAGCACACCATGTTTGACAAGCGCTTTAGTTGAGCAAAACTTGTTTACTAATACAAAATGATATCTATTGGACAAGTAACTTTTAAATCAATCACTGATTGCTCCTCTAAAGCCGTAACAATATATCATAATTTATTAAGTAGAATATTATGGTCTATTACATCAAACGCCTTACTCAAATCCATAAATATTGATATAATTATTTCTTTGTTCTCTTTAGCTATATTTGCAATCTCCATAAGATTTAAAATAGCCATTTCCATTGTTTTATTATTACGGAAGCTATATTGATTTGGAGATAATAAATTGTAGGATTCTAAATATCGCTGCATTCTACTTTTTACAATTTTTTCAAAAACTTTGCTGAACACAGATAATGAACACACCGGCCTGTAATTTGTTGCTAGTGTAGGATCACCCCCTTTAAAAAGTGGTGTTATACAACCAGTTTTTAGCAATGATGGGAATATTCCTTTGGAAATACTTTGATTGATAATTTTAGCCAAAGTTACAGATATCTAATCTTTAACAAGTTTCAATATAGGTACAGGAATGTTATGAATGTTATTTTTTGTATTTTTTAATTTACCAATAATATTCTGGACCTCAGTAGAGGTAGCAGGAACAAAAGAAAATTAATTTAGTGGGCTGAGTGGCATATATTCTAGAGGTGAGTGATCATTATTTAGTAATTGTAAGCGAAGCTTATCCGCTATTGAAGTAAAATGTGCATTTAAAGAGTCTACAATAGCAGTATCATCAGTAATTTCTTTATTATCAACACTTAATTTCTCTATTGAATATTTCTTAATTTGTTTTCCGAGAAGGCTGTTATGGTTGTCCAAGTCTTTTTCATGTCTCCTTTATGTTTTGAAAATTGATTGTTATAAGTTATATTTTGCAATTTTGATTATTTTAGTTAATTTGTTTCTGTATTGAGTATATTGTATTTTTGGAATTTTGCTCTGTAATTGCAATTTGAGTAATTTATCTCTGTTCTTTTTTGAAGTGATAATTCCTGGAGTGATCCATGGATTTGCGACACTTTTGGGCGAAACCGTTTTTCTCCTTAAAGGAGAACAAATATTAAAAATATGGAATAAGGTGTCATAGAAGAACTGAAACATATGATCTGGGTCATTTATAGGTTCGTCACAGTCAAATCGAGTATTTACTACAGCCCCAATAAATTTTCTTTTGTTAACCTCTGAGAATATTCTGTAATCAGTAGTTGTTTTGTCTGCAACTTGAACAATGTTATTGAATATAGCGTAAGTAGGAAAATGATCACTGATGTTTGTGGTTATAATTCCAGAATTTACGAGGGCATTGTTATTTACAAATATATTATCAGTCGTATTCCGCGTTGGAGGAGTCTCTCTTTTTTTTAATAATTAAGTTCGCTCCAAGGAAGTAGGCAACTTTTCCGAGTCTCCTCGCTTCTATGAGTTTAGGGAGCTTTTCTTTACGAATTTTACGTGTTTCCTCACATACGTCGTCATTGACGAAGATTTTTTATCCTTTCATCTTTCTTCTGTTTTTTAGTATTAAATCTCTGTGAGTTTCAGCCTCACATATTACTTTTATAGCTGAAATGGGAGTCTTAGATTCAATCGTGTCTTTAACTCTAGAATTTATCTTTTGTGGTGGAATTTGTTTTTTTAATCTAAAAGCACTTTTGATCTTAATATTCCCCAAATTCAGTCTATCTTTTATTATGTCCTTCACCTTTTTCTTCGTTTCACTGTTTGTTTCTCTATTCATTTCAGATTAAGTTATTGGTACGTGAATTATCGTCTAAGCTATTTAATTTATTCTTAATTGAATCATGCTCGTTTTTTATCATCTCCATGCTACGATTATTTTTAGAGAGCGAGTTTAGACAAGAGTTAAGATCCTTTATCTCATCGTGAGCATACTGAATGCTCTTTCCGAGCTCAATATTTCTATATTTCAGTTTTGCATTGTCCCTCTTTAACAATTCGTTATTATGTTGCACAACTTTTATTACTGCATCAAGGTCTTTGATTACACTATTACTTTTGTGTACTAAGTCAAAGAGGGAATTGTACTTATTTGCTAGGTCCTTCATTTCAGATTTCAGGGCGTTTACATGACCTTTGGAAGCCATTTTTAACAATTTATGGGGTTAAAATGCACTCGTTCGTTCGTTCGTTCGTACGTTTAAAAGTCTCGCTCGTTCGGTTGTTTGTATACCCGTTACTTCAAGGTCACTGCTTGCCACCTTGTAGGACTATAAAGGTAGTACCGAATGTCGCTAGAAAATTTTGAAGATATATTTTATGTAATATTATTAGTTAAGTATTGTAGTTTATCTGATGAGATTGTAACTGCGTAAGCTTGGCACATTCACAAATTTTAGTGTAGAAGTAACACAATGGTTCACTGAATTTAATCACTGTTAATTTTGATAGGAAGAACGAGCACGAAACTGACAAGCGTCTCAGGCACTGGCACTGGCTTATTCACTGTCTACTGTATCTTATTCACAGTCTATCGAGGTGTGAGATATCAGCGTGGGAGTGGACTTGAATCTATTTTTTTCAACCATACTACGTACGGCTGTCCCCTTCCTGAAGAGAGATGCCAGATACCTCAGGAGGAAAGCGCTACAATCAGGTCTTAACACGGCAGAAGACATAATGGCTGGGGCTAAACCTAAAGAAGTTCTAAAACACACTTAAAGCGTACAAGGGACGAAATCATCAAAGATGCAAAGATAAAAATGCGTGGTGGTGGGAAGATGGCTGTCCGGAAGAAGGGATTACCACCACGTGGCATTAAACGTAAAAGGATATCGAAGAAGTGTTCTAAGCGAATGAAACCTATGGGTGATAATTTTTTTGACTCATATGAGCTAAAGACATTGATCTCATGAATCATAGACTGTTTACTACTTGTCGAGAGAGGTGGTACTATTTCTGACTCGTCATGGCACGCTTCATCCATCCGTGTAGTTTACAATGTTGTAAATCGGAGCTGTCCCTCTTTGATATGCCCCCAACTCAAGTTTCTATTGAACACAGTACTTTATTACAATTAACCCGTTAAACGCAATTAGTTCCCCGAGTGCTCCTATAGAATTCGTAATACCCAGCTCAGGCCCTTACTTTTTTACCCAAGCTGTGTGCACATGTACGCTAAACTACGTATAGCCCATTCTGATGGAACGGACTGCGATGACAAATCTGCTGTATACCCTGAAACAAACTTTCTGCACTCCATATTCAACCATTGTGATGTATATTTAAATCAGGGTCAACGTATCGGCAGGAACAGGGTACTATCACCTACTTGCCTATTTGGAAAATGTCCTCAGCGAAGGGTACTTTTTTAAATAGCCGAGGGCTATTATCAAGCTAAAGACGAAAGTCGTGTAAAGGACATTTTAAAAATTCTAAAAAGAAGATATACGAGTGTTTTGGAAGCCCGCATACAGACTTCACATTCTAGGAGAAGTTGCTAGTGAATGGGGTGTATATGAAAATAAAGCTCACCCGCACGAATCCTGAGATCTGTTTAAATCTGGGTACTGATCAAGAAGAGGGTGCAAAGCCTGTTGTGATTTATATTATGAACATACCTTCGCGTACGTCGTGTGAAATTAAGTTCGCCTAAACAAATAGAAATTGAGAAAAATTTACTACATGCCACAGTAAAATACCCAATTAATAGAGTACAGATCAAACTATACACTGTATCAGCAGGGTTGGCATCGAAACAGATAGAAAGCATCGCCCTGGGAGTTCTACCTGAAAGGATATTAATTGGAATGCAGGACCACGCTTCGGTGAATGTAAAATGTAAAAAGAGTGCCTTTAAATTCGAGAATTTCGGCCTTAAAAATATAACTCTATACGTCAATGGCGTTGCGTTGGGCGGGGCTATGGATATGGATTATTCATCAGACGCTGTGTTTCCGCTTTGCGCGAGAGCATATAGTAATCTGGCCAATATTGCAGGTGCTTGTGATGAGCTCGGGATTGGGATAACGCAGAAAGAATTCATCGATCAATTTAACCTTTATCCGTTTGACATCACACCTGACTTATCTGCTAGTGTAAATACACACATAAGTCCACAACACAGTGGAAACATCTCAGTCAGATTGGAATTCGGCAAGTCGATACAGGCGCCTATTGGTGTACTAGTATACCTCGAGTCACAAGCCCTAATAGAAGTTGACAGATTTAGGGGGGTTGTCACTGACTTTTAAAATGGACGCGAATACATTTCAGAAAGTAATGAATAGTGAACGAATCACGCGCTCCACATTTATCGTGTGTTTACGAAGAATGAAACATTGAAATTGCCAACTACCAGAGATTACGGTAGTCTTATTGTGAATACCGCTGTTATGGTGGTGAAGGGTTCATTGGATAGCTATCTATTTTAAAAATAGGGACCGCCTGTACTATTTTAATCCACTCGGGACTCATCCCTGGAGTTACCCTGTTATTGTAAAATTTCTCGAGCAGTTGCATATCCCCGAAATTATATGGAATCCCTATCGATTCCAGAGATACTTTAGTAACGTATGTGGTATGTATTGCCTTTCATTTCTCATGCATATGTCACGTGGTAAGGAATTTATAATTTTTTTAAAATTATTCGACCCGTGTCACACTGAGCGGAATGATCAAATGCTATGCAGACAGATAAAAAGCCGTTTTTCGATTGTGCGCACTCGATGTGATGTATGATGTTTTGTACGTATATAAAATGAATATTTGCATCAATGTTGTCTCCAATAATGTTAGTTTGTGTATTCTGTAGCTTATTTAAAATTTAATGGAAACTAATTTAAGATAGATATAAAAAGTGTACTCTTTTGTAAAACATGATTTCTATCATTTAATAAATTGATGAAAATACATTGAGGCTTCTTCTTACCCGAAACACATGTAAAAGAAAAAAGCTCTTACCCGAAACATAAGAAAAAGAAAAAGCTTACATTATTTCGTTAATGATGTGGCAATCGCTGGGTTGACTGCGCGGTAAAACTTCTACCTCCGTATTCAGGTCCAAGACATGCATTTCTTCATTGTTATCACGAACAGATTATATAATACGAGTCAGCTCCTCATCGGATCTTTAAAGAGAAAGGATAATTTAAAATTAATATGATTAGTTCATACATTTTTCTGAATCTTTTTTAATAAAAATCCATTTGCTTTTTTCATAAAAAACACATGCAGAGTACATATATATATATATAGGAAGAGAGTTACAGTGTGAAGTAGTAAATATCTTCGAACCGCTTAGAGATGTTTGTGACCATTTAAAAGAAAATGCCGAATAACTTCACATTTCAAATTAATTTGTTATGGAATGTTATAAAATTATTTAAAACTTGCAAAGGAGTCTTGATTGTTATAAGTTAAAAATCAACCATTTTTGATGAATAGAAATATCAAAACAGGTCTTTACCATGATATTAATTACTAATGCATGACTTACTGACTTATTTCCCGTCCGGTTAGAGCCGGGTTAGGTCCCTCTGATGACTTCTGTACTCCATCCAGGTTCGTCTGTCTCTCGCCATCGTTGTCAGCTCTCTCTATTCTCTCCCCGCGTTCCCGCTCTTAAAGCTCGCCAACCATGTTCTTCTTGGGCGTTCCCGCGGTCTAGTTCCATCCTCTCTTGCGTACATGGCTCTTCTGAGCAACCTCTCCTCCCTCATTCTCTCCACATGCCCAAACCATCTTCTCTGAATATCTTCGACTTTGCTATTCACTGGGATCTTGACGTTGGTCCGATTCCTGATCTCCTCATTGGTCACCCGGTCCATCCATCTCACCCCACAAATCCTTTTCAAACAGTACATCTCAAATGCATTTAACTTTTTCCGCTCTTTCTCTCTCATTATCCAACTTTCAGCTCCGCACAGTACTGTTGGCAGTACTATGGATTCATATAATCTGATTTTTAGTTTCATACTGATCTGGTTGTCTTTCCATTTTATTCATTACTGCATATCCCAGTTTAATCCTCTCCTGCATTGGTGATAAGTGTTGTTGTCACTGGTAAAGTAGACTCCGAGGTATTTGAATTCATGTACTTGTTCAGTTTGGCTGTTTGCAAGGCGTAGATCCACTACTTCATCTATTTTTCCTATTTTCATTATTTTGGTTTTTGCTACATTTATTTTCAGATTGTATTTGTTGCATGTTTCTTCCACTCGTTCTATCATTGTAGCCGCCTCTTCTTTAGTCTCCGCCAATAGCACTATGTTATCTACATACATCAAGTCCGTGCCGATTTCACCTCCTATTTTGATGGATCCTTCGTAATTCTGCAATGCCTCCCTCATTACCGCTTCCAAAAACAAATTATATAGGTGGGGGTGATAACGGACAGCCCTGGATCACACCTCTTTTTGTTGGAAATGTGTCGGTGGTTATATTTCCCTTTCTTATTGCTGCAGATTTGTTCGAGTAAATCGTTGTATTAGTTCTACTATTTGCTTCTCGAATCCTTCCCTTCTCAGCACCTGCACCATCCCCTCTCTCCAGACTGAGTCGAAGCCCTGTTTGAAATCTATAAATACGCAATATGTATTCTTATTATATTCCCATCTCTTTTCCGCTATTTGTCTCAATGTGAATATATAGTTCTCGCATTCTGTTACATCACCTTTCTTATGAATCTGGATGATTAGTCTATGCAACCAATCTGCTGGAATCGGTTCACCATTTAGCACTCTCTGTATCAATGAGGTTAACCATTTGGCTATTGGCTCATCCCCTTCTTTCATCCCCTTCTTTCATCCCCTTCTAATCTATAATTAAAAGTTGAGGATACCTTCTATTTTGATGAATCATTTAACAATAAAATGTAATGAGATGAAAATAAACTACTACAACCCTCCATATATATATATAATGAAATAATCGAAACAGAGAACGGTACTCAAGAGCAGTCGTCTAATGACATGTTCAGGAACACTAAAATAAATAACAAGTTCGCTACTAAATATAGGCCACAAAAAATAGAAATACAGGTACATAAATTTTTACACTTACATTTCAACTGCAATCACTTGCGCTGGATCATAAGGAGCGTCATTGGAACTGTCATCAACGGTTTGCGTTGGAAATAGTCCGTCCCGATCGGTTGCGTTAAAAGCATTAATTGTAGATACCGCGGCTGTAAAGTTCTGACTGACTCATGACGGAGAGAACGTGTTTGTTTATTCACTGGTGAAAATAACTGCTGTGAGTTCCAGCAGAAAATACTAACGTTTATATGCATGATCCCCAAGCACTACCCCCAAAGGACAAATAGGCGGTTCGTAAGTTTGCTGTAAGTTTGTGTACGTAACACCGCTATAACGGACCCACGCTTTGGGCAATGAAGTCCTGATTGGTCACCTTCACGAATAATGGAGGTGTGTCTTTATCCAATTTGGCTTATTCTCTTCGCAGATTATTTTCAATGCTCACATCTCAAGGCGAATGAATGAATTACCCCCCTCGCCTGCTCTGTCACGGTGCCTTCAAGTATTTTGCACTATTATAATTTGCACGCATACTACTCACAGCTTGATCCTCAACTTTCTCCATTTTGGACATGGTTACGTTAGGTTAAGTTACATTGGTTATGGAATACCATGGGTCGCTACATCATCTGAACACGGTCCCCCGTCCAACTACTACCCAAGCGTTCGACAAGTGTAACCATGGAATCATAATACATAAACTGAAATGTTTGGGAATAATAGGAAAAGTAGGGAAATGGATATATAATTTCCTTAGTGAGCGGCGGCAAGTCGTTACAGTACAAGGAATATCTTCATCAGAATCAGAGTTTCTCAGCTCAGTACCACAAGAAACAATATTAGCTCCACTACTCTTCATAATCATGCTAACGGACAGAGATGATGACGTTACCAGAGACAGCACAGTAACATCCTTTGCCGATGACACAAAGATCAGTAGAAAAATAAGAAACCCAGAAGATATAGGATCTCTGCAAACTGACATAAACAGAATCTACAAGTGGACGGAAGACAACAATATGAAGTTTAACACCGAGAAATTTCAACTGTTACAATACGGAAAAAGGGAGGACCTAAATTCCATGGAATACAAAAGATTAGACACTTGGCACAGGACAATCCCCAATGAGCCTGGTGTACCTGGCTCTGTGAGGTGGTGAGTATAAGAACCCAACTCACTACTTCACCATGTCATCTCGAGAGGAGTGGCGACAAGCTTGACCTTCGTGAAATGAGGAATCATCGCACGGAACATTTGAAAAGTTGAAAGATGGATGTGTGTGTATATATGCAGAAAAAAGGGGCCAAGGCAGAACGCCCGAAAAATTGTGTAATGTGTAAGGTGCCTGTATAATGTGTGTATATATATATATGTTACAGTCAAAGTGTGTAACCAGCCATTTCGCGTAATGGCTGAAACTTTTAGTTATTTCGCGAAATGGCTGTTTCACTAGGTCATTTCGTGAAATGACTAAAATCTTCAGCCATTACGCGAAATGGCTGAAATTCCACCTTGGTCATTTCGTGAAATGGCTAAAATGACTTTTGTCATGAATTCATAAAAATAACAAACATCACAATAAAATTGGAAACCTTTATTTAACTAACTAAATCTGGTAAAACTTACATACATCCACAGGTATATTCAAATAAGTGAGAAACACTCTTCAAATACACATTTGAACACATTTGAACACATTTGAATTTGAATTTTTAAGGTTTTCAAATACTAACCGAGCCTTCAAGGCCATTGAAGGCCCAATTAGGTCAACTATATGCCCTTGACAATTGGTTAGGTTAAGTCGTGCTATTTTCGTTAAAACTAACGAAAATAACACAACTTACAAGATCATTTGCCCGGTTAGGTCAACTGTATGCCTGGTTAGGTCAACTGAATGCCCGGTTAGGTCAACTGTATGCCCTTGACAATTGGTTAGGTTAAGGTGTGTTATTTTCGTTAAAACTAACGAAAATAACACAACTTAACCAATTGTCAAGGGCATACAGTTGACCTAACTGGGCAGAGTTGACCTAATTGGACATAGTTGACCTAACTGGGCATACAGTTGACCTAACCTGGCATACAGTTGACCTAACTGGGCATGCATTTGACCTAACCGGGCATACAATTAACCTAACCGGGCAAATGATCTTCTACGAAATGACCAAGGTGGAATTTCAGCCATTTCACGTAATGGCTGAAGATTTTAGCCACTTCGAGAAATGACCAAGTGAAACAGCCATTTCGTGAAATTACTAAAAGTTTAAGCCATTGCGCGAAATGGCTGGGTACACACTTTGAATGTAACACATATATAGAGAGGGAGGGGGAAGGGGAGTAGAGAGAGATTTATGTTTATATTACATTGTTTAAAGTGGGTATTTCTTATGTTGAGGGAGGGAAATGCTATCTGATCTCCTGCTCATATATAAATTTGATAAAAGTAATTTGAAACTCGCGAGGTTTTGATTGAATAATTTAATTTAAAATGGAATAGAACCGTACGAGAGAGGAGAGAGAGAGAGAGAGAGAGAGAGAGAGAGAGAGAGAGAGAGAAGAAAGGAGAGAAAGGATTTGGCCACAATGCGGGTGGTCAGTTAGAATGTAGGGCATCCGCATTCCGATGTGCTCGTTTCTGTGGCTTTGAAGTAGCCTCGGGAAAATCACCTGTCTCTATTGTGCGTTTTTATGCGTATTTGCCCCGTTCCTTCTCGTTCAAAATAATGTGAAAAATAAATATTATTCTCATAGAATATTTATAATGTTTATTGTCAATTTTAATATACTGAACTGATTGAATATTAAGAGGAATGAAAAAAAAATTTGTACGAAATTGAGAAGCGAAGACATCTTATATATATATATATATATATATATATATATATGTGTGTGTGTGTGTGTGTGTGTGTGTGTGTGTGTGTGTGTATGAAGGATTGACCAAAGTAAATAGACACTTTCCGGCTGCAATTCCGCCTCGCCTAAGCTTTAGAGCAGGGGTCACCAACCTGGGCGGTAGCGCCCCACTAGTGGGCTCACATTAAAGGTAATTAAACGTTTATTTCATTGTTTATTTTATCGATTATGTTCATTTATTCTTTTTGATCTAAGGTGGGCGATAAACTTTTTTAATTTTCAAAAAATCGTAAAAGTGGGCGGTGAACAAAAAAAAGGTTGGTGACCCCTGCTCTAGAGTGAAACACTACTGACATTTGCTTTTATATGCTAAAGGAAGCCATTCTAAAGTACAAGCTGTCAAGTAGCAATGTATATTCCTGTTTTTGAACCACTTTAGACCTACAGTTTAACATGGAATCCGAAACACGTTTGTTAATTTTTTATTTTTTTCTGAGATGGTACGGAATCCATCACTAAATTTTTTTATTTTATTCGTGTTGCAAAATAGTAACAAAAATGCGTGGTGGTGGGTGCTTACTTCTTTGCTTTCATATGGGAAGTTGGCTAAAATTTGGAAAACTGTTCATTCGCTTCAAAGAGTGACAGTTTTCCAAATTTTATTGTTTAATATGTTGTGACGGCAAATTTGCGTGCCGAAATCTCTTAGAGAATAGGAGCAGAAATTTTAGTTTTAAGATTTTGTTGTTTAAATCTCTAAAGCAAGGTAGTTTAGAGTATGGTTATTGAAGAATATCAATAGGTTTCTTGTTACAGGGTTAAAAAAAAATGTTTCAGATTGTTTAACGTTAGTTCGATTTTTATTTTTGTGTTCTCATGGTAAGAATATAACCCAGGACAGCCTAGCGGTAAAGATTTATGGTAGGGTCGAGGAGCGGCCCTAGCTACAAAGAGAAGGGAAAACAAGCTGGCCGAGTTCAGATGTAAAAGAGCTTGTTTTCTCTTCGCGTCTTGGTTAAAATTTTGTGAGACCGACTTCGAATCCACTTATTAAATTGGACTATGACGTTGGTCATAAATTTGAGAAACCAAATGGCTTCGAAGAAAAAACTTTATTTTAAGTTGATTTTAAGGAAAAGGAGGAGCTTTGTTTTTGGAAGGGAATGTCAATATCCAATCAAAGGACAATGATTCTTATAACACCCAGTGAAGGAAAAGAAAAGCTCCTTCTTTCCTTATGTATGGATGAAAGCTCTCGTAGGGACGACCTTACAGTATGTAATAAAAATGTTTTGATAGGTCATTCAGAATATTGTAAGGCGGAGTCCTTGAAATTTTAAGGTGTAACTTAGATTTCTAAGTTAGTTGTAGTTCGGTCCTATAAAGATAAAGTGGTTTGTAAAGAATGAATCTTTAGGTTCTGTGGCGTGATTGAAAATTTCTAAGTTGAGTTAAAACTGTTTCACGTTGTACTTAAAATTTGAATTGCCTTTGTTTACGCGAACTTGTGTGTAAGAGCTTTATTGTTAGCGACCGTGAAAAAAGAACTTTGTGGAATTTCTTTTAATTTAATTCTGTTCAAATTAAATGTTAAACTTTAAGTTTGCGACATATTAGGTTTCCTCAGGGAAGAGTCAATATCTTGTGTTGAAGTTGGTTCCCGTGGAAACCCGGGAAGTTAGTGCATGACCGTTCAGTTATTGTGAGACGTAATCTAATTTATTTGACGGACTTTTTTCATGGAAAAATCTGCGGAATTCGCGCAGAACTGTTGAGAGTAAATTTCTCAAATTTTTTTAAGTAAATTTGTAAACTCCTTAGATTACGAAATTTGAATTTAGTGCCGTTTCTAAAGTTACACGCATATAAAAAAAAAAAACCTCTGTATAAATGTTTTTTTGGAGACTTAAATACTTGCAAACATTTTCTTTAAATTAAGAATTTGATTTTTTAAACAAAATTTGTAATCGCGCATCCGTATATTTCGTTCAATTTATGTCTTAATTTGAATGAAATTAAATAAACTTTATAAGAGGGAGTGTCGTTTTTATGCTTCCTTGCAATAGGCCTCTCTTGTAAGCTGAGGGTAAATTAACATTGAAAAGTTTGAAATTGAAGGTGGGCTTCAAGTAAGCCGAGGGAACTACGTGTATAAAATTGAAAGGCCATCCGAGTGGAGAGGCAGAGTCATCCTGAAATAAACGAACCACGTGCGTACGAAATAAGTGCAATAGGGAAAAAGGTGCGCACCACATAAATGAAGGGGTTGTGCACAACAAATATAAATGTATATATAGATTTCTCCTGTACTATTATTTTTATAATTATATGCCAACGTTTAAACTTTAAAGTGTGTATTATTATTATTTAAATTGTATATTTATTTTCTGTCATTTGTTTTTTCATTGAATGTCTCTTATTGGAATTTATCTCGCATTTATTTTTTTCTCAGATAGTATGGATTTACACGAGTTTCAATAATTAAATAATTAAAATAAATGGTGGCAACTGGCAACCCTCTCTAAGCATTGAGAACATTTCTCTTGCCTTTACTATATAAATAATTAAAATATATAGTGGTAAATGGCAACCCCCTCTAAGCATTGAGATCATCTCTCTTGCCTTTAATATATAAATAAATAATTAAAATAAAAAGCGCTCTCTGGCAACTCTTCTATATATAAATAAATAATTAAAATAGTGGTATCTGACAATAAAATAAAATAAATAGTGGTATCTGGTAACCCCAGACCTTCTATATAACAGTTGCTGGTCCCCTGAACTCGCATAATGTGTCTAGCTGGGGCCAGGCGAACACATGCTCCCTCACTCTCTCTCTCCTTCTTAGGTTAAGGCTTACCTTCTTAGGTTAGGTATACCTAGAGATGAAACCCGGTTTTTAACCGGTGATGAAAATAAGTCTCCGATCACTTTGGTCCATTTTCTATGAAACAAACGTTTCCAAACGTTTAAAAACATAGTAATTACGTTTTGCATCGTTTCGTATCGTTTTTTGTTTGTTTATAAGTGTAAATAATTGATGCTTCAGTCTTGAATGTTATGTGGATGATTGCACATTGATCAGTTAAGATTCTAAGCTTTAATACTCCATCATGTCAAAGAAATCAAATGCTTGGTATCATTTCACTCGTAAGAATAAAAAAGAAGCAGAGTGTATTTCATGTCACAAAGTTTTAAAGTGTTGTCGAGGTTCTACTTCAAGTTTATCATTCCACATGAAAATATTCATGGCATAAACCTCGACCAGATTAATCAGCCATTGAAGAAACAAAGTACAGTGGAAGAGTTTGTGCAAAAAAAGTCCATAGAAGAGGAAATTTCGAAACTTGCGTGTGTAGATGGACTGAGTTTCCAATCAATTGCTAAAAGTGAATTCATTCAAGAAAGCCTAAGAAAGATAAAATACGACAAGCCTCATCCAACTTCCCATAGTGGTGTCAGAAAAATGGTGCTTAGTTTTTATGAGAAAAAGAAACATGAATTGGTCAACTACTTCAAGAATCAGGTGAAACAAGGAATCCGCTATTCATTAACTATGGATGAGTACACATCTTTGCAAAACCAAAGATATATTAATATTAATGTTCATGATGAAAATCAACATTGGTCTCTTGGTCTCATTAAAATAAATGGTTCTCTCGATAGCACCAAAACTATTGCAATCGTTAGGAAAAGATTGAAAGACTTTGGCTTGGACCTAGATAAGCATTTCGTGGGTTGCACCACCGACGGTGCTTCAGTAATGGTCAAATTTGGAAGAGAAATAGTACCTGATCACCAGCAATGCATTGCACATGCTATACATCTCGCGGTTTCGTCAGCCAGACTCTGTACTCAACGGACACATTTCCTGATGTCTCTGATATTGCATCTACTTTTGCATATTGCTAAGAATTTTACTTTTAGAAAGTTTTGAATTTTATATACTTGCGTTTATATTCACATTGTTATAGTTAAGTAATTGAATATTACTGGTTTTTAGCGATTTAGAAGTTTTCATAGCGTGCCGGCTTAATTTAATTTGAACTTGTGACGGTTATAAACTAATTTTTAACTGCGCGATGCCGTCGCAGAAAGCATTGTGTGTTAGATGTAGGGTAAACCGGTGGTATTCGGAATTTAAAGATTATAACGGCAGTCCTATGACGATTACCGACAGATCAGTTTGTTTCTTTTGCGAGTTAATGGAGGAAATAGTTGACATAAAACGCAGTGTACGTGAGGTAACGGAAAGACTTGCAACGCTTGATGATGGCAGGGGTAGGGCTACGGTTGACGAAAACCGAACCAATACTAACGTTGAAGACGTTAGTAATTTGAAGGGTGAGGTGCGTAACCTAGTTTCTAGTTTAGGTAGCTTGTCGGGAAGGTTGGATAGAGTTGAGGAAGGGGTTAAAGTTGGTCCGAGAGTAGTAGATGGGGAGGGATTTAGAGAAGTTAAGGGTGGGGCTAGGCCGCGTGCGTTAGGTGGTAGGAATCCCCCCTATCGAGGTTTCGAACCCTTTCGCACATTTGGAAAGGGACGTGAATGAGGGGGAAACTATTTTAATTGAGGACTCTTTAGTGCGCCACATGGACAAAGAGTTCGTTGAACGGCATCCAACCAAGAGGAGGAGGGTCTGTCTCCCAGGGGCCAAGGTTGACAGAGTTAGAGACGAAGTGGATAGGATTGATGTTGCCTCCCATCACTCGATGTTGGTGACGATGGTAGGAGGCAACGACTCGTATAGGCCCGATGCGAGAGTGCCTGACCTTTTGGAGAGATATAGTGGGTTAATTAGGTCCCTGAAGGCGAGGTCAGATGGTCTTTAGTTCTAGGTATTACCCCTAGGCACGGGTTGGGTCTTAGGATTACGTCAAAAACAATATTTTTGAATAATAAATTAGAAGAGATTTGTGCTGAGGAAAATGTACCCTTCGTAAAGCTGTGGTCAGAATTCAGTGATCCTAGCCTTTTTACAAAAGATGGGGGTGCATTTTAATGAAATAGGGAATGCTAGGCTAGGTAAGTGAATAGACGAAAACGTGCGAAAGCTGTTTAGGTCGAAGCCTTCTTTAAACGTTGTGGGTCCTGGGAACGCGGGTCCGACGTGAAAAATAGTTTAAAACGCCGGTCCGTGGTAAAAAATAACTTAAACGTCTTTTATTTTAACGCGCGTAGTATTAGAAATAAATTAAAAGAATTTAAGGCGATAATTTATTCCAGCAACTACGATATAGTTGCTATCACTGAAACGTGGTTAAATACCGTGACTCGGGATTTGTTGGGGGAACTTGATATACCGGGTTTTAAACTCTTTACTAATGATAGGTTACATAGGTTTGGTGGCGGCGTTTTGCTGTACATTCGTAATTCCCTTAGAGCTATCGAGGTTAAGATAGATTTTCTGGCAGCAATTAATGCGATATGCGTTGAAGTTAGGGCGCGTAGTATTAGTTTTAATTTCGTTGTTGGTTATAGACCTCCCGTTCAACCCTTCGACACCGATAGTAGATTTTACTCACTTCTTGGTAACTTTATTGACAATCGGAATAGTATAATTGTCGGAGACTTTAACTGCCCTAATGTTAATTACGAGACTTTTACTTGTAATGAGGAGGGTTTGAGATTGATTGAGTTCATGGAGGATAAATTTTTACGACAGATAGTTACCGAACCAACGCGCGGTGACAATATTTTAGATTTGGTGATGACGAACGGCGAAAATATAGTCGATAGTTTAGAAGTAGGCGAGAGTTTAGGATGTAGTGATCATCAAATTCTTAGGTTTAAGTTATTGATAGAAAACACTAAGGATAGTAACGTAATAGAAGTCCCTGATTTTCGTAGGGCTAATTTTGATAGTTTTGCGGATAGGATGAGAGTAGTGGACTGGGATAACTTATTTATGGGTAATGACACAAATTTGCATTGGGAGGCGTTTAAAGAAAGTTTTATGAATATTGAAAGGGAGTTTATTCCTCGTAGGCCCAAGCGCGCTAGAAATCATGGTAGGCCCAAGTGGTGGACTAGGGAAATAGGCGAGTTCATAAACGAGGGTAACATTGCGTATAGACTTAATAAGCGCAATGGCACGGCAGCTAACTTTAATAGATATATCGAGCTTAGACGTCAGGTTAAAAGATCAGTTAGGAATGCTAAGCGTAATTTAGAGATACTTATAGCTGCGGATAGTAAACATAATCCAAAAAAGTTTTTTGAATGCGTCAATAATCGTAAGCCGATAAAAGATAACATAGGCCCTCTAGTGGATGTTAACGGCGCTTTGGCTTCCGACGCTCAGGCGATGGCGGGTATTTTCAATAACTTTTTTATGACAGTTTTTACCGTAGAAGACGTAAATAATGTCCCCGAAGTGGACGATATCGTCCATTTAGTAGCGAGACTATTTTGGATGAAATAACTGTTTACGAGGGTGAGATTGCGCATTATATCGATAGGCTAAAAGTTAGCAAGGCTCCAGGCCCTGACGCTTTTTATCCCAGGCAATTGAAAGACGTAATCGTAGGCCCCTTAACGAAGATTTTTAATCAGTCACTCGAAACGGGGATTATTCCTGAAGACTTCAAATTAGCTAACGTCACGCCCATTTTTAAAAAAGGCGACCGCACAGTAGCTAGCAATTATAGGCCCATTAGCTTAACGTCAATTGTCGGTAAACTTTTGGAATCCGTAGTTAGGGATCGTATCATCGATCACTTGGAAAGTAGAGATTTGATTAATAGTAGTCAGCATGGGTTTCGACACCATTGATCTTGTTTAACTAATTTGTTAGAATTTTATAACGAAACAGTGCGCGAATACGATAGGCATAGAGCGGCATAGATTTTAAAAAGGCGTTCGATACAGTTCCGCACAGAAGATTAATTGCGAAGGTTAAAGCGCACTGTATACGCGGTCAGGTACCTAACTGGTTAGAGGAATGGCTTCGTGCTAGGAGACGGAGGGTCGTTGTTAATGGTAGTGAATCGGGGTGGTTGGATGTACGTAGCGGTGTCCCACAGGGTTCAGTGTTAGGCCCATTGCTATTCGTAATTTACATTAACGACATAGATGTAGGATTGACTAGTAACGTGTCAAAATTCGCGGACGATACTAAAATAGGCGGTAAGGTTGTTAACGAGGACGATAGAAATAGGCTCCAAGACGATGTAAATAGGGTTATGGAGTTGACGGATAAGTGGCAGATGCAATTTAACTTAGATAAAGTTTTGCATATTGGTTCTCGTAACAATAATTACACGTACACGATGGATGATAGAGAGTTAGCGAGCGTTGACCAGGAAGTAGATTTAGGCGTACGCGTATCTAAGGATTTAAAAGTTAGGAACCAGTGCCTGGAGTCTTGCGCAAAAGCTAATAGGATGTTAGGCTTCATAGCGCGTAATTTCGAATTTAAATCGAAGGATATTATATTGCCTCTTTACAAGTCCCTAGTCAGGTCTCATTTAGAATATGCCGTTCAGTTTTGGTGCCCGTATTTGCGCGAAGATATTGATAGGTTAGAAAGGGTTCAGCGTCGTGCCACGAAACTAATTCCGTCATTGCGCAACAAGCCTTATGAAGATAGGATAAAAGAGTTAGACTTGCATTCACTCGAAACTAGGAGACTAAGTGGGGGAGCTTAATGAAGTTTTCAAAATCGTTAATAACATCGATAACGTAAATTTTGACAAACTGTTCACTTTCGATAATAGCAATACTCGTAATAACGGATTTAAGTTGCGTGGCAGACGTTTCATTACTAATATCGCTAAAAACTTCTTTACATTTAAAGTAATTGATAAATGGAATAATCTTCCGCGCGTCAGTCGTTCACTCTACCAGCGTTAATATGTTTAAGAGCCGTTTAGATAGGCATTTTAAAAATATTAACGTTGCTTAAAATAAAATAAAACAATTAACAACAGGAGCTCTGGGAGTCGTAATCGGGGATGAGTCTGTTGATGTCTAATGCCAACTTGTGACATGCCAGCGTGTCATATGCCAGCAAAAAATTAAAAAAAAAAAAATTAGACTAACACGAATGTAGATGTAGCTCGTAGCGTAAACTAACCCACTTTTTGTTTAACTTTACCTATTTTTTTCTTATCCTCACCTTGCATGTCTGTAACTCTCTTTACTTGCATGTCTGTAGTTTGCTTGGTATGACTGTGAGTTAAGACTGTATTTGCATGGTTTGTAAGTGTTCTTATTTTACTTCTTTTCATCTTTCACCCCTTTCCTATTCTCTCAGACTACTTTTCTGACTTATCGGCAGTGGCCGGCGGATGATGATGGTGAGTCTTTTTTGTCTTTTTCTGAATGAATGTTAACCCATGAGTGATAGGTGTTGCTACTTACTTAACCCCTTATTTTCTTCTCTTAACCCCCTACTCTTTCCTTTCTCTCGGGCTAACCTTAGAGTGGATCTTATGGTCTTTGTTAGCCTTAGCTTCTATAGATCTGTAGATCTTTTATTCAAAAACTGCTGAAAATTCAGTTGAAGGGGAAAGTGACCCTACCCCTGAAGATGAAGCCATCGAAGAAGATGAACACTCTGCACATGAGTTAAGCGAAGATGAGTGTGAAATTTTGTGCACTGATACAATTTTTGAGTCCGACATAGATGACGTAATTGTTCTTCCAAAACTTCGAGAAGATTACTTAAAAGTAATAAATAAGGTGAGAAATATCTACCGCATATTTCGAAAGTCTCCTTTGAAAAATGAGAGATTGCAGGATTTTGTCAAAGATAAATTTAATGGAAAGGAAATGAAGCTTATCCTTGACTGTAGAACGAGGTGGAACAGTCTTTTGGCCATGATAGAAATATTTTTGAAGCTCAAACACTGGATTCCAAAGGCCCTCAGAGTGATACGCCCAACAGAGACGATTTCAGATGAAGAATGGAATGCTCTAAAGAGCCTCTTTGACACGCTTCGTCCACTGGAAATTGTTTTGGAGGGACTCTGTTCCGAAGATGCAAATTTGCTCAAAGCTGAATCTTCCATGAAGTTCATTTTGGATAAATTTGAAAGCAAAAACAATCCTTTAGCTTTTCAGCTACGTCAGTGTCTCATTGATCGCTACTCATCGAGAAGACAAAAAGAAGCTGTCGCCTTGCTGAGTTTTATCCACAATCCCGAGGTCTTGAAAAATGAATCATCAGCACCGTTCCTCTTTCCTTCAAGACAAGCACTTAAGAAGCATGCGGATCATACATTTAAGAGGCTTTTTCCAGAAGCTTGCCAGATTTCAGAAACAGACGACCAAGTCCAATCAATTGCTTCGAAACTCGAAGATTCACAATGCAGCTCTGGTCGTGAAGTAAATGATGACGATCAACTTATGAACGAGTACATATGTTAGATGAACAAACTGAAAATGAAACCCAAGAAAGATTCTTCTGAGACCTTTGACGTAAACAATGAATTCAAATATTTTGAAGCTACTTTGAATAGAAACGAAAATTTGGATCGAATGTACGAGACGTTGCTTACAATAAAAACCACCAGCGTAGAGTCCAAGAGTGTTTTCAGCTGCTGGTTTATTCGTCACAAAGATTCGATCAAGAATGTCAGATCAGACACTTAATGCTCTTTGCTTTCTCAAGTGTTATTTCAAAGATCAAGTTCGATAATAAACTTTTTAATTCAAATGTTACATATACTTGATTGAATCAATTAAAACCTTATTTCTGTTTAATATTTTGATCATTTACCTCCCTAAAAAAGCATACAGAATCCCATCGGTGAAAACCGGTAAAAACCGGCTTTAAGAATATAGCGACGGTGAAAACCGGTTTTACACTTTTCGGTTATTTTTCATCCCTAGGTATACCCCTTTGATGGGGTGAGGCCGTCCCCCTCCCCTTGTTGCAATACCCCACCCCCCTTTGCAACATAACACCTACTCCTCCTTTTCAAAATTACCACCTCCCCTTTGCAACATTGATCGACATTTGCAACATTGCAATTGCAATTGCACTCTCCCTTTTTGCGCCTATGCTACTCTTGTATTTGTGAACAGCTCATTTCAATCGAATACTATTTAAAAATTGAACGATATAACTTTTGTCTCATTGTTGTTTTAGAAATATTCTTTATTAAACTTATATATATATATATATATATATATATATATATATTATATATACACAGGAATATCTCGAAATTCGTTGTTAATTCGTTCCGGAATAACACGACAAAATTCGAGGTAAATTATAACAAGTTTCAATGAGAAAACATTTTACTGTATTATGTTATTAAACAGACTAATTAATCAAATTCTACTCGTTTTTCGACAAAATATAATCTATATTGCGTTGGTAAACAGTTGAATTTCGTCAATTTCGATCGTTTTTTTTACATTTTTTCAAAAAACGACGAATCTGCGAATATGGACGACGGATTGCGAAACTATAGGTAGTAAAAGAATGACGATGAATCTGCGAAACGACGAAATTCGAAAAGACGAATTTTGAGGTATCCCTATATATATAATTTTATGATTGAGTGTTTCATACCTAAGAGACTTACACTATTAACAGTTGATTGTAAGGTTGTGAAGTTGTGAACACAGTAAGTGACGAGAAGCGTCGGCAAGAAAGGATAAACTCCCTCCAGAACGATTTCATTTTCAAGGAAGCCTGTTCACCTCCGAATGAGACCAAAGGATCAAAGTCCACGGTGAAAGAAAAATTAAAGTTCCCTGAGATACGGAGGGAACAGAGGAGGAGTTGACTGTTGACACCAAGCGACCAGAGGGAAGTACTCCACTGGGGGGGGGGGGAGACAGGGAGTGCTGGAACCCCCATTTCTCCTGTCACTGTCCTCCGTAGCTGATCTTTTTACGTGTCATCTATCCTGTGAGCAGTCCAACATGTACTTCTCCCTCTATTCCTCATTACACACATATTACTTTATTGCTCCCTGAATAGGGAATCGAAAGACGCCTAAGATTTGTGGTGCTTTCATAGTAGACCCATATTAGGACCAGTATACGTGAATATGTGTAGAAGTAGTGGTCAGTATAAGGCGGCCATAAGGCGATGTAAACGGGAAGAAGAGTCTATTCGAACATCAAAAGCCTGTGAAGCTCACATAAATAACAATAAAAACAAATTTTGGAAATTTGTGAAGAATCAAACAGGTATCAAAAGTGTCCTCCCTCCGACAACCGATGAGGTGTCGGGGCAGGACGAAATTGCAAAGCTGTGGAAAAACCACTACTCAAACATTCTTAACAGTGTGAGTAGGGATAAGCTGTTCAATAAATGCGTATATATAAAATTTTAACTTTAACATGTGTTTTACTGTCACAAAAAATTCCCTATGTTATCGGTACTCTGTAGCCTCCCCTATATTACCAATAGCCTCCCTTGGAGATTACCATTAGCTACGGCCCTGAATACCACTGTAGTCAGGTGTGGCCGAATAGATTGTGAGGTGCAAAAGGAATGACTTTAATTTTAAAATCTATTCACTAAGGTCATCTTAAGTCTCAGATAAGCCTGTCCCTTTCTTAAATGGTATATGCCTACCCGTACGATAAACAACGTCCTCCAAGTAGCCCGATTAACAAACGGAATATCTGCCATTTACAACTGCCGCATCCCAAAGTTAGCAACATCCACTTGCACTTCCTTCTTGGCGGCTTGCCAGCATTCGAACACCTCAAGTGCCCCATACCCTGTGAATTTTGGCATCAAAGGACGCTTATAGGCGTCTATGCAGCATTCTATAATATATATACATACATAAAACATATATATATATATATATATATTATATTATATATATATATATATATATATATATATATATATATATCGGGTGGCCCAAAAAAAACGCCTTGAGATTTGAACATCAATAACTTAAAAAATATGCAGTTCACACTTTCAAAATTTACAAAACTTTTACCTGAATCTATTGATAAGCCATCATAAAAATTTCAGATCTCTACATAAAATACTTTTTCCACAGCTGAGGGAACAATGAGGTATGGTGAAAAAAACGAATATCCTAAATCCTAAATGTGTATAGCTGTACCTAGCAACTATTCTAAGACTTGTAGTAGTTTCCTTAGCCTATGGATAATCTGTTAGTCTCTGAAAAACGTCAGATGATATAGGCTACGCCCATCTTAAATACTATTTTTTAAACTTACTCTTCAAATTATGGTTCTAACGGTGAAAAAGCGGTGGTTGAAAAGTGTTTCTTGGAAAAAAGATGGACTGGGGCAAGAATTTTGAGGGAATTTCCAGGAATAACTTGTAATGTTACGTCTGTGAATAGAATAATTAAAAAAGTTAAAGCAACCGGTTCGACAGCACGGAAGCGTGGAAGTGGTCGGCCTAAAACAGTTTACATTCAAGACAATATAGCAATGATCGAAATGATGAGCCTATCTCAAGAAGATCGACCTTGGTCATACTGCTCTCAGAGGAAAATTGCAAGAAATTTCGGTATCAGTCGAAGTTCCATACAAAGACTACAGAGAACGGTAGGACTTAAAACATTTAAAAGGATCCGTGTTTCAAGACGTGACAACATGTAAGAACTAAAAGAAAAATTCGTTGTAGAAAATTGCTTGATAGACTTTCGTCCAATAATGTTAAAAAAATAGTTTTTACAGATGAAAAAGATTTCACCATCGAGATTGCTCGAAGCTCCCGGAACGATGTTGTTTATGGTTGGCGTAAGAAAGACATTCCTCCATCGAGACTTTACCACCAGACAAGTCGGTTTTCCATGGTATCATGGTATTAGCAGGTGTATCGTGGAATGAAAAGACGAAAATTCACTTCGTTTCAGAAAATAAAAATATTAATTCAGAAACCTATATAAATCTCTTAGAGGAGAATCTTTTGCCTGATTGTCGGCGTCTGTATTATGGAAACGATTTCATACTCCAACAAGATGGTGCTACAGCTCATACTAGGAAGTTCACACAGGATTATCTACAAAGAATGTAGTCAACTTCATTGGAAAAACCGACTGGCCCCCGCAATCATCTGATTGCAATCCCATGGATTATTGCATATGGCACACTCTAGCAGAGAAGATTTATGAAGGCCAAACAGAAAAGTTGACAGAAATGCAATTAAAGAAAAAAATACTCGAATGTTGGGACAAAATAACATTAGCAGAAATCAGGAAATGTATCATGTCGTGGAAGAAAAGTTTAAGATTAGTTTGTAAGCAGGACGGCGGACATATTGATCATATTTGTTGATAAGATGTGAATAATAAAATTTTTTCAGTTTATGATATTCTTTTTTTTCACCATACCTCATTGTTCCTTCAGCTGTGGAAAAAGTATTTTATGTAGAGGTCTGAAATCTTTATGATGACTTATCAATAGATTGAGGTAAAAGTTTTGTAAATCTTGGAAGTGTGAACTGCATATTTTTTAAGTTATTGATGTTCAAATCTCAAGGCGTTTTTTTGGGGTCACCCGATATATATATATATATATATATATATACAGACACAGTATACTGTACATACTGAAACCAATGCAAAAGAATATACACATACAGTATGTACAGTTGCCCGTATATGTAATGTTCCTCGCCTCGCAGGCGACTCCGTACATGTGGCAACGCCGCAGTGTTAGGCAAGGTACCCCAATTGGGGGAAGGTGGGGTGAAGAGAGGACAACCGAGTCCAACAATATATAACACAGACATATATATCTAAAGGACAAGTGAATGTGCATTCATTGACATAAAGGTAATTATATTGTAATGTCTGTGTTCATAAAGATAAACAATTAATATGATCGTATACAGCGTTGAACTCCATGTAGTTTACCAGTCTTATACAGTAATAAGGTTCCATTATGATTACTGCAAGTCTATATGAACAGCTACCACAATACAACTTTTTATATACTAGTGAATTTGAACCAAAATAGACATTACACAATCATTTAATATTACATTACAATAATGATCGTATACAGCGTTGAACTCCATGTCGTTTACCAGTCTTATACAGTAATAAGGTTCCATTATGATTACTGCAAGTCTATATGAACAGCTACCACAATACAACTTTTTATATACTAGTGAATTTGAACCAAAAATAGACATTACACAACCAATTACAATTACATTACAATCATTTATAATATGTAGAGATAAGCTAGTCGAGAAAATGTAAATTTATGGACAACTTAACTTATTATGCTTTGCCATTTTTGTGAATGTAAAATATTTTTCTATATCATAATTACACTTTGAAATGAGTATAAATTATCATAGTGTTTTTTGGTGTTCAATTTTCTGTAAATATAGATTTTGTTTTATAATGAAAATTTTAAAATTTCAAATAAGCAGTAAGAGAATCAGCTAAATTTGGCCGATGCCAATGCCCAAAAAATGGCCGATTCTGCCAATGCCGATGAATCAGTACACCACTAATTTTGATTGATTTTGCTAATTTTCAGGGGCAGGTTCTTTACTGGTAAATATACTATTCACTTTGATGTAATAACATGTTTTATAGCTTTTATGGAAAAACTATACGCGCTTACAACATGGTATCGTATGTGATACCTTTATTTCATAATTAAATATAAATTATTAATTAATTTAATTAAATATCTATACAAAATTGGCTCGGAATTGGCGACATAGCCTAATGGGAATGAAATGATTGCCATACATGCATACATAGAAACCGTATGTAGGCGTCGGGTCTGCATAACCACGAGAAAACATTTATTTCACGTGAACAGAATTTTCCGTTGCTGACTCGTGTGAAATACAAGAGAGAAAGAGTCAACAACCTTTGTCAAATCAGCAATTTATACTGAAATATGAAGATATATTAAAGGAGTGGCCTCAGGGCTGTTTATGTTACAGCGAACGCTTTAAACAGGGAAGATGTGCTTTAGTCTTCCCTCAAGTTCTGAGTGAATTCCTTATAATAAACTTAATACTCATAAAAGGGTAGGCCTACACCCTAAAGTGTTTATATTGTGACTGCCTATATTAATTACCTCAAAGTAAATTCGTCGCGTAACTCCATCGTGGCGGCCCTACACCGAAAAAGATCGTAACGCCCTACATCGAAGCAAACCAAGGACCCAGCAAAATTAAGGTGGGGCAATTTCTTTTCATTAACAATAAGCTTCTAAAATCCCGACGCTAAAAATTACCGTAATCAATTAAATATAAAAAGGTCCTTTAAAGACCTACATATTCATAACTCTAACGAAAAAGCATAGGGCTTTTGTCGGTAACCCTCCACTGAAGTCTGCTGGAAATTCCCAACGGATGAGGGCACAGGCAATCAACCCATAGCCCTATATAGTTTTTTCATAGCTTTAATGACTCACACGTGTTGTTTATACCATCATCTTATTTGTTAAACTTTAATACAAAAAATGTCTCATCTTCTAAATTTTTTACAGATAAGATAGTATAATGGCTCCAAATAAAGAAATTTTATACAAGAATAGGTTGAAAATTATTGTTCTACATAAAGAAGACAACACTCAAAGACAAAACACTTTCTCACCACTCACAAACTGGGGATGTGAAGAACAAAACAGGTTGAGGATGGAAGCGAAAAACATCTAAAAAGAATGATGAGTATATGATAATGATAAGCAAGCGTAATAGAAAGAAGATTGATGGGTAGGGAAGGGGAATGAGGGAATGTGGAGGTTGGCTGTGTGATGTCTATTTTTGTTTCCAATTCACTAGTATATAAGAAGTTGTATTGTGGTAGCTGTTCATAGAGACTTGCAGTAATCATAATGGAACATTATCTATGTTAATAATTGTGACTGTCGAACTACTTGCGACCTTTCTTTGTTTCTTATCCAGATTTGGATGAGACTTGGGGATAGGAGTAACTGAGGCCGGGGAAGAACAAAGGTTATGTGGCGTCGGCCTCCGAGGTCATCTGAGGCCGCTGGAGGCCTCTGTATTCCGGATTGATTGAAAGATAGTGACATCATAAACACGTCATAAAAGATAGTGACATAAAATGGGCGGAGCTCTATCATAGACACGTCATAAAATGGGCGGAGCTCTAGCACATATATATATATATATATATATATATATATATATATAATCACATAGACTATGTGACGTCAGCCTTCGAGGTCATATATACACCGGGTGTCCCATTCGAAATGAAACAACTTTGAAACCTTATAATTTTTTATTGAATGATGCAAACAATGTAATATTCACACAGTAAATAATCAATGTCATAATGTTTCATATGATATATGTGAATTATAACATTTAGATATATTAGATACATTAGATACATTGTGCATAGCATAATGTTTCCTTTTGTTAAGATCTTCACATGTTATATGCTGAACAATTTGTAGCTTATATGGATAGAGCTGCAGCCGCTTGCGCACGACTCTATGCACAGTTGAACGAGGAATCTGCAGTTCGACACTGGCACGACTGATGGACTTTCTCGGGCTACTACCAAAGGCGCCGCGTATTCGTTCAACATCTTCCGATCTTGTTCGCCTTCCAGAGTGTTCCTTTAGAACACTGCCAGTCTCCTCAAATTTCTTGGTCCATACATAATTACATATAGGTCTCTTCTGGTGGGTGGTTCCTCGTGAAAGGTTGTACGGAATCGCCGATGCACCAGAGTAGGGGACTTCAACTCAGCCATCCATAACACACATTTCGCTTTTTCTTGTGGGATAAACATAATTCAATCTGAAACAAAAAAAAACATTATGACAACAATTTATGCATATGGTGTAGTAACTGGCAAAGTTTCAACATTCTCCCATTAATACTTTAAAAATTACAGAGTTTCAAAGTTCTTTCATTTCGAATGGGTCACCCGGTATATCGAAACCTACGGTAAAATTATTGAATGCCCGGTTAGGTTAATTGTAAGCCCTTGACGATTGGTTAGGTTAAGTCGTGATATTTTCGTTAGTTTTAACAAAAATATCACGACTTAACCAATCGTCAAGGGCGTACAATTAACCTAACCGGGCATTCAATTAACCTAATCGAGCATTCAGTTGACCTAACCGGGCATATATATATAGGGCCGGATCTAGAAGTTGCGAGGCCCTAGGCAGATCTAGAAATTGCGAGGCCCTAGGCCTATATATATGAAAATATGGACTTAATTATCGGTACTATACCAGCAATATTAGAATCCCGTATAGACAGAACTATGCCAGCACTTAAAAATTAAACCAAACCAAAATAATCACGCATGGAAATTGTATAAGAAATATAAATAAACCATACAAATAAGTATAAATTATAATATGAATCAAGATTTGTATCGAAAATATAAGACAATGATTTCTAAGATTTATATAATATTATAGGTAATGACTTTCCATAGTATACAAACGTTTTTCATATGTGATGTATAAGAGATGTTGACATTTCATTTTTTATAATAGTGAGCGATCGACTTATCAGGCTAAATATTAATGCTTTAATATTTGGTTCAGATGCTCCTTGAATATTACAGCAATGCTTTTCTACTTTTCTTCGAGCTAAACTTTTCAATTAATTGAGAATAATCTAATGAATTTGTTATATCGTTTTCTATTGATAACATAGCTAATGATTGCAATCTTGCTTGAGACATGGTGGAACGCAAATATGTTTTAATAAGTTTGAGACGCGAGAAACTTCTTTCAGCCGAAGCAACAGTAACTGGGATGGTTAATACTATTCGAAGTGCAACATAAACATTAGGATAAATCTCACTTAGTTGTTTTTGCACTATATAAACAAGGGCATTTCCGAGATCCGTTTTCTCAGGTATAAACCTGCAAAGTACTTTAAGTTCTTCATAGAGTTCTAAATCATTAATATCACTTGAACAGAACGCGCAAAACGGCTTGAGCGAGGCCCCCTTTGGCGCGAGGCCCTAGGCGATCGCCTAGTTCGCCTATAGCTAAATCCGGGCCTGTATATATATATATATATATATATATAGCGTTCAACATCCACCCGGGCAAAGCCGGGTCGCTCCGCCAGTTACTGTATAAGACTAATAAACTGCATGGAGTTCAACGCTGTTCACGATCATATTAATTGTTTATCTTTATGAACACAGACATTACATTATAATTACCAATGAGTGCACATTCAATTGTCCTTTAGATATACAGTATTGTGATGTATGTCACATCCGCATCCGCATCCGCATAAAATTCAACATCCGCATCTGCATCCGCTAATTACTAATTTGCTATTTTTATAGCACAGTTTGCCCCTCATTCAGTTCAAATACTGAAACTTGTGCAGTCTTCATTTGATCTTTGATATAACTGGCAATGTCTGTTGTGTATTTGTATAAGTAATTGTTCATGCTACAATACATAACAATGCTATAAGCACACTACTTTCCAAAGGGTGGTGGTTGGGGAAAGTGGTTGGTGGGATGCAAGACGAGTTGGGTCCTCGTCCCGCATCCTGGTAACACAGTTGTATAGCGAAAACTTGTCCAAAAAGAGAAGAGTGTATGTAAATTAAGTATGATTACAACACAAAATTATGTTATCGTATATCTAGTATTTACAACTAACCAAAAACCGAAAGTCAATTAATGAATTAAGTATGAATTAAAACTATCATATTATCAAGCTGACAAATTTATGCATGAATATTCCCCATCCGCGGATGTCTGAAATCTGACATCCGATACATCACTAATACAGTACAGTAACTACAGTATATGTCTGCGTTATATGTTGTTCGACTCGGTTGTCCCCCCTCCACCCCACCTTCTCCCAGTTGGGATACCTTGACTATCACTGCGGCGTTGCCCCAGGTACGGAGTCATCTGTGAGGCGAGGAACATTACATATGCGGGGAACTTTACAAAACTCTCAGTATATCTCAACGTCTCATGGCCGAGTTGGTAACATGGCGCCTCGCCAAATTTGAATCTTCGGTGGCATGGGTTTGAATCACACCAAGATAAATTTATTTCTTATGTATTTAATCTTAAAACTTAAGTTGCTGTCAGTAGGTTGTTCCTGATGAACATAAAAATTATATGCGTGCAATTACGCTAGGTTAATGAAAATAAACCGAAATGGCATTTAAATGATATTTCCTCCAATAGATGGCGCCACCCATTTCGATTAAATTATTTTCAAGGAATCAGTTTCCTAAACAGTATTTCTCAAGCGTCGAAATTTGATGAAAATACTGTTCTCATCTGAGGGCATTTGTTAGATGAAAGAATTTCCGGTACTTTTGCATTATCCTCCCAACACTAATTTTTTTTTATAACGGCTAACGCCTGCGGCGGGCTGTTTTTACCGTAACCTAACCTAACCAAACCTAACCAAATACGAACACTAATTTTTTTTATAATGGAAGGAAAATAAAGTACCATAACCAAAACCAAACCAACATTATATAAAAAAATTAGTGTTGGGAGGATAATGCAAAAGAACCGAATTTCCCACATCTTGATGAAAATTCCAGTCTCAGTGCACAAGTTAAAATCTGTCGTTAAATACTTTTTTTAACTGAATTTTTAGCACCAAATGTTTTTGTGTTATTCTTGTCCTGATTTTTTAAGGTTCATTATTATGCATACAAAAAAGATTTGCCTATTTGCATTACACATTTTTCAGACTTATAAACGTTTTACAATTAATTAACTAATATATGCGCCTCGGTGGTGTAGTGGTTAGCTGTTCATCCTTCCAAACAATAAAAAAATTGATTGGTAGATAAATGGGTACCCTGGGTAGCCAGTGGTTAAGACGCTGGGCTGCTGGTGGGGCGTGGTTCGGATTCCACGTTAAACTGCAGGTCTAAGGTGGAGTGACAAGTTTGACCTTCGTCAGAATAAACAATTCGGGCGGAAGCAAAATCATGGCTCGAAGTGTATATATATAAATGTCAGACAAATACCACCATTAATTTCGTTTCGTAAATCACTAAAGCAACACTTTATTAATTCCTATTGATGTGTAACATCTCACTTGCACACACACACACACACACACACACACACACACACACACACATACATATATATATATATATATATATATATATATATATATATATATATATATATATATACATGTGTGTGTGTGTGTGTGTACAATGCAACTTGTAAACAAAAATATCGCAGTCCTTTTTTCAACAATAACAGACGCCTATTCAGCCCCGTAGCCAGGACTTCCCAAGGGGGCGTTCGAAATTGTAGGATTAGTTTAGAGTAGTTTGTGAGATATAAAAAAAATACAAAAAATGCAATTGTTTATTTACTAAATGATGTTATATATTATAATATCACATCTTAAGTTATAACTATGGTTACAAAAGTGGACCTTTCCTGTCAAGGGGAAGGGGGTCATTCGCTCCCCACCCCAGCTACGGGCCTGCTATTATATATGCAAAATTCACAGTCTAAAACTGAATGCAATCATAGCCTATATAAATTATATTTTAGAAGTTTCCATTATATTACGCCATATATATAATGTGCCTCATTTATCTGTATTTTTATTACTTTAAGAATGTCTCATTTTTCATTTGTAATAATAAAAATTAATTGTTTGTATGTCATCATGTATTGTCTACCACTTCTTTTTTTTCTATTATTTCTAAGATTATCTTATTTTTCATTTCTAATGACAGAAATTAATTAAATGCAACTTTATTTTATTTTCCATTATTTCCATTCATTTTCTGTTGTAAATTATCGAAAAGAATCTCAACATGGGCGCAAATCGGTATGGGACAGGGGGTACATGTACCTTCCACATTTTGAAGGCCGGGAACAAAGTATCAATTGTATCCCCGACTATTTGTGAACTATTATGCACTCTTAATAGGGTAACGATATCCCAAAGTAATAAGAGGAATTATAATACATGAATAAATATTATTATTTATTATTATTATATTATTTGCCACTGAGACCGATGAACCGTATGAGACGATTTCCGCGACGAGTATTTCAATTTCTGCGCGGTTATGGCCACCAATCATGAGAATGAACGTCCCAAGCAAGTCCCAAGAAACTAAAGTTATGTATGGGAATAATGTAATAAGGTTAATTAATTACGGGTTATAAATTAACCCACAAGTAAATTGATCATACAAACAGAATGAATTGTATGTATAAATACCAAACGGAAAGCCAAGCAAATAAAGACGAAGAATTGTATTCGTCAAAAATGGCGCTGGGCATTTTCGTGTAGACTCAAGTACATGGAATGTAAAACATATGCCTGTTAAATACTCATGTAATTTAGGGAAAAAGACATAAATTCAATTGTCTATTTAATGTTGAATAAGTTCGGATAAAAATACCATAGATAGGTTACCCCGAAAGCAGGAAAATAATTACTGTAAAAATTATGTTTTCAAACGAAATGTAGCCATTCACACACGTGGGTTCCGCGTTTCGCTCAAAACAAAGAAAGGCGGCGTTTCAAAAGTGAACGGTCATTTACGTATAAAATGGAAAGACTGTTGAAATTAAATTGTTACATTATTAACAAGTTTAATGGCATGTAAAATTACACCTAAAAGGTTAATAATTCTTACAAATAAGCTTAAACAAAAAAGAGATTCTGATTTGGGTATATAAAGAATCTTACGCCCGACAGCCATGACAAGAGGGACGGAGGTTGATAAACGCATGCGGGCAGTGCATCTCAGAACGTGAAAAAATGAAGGTCACTCTCACAAACGCTGTGTTGAATTTAAATAAGAACGTTAGATTTAATTCTCCTTTTACAGTAAGAACAAAAAAAAGTTCTTATTGGAAGTTTGCTCAAGTATATAAAAATACAGATATTGTGCCGTAATGATAAATTTCAAATCGTGTGAGCACTTAAAAGCGAAATCGTTCTTCTAAAATCGAGTAAATTACTCACCCAGCTAAAGTGATACGAAAAATTCAAGTCGGTTTAAAAGACTCCCAAAAGAGTCTATTCTATATCCCGGAGGAAGAAAATGGAGACTCCGTATATTTTGTTAGTGTCGGTAAACACTCTAAAATAGTGTGTTCTTGATTCACTGTTAGAAAACGGAGTCCACGCATTCGGGAGAAATATAAAATACACAGGATTATAATGTACAAATTCTCAGAGAATAATTACCACTGTCAAAAGGAAGTAGGTAACAATGTAACTAAGGCATGCATTAAACATTATAATTGGAATGGTCAAATAACCAGATAGGATTCAAATAATTCTATAAAATTCTATTATGTACAAAATACGGTCAAAAGGCCGGGTAGAGAACTAACTGTTGTTCTAAAAGATAAGTCAATTAAAATTGTAGTATGTATGCGTTTATTCATTTTAAATGATCTGGCATATTACAAACGGCTGTATTCAGTTAAACAACTAGCAATTGTAGATCAAAATTGTCTAACAGTCAAATTTAAAGTGTTTGTGCATTTTATTTAATTGTCTCAATATCACATCTTCATTCTTCAGCCAAAATTTCTTTACTGTCCAAAATTTCATTGTTGTATTGTAATTGGTTTAATAAGATCTGTGACGAATATATTATTTTTGTAAAAGGTTTATGATTATCCCCCTACATGAACTGACAGAGATATAAGAATATATAGAGTCACTGATATATATATAACCTTGGGTTAAATCTATATAATGTGGTTTACATGAAAACAGGCTAAAATAAAGGTATAATTAATACCATAAATACATAAATATAAAAAATAAATCATGTCATACATCACACAAATAACAAGCGATAATATTGCTTGTTATTAGTTTCAGTTGCTCCCATTAGGTAGTGCTCACGTTATCCACAGCGATATTATCACTTCATTTTTGTTACGATATTTTAAATACATGTACTAAAAGTCCACTAATTTTTATATCCAAATTTACACCCCACTTTTTGATAGCGATTTGCGCCTATGAATTTCAAAGATTTTTGCCTTAAAAATCTCTGGCTTCCCAACAGCATATTCAAATAAGAATGCTCCTAATGAGACTACTATCCACTAAAATATAAAATTAAACGTTAATGCCAACATTCTGTAAACCTACTGTATATGGATGTGATGTATTATGCAAATGTAATGTTTTCTTCCTAAATAAAAGTTGTTTTTTTTTAAATAAAACGTAGAACGAATTTCAAATTTAGGCCTGGGCCTAGGCGTAAGATTGAGTGGCTGGAGAAAGAATATAATATGTCCAAAAATGTTTTTCGACATTTTTGAACGTATTTCGACAATACCGGGCATAAGAGAAAAACAAATATGGACTGTATACAGTATAAAGTACTCGAGTTTATGAAAATAAAAAATATATAGATTTCGTGTAATTTTATTAACTTTATTAGTTTTTATTGTTTACAAAAACTAATAAAGTAAATGTGTATACATTTAAAAAGTAATCCATTGCCATTTTAAATAAACCCAGAAAGTAGCAGGTAGCCCAAAGTGAAAATTTAATAATGAGAGGGGTTTAAAATTAATACAATTTACGACTTTTAGCCCATTCTACATTCTAGCAACCCTGAACACCGAGGAAATAGTAAAGTTTTGCCCAAAATTTAGTTACAAAATGTGTGTTCTAATTTTTGACCGATGGATTCGTACACAACGGAAAATGTCGTAACTACAAAATAAAATAATGAGGTAATATATATATATATATATATATATATATATACACAGGGTGTTTGAAAACTTTCTGTACAAATTGTAATGGGGGATAAGGCAACACCAAGACAAACCCTTTTCGTCTATAATTGTATGTCCGCTGACGTCACCATTCAGCGCGATTGGGCGCCGCTGCAATTGGCTAAAAGGTGAAGTGGGCTAGACTGGCGCTTGTCGCGGGCATTCTTAAATCGGACGTAGAACGCGTAACATGGAGCGCTTCACGACTGCTGAGATGGCTGACATGCATATGGTGTATGGGGCTGCCAATGGAAACGGAAGAGCTGCTGTGAGGTTGTACCGACAGCGCTTCCCAAACAGACGTGTGCCAAACCACCAAACGTTTGCGCATTTGCATCGGCGACTGCGAGAAACTGGAACATTCCATGCAAACATGCATGACACTGGTCGGGAGAGAAACGTGCGCACTCCTGACGTCGAGTCGGGCAGGCAGCAGGTACGGCCCAATCAACTTGCCATGGACGATACCCGCCCAAACATTGACGGCGAACCGTTCTTGATGAGCATGCACCCGTGTAGCATGTGGATTTGCGTGCGCCCACACGTGAGAATTGTGCATGTTAAACACACCCTCACGTGTGAAACAGGCCTCATTTGAGAACAGCACATAAGCCGGAAAATTAGGCTGCACCGCTGTCTGCTGCAGAAACCAGCGTGCGAATTCCACACGAAGAGGGTAATCCCGAGGTTGTAATGCCTGGACTCTCTGACGATGAAACGGATGTAACTGTTGCTCGTGCAACACTCTCCAGACCAGGTCGTGGTTCACACGAGGATACGTGCAACACCTCGCGTGCTTGCGCTTGGATTGTCCTCAAATCGCCGCAGGATTTCTTCTTCCATTCAGGAGTGCGCACGTTTCTCTCCCGACCAGTGTCATGCATGTTTGCATGGAATGTTCCAGTTTCTCGCAGTCGCCGATGCAAATGCGCAAACGTTTGGTGGTTTGGCACACGTCTGTTTGGGAAGCGTTGTCGGTACAACCTCACAGCAGTTCTTCCGTTTCCATTGGCAGCCCCATACACCATATGCATGTCAGCCATCTCAGCAGTCGTGAAGCGCTCCATGTTACGCGTTCTACGTCCGATTTAAGAATGCCCGCGGCAAGCGCCAGTCTAGCCCACTTCACCTTTTAGCCAATTGCAGCGGCGCCCTCTCGCGCCGAATGGTGACGTCAGCGGACATACACTTATAGACGAAAAGGGTTTGTCTTGGTGTTGCCTATCCCCATTACAATTTGTACAAAAAGTTTTCAAATACCCTATATATATATATATTATATATATATATATATATATATATATATATATATATATATATTTTTTTTTTTTTTTCCTTCCTTACTTAACCGCCGATTTTTAACAATTTATGGGGTTAAAATGCACTCCTTCGTTCGTTCGTTCGTACGTTTAAAAGTCTCGCTCGTTCGGTTGTTTGTATACCCGTTACTTCAAGGTCACTGCTTGCCACCTTGTAGGACTATAAAGGTAGTACCGAATGTCGCTAGAAAATTTTGAAGATATATTTTATGTAATATTATTAGTTAAGTATTGTAGTTTATCTGATGAGATTGTAACTGCGTAAGCTTGGCACATTCACAAATTTTAGTGTAGAAGTAACACAATGGTTCACTGAATTTAATCACTGTTAATTTTGATAGGAAGAACGAGCACGAAACTGACAAGCGTCACAGGCACTGGCACTGGCTTATTCACTGTCTACTGTATCTTATTCACAGTCTATCGAGGTGTGAGATATCAGCGTGGGAGTGGACTTGAATCTATTTTTTTCAACCATACTACGTACGGCTGTCCCCTTCCTGAAGAGAGATGCCAGATACCTCAGGAGGAAAGCGCTACAATCAGGTCTTAACACGGCAGAAGACATAATGGCTGGGGCTAAACCTAAAGAAGTTCTAAAACACACTTAAAGCGTACAAGGGACGAAATCATCAAAGATGCAAAGATAAAAATGCGTGGTGGTGGGAAGATGGCTGTCCGGAAGAAGGGATTACCACCACGTGGCATTAAACGTAAAAGGATATCGAAGAAGTGTTCTAAGCGAATGAAACCTATGGGTGATAATTTTTTTGACTCATATGAGCTAAAGACATTGATCTCATGAATCATAGACTGTTTACTACTTGTCGAGAGAGGTGGTACTATTTCTGACTCGTCATGGCACGCTTCATCCATCCGTGTAGTTTACAATGTTGTAAATCGGAGCTGTCCCTCTTTGATATGCCCCCAACTCAAGTTTCTATTGAACACAGTACTTTATTACAATTAACCCGTTAAACGCAATTAGTTCCCCGAGTGCTCCTATAGAATTCGTAATACCCAGCTCAGGCCCTTACTTTTTTACCCAAGCTGTGTGCACATGTACGCTAAACTACGTATAGCCCATTCTGATGGAACGGACTGCGATGACAAATCTGCTGTATACCCTGAAACAAACTTTCTGCACTCCATATTCAACCATTGTGATGTATATTTAAATCAGGGTCAACGTATCGGCAGGAACAGGGTACTATCACCTACTTGCCTATTTGGAAAATGTCCTCAGCGAAGGGTACTTTTTTAAATAGCCGAGGGCTATTATCAAGCTAAAGACGAAAGTCGTGTAAAGGACATTTTAAAAATTCTAAAAAAAGATATACGAGTGTTTTGGAAGCCCGCATACAGACTTCACATTCTAGGAGAAGTTGCTAGTGAATGGGGTGTATATGAAAATAAAGCTCACCCGCACGAATCCTGAGATCTGTTTAAATCTGGGTACTGATCAAGAAGAGGGTGCAAAGCCTGTTGTGATTTATATTATGAACATACCTTCGCGTACGTCGTGTGAAATTAAGTTCGCCTAAACAAATAGAAATTGAGAAAAATTTACTACATGCCACAGTAAAATACCCAATTAATAGAGTACAGATCAAACTATACACTGTATCAGCAGGGTTGGCATCGAAACAGATAGAAAGCATCGCCCTGGGAGTTCTACCTGAAAGGATATTAATTGGAATGCAGGACCACGCTTCGGTGAATGTAAAATGTAAAAAGAGTGCCTTTAAATTCGAGAATTTCGGCCTTAAAAATATAACTCTATACGTCAATGGCGTTGCGTTGGGCGGGGCTATGGATATGGATTATTCATCAGACGCTGTGTTTCCGCTTTGCGCGAGAGCATATAGTAATCTGGCCAATATTGCAGGTGCTTGTGATGAGCTCGGGATTGGGATAACGCAGAAAGAATTCATCGATCAATTTAACCTTTATCCGTTTGACATCACACCTGACTTATCTGCTAGTGTAAATACACACATAAGTCCACAACACAGTGGAAACATCTCAGTCAGATTGGAATTCGGCAAGTCGATACAGGCGCCTATTGGTGTACTAGTATACCTCGAGTCACAAGCCCTAATAGAAGTTGACAGATTTAGGGGGGTTGTCACTGACTTTTAAAATGGACGCGAATACATTTCAGAAAGTAATGAATAGTGAACGAATCACGCGCTCCACATTTATCGTGTGTTTACGAAGAATGAAACATTGAAATTGCCAACTACCAGAGATTACGGTAGTCTTATTGTGAATACCGCTGTTATTGGTGGTGAAGGGTTCATTGGATAGCTATCTATTTTAAAAATAGGGACCGCCTGTACTATTTTAATCCACTCGGGACTCATCCCTGGAGTTACCCTGTTATTGTAAAATTTCTCGAGCAGTTGCATATCCCCGAAATTATATGGAATCCCTATCGATTCCAGAGATACTTTAGTAACGTATGTGGTATGTATTGCCTTTCATTTCTCATGCATATGTCACGTGGTAAGGAATTTATAATTTTTTTAAAATTATTCGACCCGTGTCACACTGAGCGGAATGATCAAATGCTATGCAGACAGATAAAAAGCCGTTTTTCGATTGTGCGCACTCGATGTGATGTATGATGTTTTGTACGTATATATAAAATGAATATTTGCATCAATGTTGTCTCCAATAATGTTAGTTTGTGTATTCTGTAGCTTATTTAAAATTTAATGGAAACTAATTTAAGATAGATATAAAAAGTGTACTCTTTTGTAAAACATGATTTCTATCATTTAATAAATTGATGAAAATACATTGAGGCTTCTTCTTACCCGAAACACATGTAAAAGAAAAAAAGCTCTTACCCGAAACATAAGAAAAAGAAAAAAGCTTACATTATTTCGTTAATGATGTGGCAATCGCTGGGTTGACTGCGCGGTAAAACTTCTACCTCCGTATTCAGGTCCAAGACATGCATTTCTTCATTGTTATCACGAACAGATTATATAATACGAGTCAGCTCCTCATCGGATCTTTAAAGAGAAAGGATAATTTAAAATTAATATGATTAGTTCATACATTTTTCTGAATCTTTTTTAATAAAAATCCATTTGCTTTTTTCATAAAAAACACATGCAGAGTACATATATATATATATAGGAAGAGAGTTACAGTGTGAAGTAGTAAATATCTTCGAACCGCTTAGAGATGTTTGTGACCATTTAAAAGAAAATGCCGAATAACTTCACATTTCAAATTAATTTGTTATGGAATGTTATAAAATTATTTAAAACTTGCAAAGGAGTCTTGATTGTTATAAGTTAAAAATCAACCATTTTTGATGAATAGAAATATCAAAACAGGTCTTTACCATGATATTAATTACTAATGCATGACTTACTGACTTATTTCCCGTCCGGTTAGAGCCGGGTTAGGTCCCTCTGATGACTTCTGTACTCCATCCAGGTTCGTCTGTCTCTCGCCATCGTTGTCAGCTCTCTCTATTCTCTCCCCGCGTTCCCGCTCTTAAAGCTCGCCAACCATGTTCTTCTTGGGCGTTCCCGCGGTCTAGTTCCATCCTCTCTTGCGTACATGGCTCTTCTGAGCAACCTCTCCTCCCTCATTCTCTCCACATGCCCAAACCATCTTCTCTGAATATCTTCGACTTTGCTATTCACTGGGATCTTGACGTTGGTCCGATTCCTGATCTCCTCATTGGTCACCCGGTCCATCCATCTCACCCCACAAATCCTTTTCAAACAGTACATCTCAAATGCATTTAACTTTTTCCGCTCTTTCTCTCTCATTATCCAACTTTCAGCTCCGCACAGTACTGTTGGCAGTACTATGGATTCATATAATCTGATTTTTAGTTTCATACTGATCTGGTTGTCTTTCCATTTTATTCATTACTGCATATCCCAGTTTAATCCTCTCCTGCATTGGTCGATAAGTGTTGTTGTCACTGGTAAAGTAGACTCCGAGGTATTTGAATTCATGTACTTGTTCAGTTTGGCTGTTTGCAAGGCGTAGATCCACTACTTCATCTATTTTTCCTATTTTCATTATTTTGGTTTTTGCTACATTTATTTTCAGATTGTATTTGTTGCATGTTTCTTCCACTCGTTCTATCATTGTAGCCGCCTCTTCTTTAGTCTCCGCCAATAGCACTATGTTATCTACATACATCAAGTCCGTGCCGATTTCACCTCCTATTTTGATGGATCCTTCGTAATTCTGCAATGCCTCCCTCATTACCGCTTCCAAAAACAAATTATATAGGTGGGGGTGATAACGGACAGCCCTGGATCACACCTCTTTTTGTTGGAAATGTGTCGGTGGTTATATTTCCCTTTCTTATTGCTGCAGATTTGTTCGAGTAAATCGTTGTATTAGTTCTACTATTTGCTTCTCGAATCCTTCCCTTCTCAGCACCTGCACCATCCCCTCTCTCCAGACTGAGTCGAAGCCCTGTTTGAAATCTATAAATACGCAATATGTATTCTTATTATATTCCCATCTCTTTTCCGCTATTTGTCTCAATGTGAATATATAGTTCTCGCATTCTGTTACATCACCTTTCTTATGAATCTGGATGATTAGTCTATGCAACCAATCTGCTGGAATCGGTTCACCATTTAGCACTCTCTGTATCAATGAGGTTAACCATTTGGCTATTGGCTCATCCCCTTCTTTCATCCCCTTCTTTCATCCCCTTCTAATCTATAATTAAAAGTTGAGGATACCTTCTATTTTGATGAATCATTTAACAATAAAATGTAATGAGATGAAAATAAACTACTACAACCCTCCATATATATATATAATGAAATAATCGAAACAGAGAACGGTACTCAAGAGCAGTCGTCTAATGACATGTTCAGGAACACTAAAATAAATAACAAGTTCGCTACTAAATATAGGCCACAAAAAATAGAAATACAGGTACATAAATTTTTACACTTACATTTCAACTGCAATCACTTGCGCTGGATCATAAGGAGCGTCATTGGAACTGTCATCAACGGTTTGCGTTGGAAATAGTCCGTCCCGATCGGTTGCGTTAAAAGCATTAATTGTAGATACCGCGGCTGTAAAGTTCTGACTGACTCATGACGGAGAGAACGTGTTTGTTTATTCACTGGTGAAAATAACTGCTGTGAGTTCCAGCAGAAAATACTAACGTTTATATGCATGATCCCCAAGCACTACCCCCAAAGGACAAATAGGCGGTTCGTAAGTTTGCTGTAAGTTTGTGTACGTAACACCGCTATAACGGACCCACGCTTTGGGCAATGAAGTCCTGATTGGTCACCTTCACGAATAATGGAGGTGTGTCTTTATCCAATTTGGCTTATTCTCTTCGCAGATTATTTTCAATGCTCACATCTCAAGGCGAATGAATGAATTACCCCCCTCGCCTGCTCTGTCACGGTGCCTTCAAGTATTTTGCACTATTATATATTTGCACGCATACTACTCACAGCTTGATCCTCAACTTTCTCCATTTTGGACATGGTTACGTTAGGTTAAGTTACATTGGTTATGGAATACTTACCATGGGTCGCTACATCATCTGAACACGGTCCCCCGTCCAACTACTACCCAAGCGTTCGACAAGTGTAACCATGGAATCATAATACATAAACTGAAATGTTTGGGAATAATAGGAAAAGTAGGGAAATGGATATATAATTTCCTTAGTGAGCGGCGGCAAGTCGTTACAGTACAAGGAATATCTTCATCAGAATCAGAGTTTCTCAGCTCAGTACCACAAGAAACAATATTAGCTCCACTACTCTTCATAATCATGCTAACGGACAGAGATGATGACGTTACCAGAGACAGCACAGTAACATCCTTTGCCGATGACACAAAGATCAGTAGAAAAATAAGAAACCCAGAAGATATAGGATCTCTGCAAACTGACATAAACAGAATCTACAAGTGGACGGAAGACAACAATATGAAGTTTAACACCGAGAAATTTCAACTGTTACAATACGGAAAAAGGGAGGACCTAAATTCCATGGAATACAAAAGATTAGACACTTGGCACAGGACAATCCCCAATGAGCCTGGTGTACCTGGCTCTGTGAGGTGGTGAGTATAAGAACCCAACTCACTACTTCACCATGTCATCTCGAGAGGAGTGGCGACAAGCTTGACCTTCGTGAAATGAGGAATCATCGCACGGAACATTTGAAAAGTTGAAAGATGGATGTGTGTATATATATATGCAGAAAAAAGGGGCCAAGGCAGAACGCCCGAAAAATTGTGTAATGTGTAAGGTGCCTGTATAATGTGTGTATATATATATATGTTACAGTCAAAGTGTGTAACCAGCCATTTCGCGTAATGGCTGAAACTTTTAGTTATTTCGCGAAATGGCTGTTTCACTAGGTCATTTCGTGAAATGACTAAAATCTTCAGCCATTACGCGAAATGGCTGAAATTCCACCTTGGTCATTTCGTGAAATGGCTAAAATGACTTTTGTCATGAATTCATAAAAATAACAAACATCACAATAAAATTGGAAACCTTTATTTAACTAACTAAATCTGGTAAAACTTACATACATCCACAGGTATATTCAAATAAGTGAGAAACACTCTTCAAATACACATTTGAACACATTTGAACACATTTGAATTTGAATTTTTAAGGTTTTCAAATACTAACCGAGCCTTCAAGGCCATTGAAGGCCCAATTAGGTCAACTATATGCCCTTGACAATTGGTTAGGTTAAGTCGTGCTATTTTCGTTAAAACTAACGAAAATAACACAACTTACAAGATCATTTGCCCGGTTAGGTCAACTGTATGCCTGGTTAGGTCAACTGAATGCCCGGTTAGGTCAACTGTATGCCCTTGACAATTGGTTAGGTTAAGGTGTGTTATTTTCGTTAAAACTAACGAAAATAACACAACTTAACCAATTGTCAAGGGCATACAGTTGACCTAACTGGGCAGAGTTGACCTAATTGGACATAGTTGACCTAACTGGGCATACAGTTGACCTAACCTGGCATACAGTTGACCTAACTGGGCATGCATTTGACCTAACCGGGCATACAATTAACCTAACCGGGCAAATGATCTTCTACGAAATGACCAAGGTGGAATTTCAGCCATTTCACGTAATGGCTGAAGATTTTAGCCACTTCGAGAAATGACCAAGTGAAACAGCCATTTCGTGAAATTACTAAAAGTTTAAGCCATTGCGCGAAATGGCTGGGTACACACTTTGAATATAACACACATATATAGAGAGGGAGGGGGAAGGGGAGTAGAGAGAGATTTATGTTTATATTACATTGTTTAAAGTGGGTATTTCTTATGTTGAGGGAGGGAAATGCTATCTGATCTCCTGCTCATATATAAATTTGATAAAAGTAATTTGAAACTCGCGAGGTTTTGATTGAATAATTTAATTTAAAATGGAATAGAACCGTACGAGAGAGGAGAGAGAGAGAGAGAGAGAGAGAGAGAGAGAGGAAGAAAGGAGAGAAAGGATTTGGCCACAATGCGGGTGGTCAGTTAGAATGTAGGGCATCCGCATTCCGATGTGCTCGTTTCTGTGGCTTTGAAGTAGCCTCGGGAAAATCACCTGTCTCTATTGTGCGTTTTTATGCGTATTTGCCCCGGTCCTTCTCGTTCAAAATAATGTGAAAAATAAATATTATTCTCATAGAATATTTATAATGTTTATTGTCAATTTTAATATACTGAACTGATTGAATATTAAGAGGAATGAAAAAAAAATTTGTACGAAATTGAGAAGCGAAGACATCTTATATATATATATATATATATATATGTGTGTGTGTGTGTGTGTGTGTGTGTGTGTGTGTGTGTATGAAGGATTGACCAAAGTAAATAGACACTTTCCGGCTGCAATTCCGCCTCGCCTAAGCTTTAGAGCAGGGGTCACCAACCTGGGCGGTAGCGCCCCACTAGTGGGCTCACATTAAAGGTAATTAAACGTTTATTTCATTGTTTATTTTATCGATTATGTTCATTTATTCTTTTTGATCTAAGGTGGGCGATAAACTTTTTTAATTTTCAAAAAATCGTAAAAGTGGGCGGTGAACAAAAAAAAGGTTGGTGACCCCTGCTCTAGAGTGAAACACTACTGACATTTGCTTTTATATGCTAAAGGAAGCCATTCTAAAGTACAAGCTGTCAAGTAGCAATGTATATTCCTGTTTTTGAACCACTTTAGACCTACAGTTTAACATGGAATCCGAAACACGTTTGTTAATTTTTTATTTTTTTCTGAGATGGTACGGAATCCATCACTAAATTTTTTATTTTATTCGTGTTGCAAAATAGTAACAAAAATGCGTGGTGGTGGGTGCTTACTTCTTTGCTTTCATATGGGAAGTTGGCTAAAATTTGGAAAACTGTTCATTCGCTTCAAAGAGTGACAGTTTTCCAAATTTTATTGTTTAATATGTTGTGACGGCAAATTTGCGTGCCGAAATCTCTTAGAGAATAGGAGCAGAAATTTTAGTTTTAAGATTTTGTTGTTTAAATCTCTAAAGCAAGGTAGTTTAGAGTATGGTTATTGAAGAATATCAATAGGTTTCTTGTTACAGGGTTAAAAAAAAATGTTTCAGATTGTTTAACGTTAGTTCGATTTTTATTTTTGTGTTCTCATGGTAAGAATATAACCCAGGACAGCCTAGCGGTAAAGATTTATGGTAGGGTCGAGGAGCGGCCCTAGCTACAAAGAGAAGGGAAAACAAGCTGGCCGAGTTCAGATGTAAAAGAGCTTGTTTTCTCTTCGCGTCTTGGTTAAAATTTTGTGAGACCGACTTCGAATCCACTTATTAAATTGGACTATGACGTTGGTCATAAATTTGAGAAACCAAATGGCTTCGAAGAAAAAACTTTATTTTAAGTTGATTTTAAGGAAAAGGAGGAGCTTTGTTTTTGGAAGGGAATGTCAATATCCAATCAAAGGACAATGATTCTTATAACACCCAGTGAAGGAAAAGAAAAGCTCCTTCTTTCCTTATGTATGGATGAAAGCTCTCGTAGGGACGACCTTACAGTATGTAATAAAAATGTTTTGATAGGTCATTCAGAATATTGTAAGGCGGAGTCCTTGAAATTTTAAGGTGTAACTTAGATTTCTAAGTTAGTTGTAGTTCGGTCCTATAAAGATAAAGTGGTTTGTAAAGAATGAATCTTTAGGTTCTGTGGCGTGATTGAAAATTTCTAAGTTGAGTTAAAACTGTTTCACGTTGTACTTAAAATTTGAATTGCCTTTGTTTACGCGAACTTGTGTGTAAGAGCTTTATTGTTAGCGACCGTGAAAAAAGAACTTTGTGGAATTTCTTTTAATTTAATTCTGTTCAAATTAAATGTTAAACTTTAAGTTTGCGACATATTAGGTTTCCTCAGGGAAGAGTCAATATCTTGTGTTGAAGTTGGTTCCCGTGGAAACCCGGGAAGTTAGTGCATGACCGTTCAGTTATTGTGAGACGTAATCTAATTTATTTGACGGACTTTTTTCATGGAAAAATCTGCGGAATTCGCGCAGAACTGTTGAGAGTAAATTTCTCAAATTTTTTTAAGTAAATTTGTAAACTCCTTAGATTACGAAATTTGAATTTAGTGCCGTTTCTAAAGTTACACGCATATAAAAAAAAAAAACCTCTGTATAAATGTTTTTTTGGAGACTTAAATACTTGCAAACATTTTCTTTAAATTAAGAATTTGATTTTTTAAACAAAATTTGTAATCGCGCATCCGTATATTTCGTTCAATTTATGTCTTAATTTGAATGAAATTAAATAAACTTTATAAGAGGGAGTGTCGTTTTTATGCTTCCTTGCAATAGGCCTCTCTTGTAAGCTGAGGGTAAATTAACATTGAAAAGTTTGAAATTGAAGGTGGGCTTCAAGTAAGCCGAGGGAACTACGTGTATAAAATTGAAAGGCCATCCGAGTGGAGAGGCAGAGTCATCCTGAAATAAACGAACCACGTGCGTACGAAATAAGTGCAATAGGGAAAAAGGTGCGCACCACATAAATGAAGGGGTTGTGCACAACAAATATAAATGTATATATAGATTTCTCCTGTACTATTATTTTTATAATTATATGCCAACGTTTAAACTTTAAAGTGTGTATTATTATTATTTAAATTGTATATTTATTTTCTGTCATTTGTTTTTTCATTGAATGTCTCTTATTGGAATTTATCTCGCATTTATTTTTTTCTCAGATAGTATGGATTTACACGAGTTTCAATAATTAAATAATTAAAATAAATGGTGGCAACTGGCAACCCTCTCTAAGCATTGAGAACATTTCTCTTGCCTTTACTATATAAATAATTAAAATATATAGTGGTAAATGGCAACCCCCTCTAAGCATTGAGATCATCTCTCTTGCCTTTAATATATAAATAAATAATTAAAATAAAAAGCGCTCTCTGGCAACTCTTCTATATATAAATAAATAATTAAAATAGTGGTATCTGACAATAAAATAAAATAAATAGTGGTATCTGGTAACCCCAGACCTTCTATATAACAGTTGCTGGTCCCCTGAACTCGCATAATGTGTCTAGCTGGGGCCAGGCGAACACATGCTCCCTCACTCTCTCTCTCCTTCTTAGGTTAAGGCTTACCTTCTTAGGTTAGGTATACCTAGAGATGAAACCCGGTTTTTAACCGGTGATGAAAATAAGTCTCCGATCACTTTGGTCCATTTTCTATGAAACAAACGTTTCCAAACGTTTAAAAACATAGTAATTACGTTTTGCATCGTTTCGTATCGTTTTTTGTTTGTTTATAAGTGTAAATAATTGATGCTTCAGTCTTGAATGTTATGTGGATGATTGCACATTGATCAGTTAAGATTCTAAGCTTTAATACTCCATCATGTCAAAGAAATCAAATGCTTGGTATCATTTCACTCGTAAGAATAAAAAAGAAGCAGAGTGTATTTCATGTCACAAAGTTTTAAAGTGTTGTCGAGGTTCTACTTCAAGTTTATCATTCCACATGAAAATATTCATGGCATAAACCTCGACCAGATTAATCAGCCATTGAAGAAACAAAGTACAGTGGAAGAGTTTGTGCAAAAAAAGTCCATAGAAGAGGAAATTTCGAAACTTGCGTGTGTAGATGGACTGAGTTTCCAATCAATTGCTAAAAGTGAATTCATTCAAGAAAGCCTAAGAAAGATAAAATACGACAAGCCTCATCCAACTTCCCATAGTGGTGTCAGAAAAATGGTGCTTAGTTTTTATGAGAAAAAGAAACATGAATTGGTCAACTACTTCAAGAATCAGGTGAAACAAGGAATCCGCTATTCATTAACTATGGATGAGTACACATCTTTGCAAAACCAAAGATATATTAATATTAATGTTCATGATGAAAATCAACATTGGTCTCTTGGTCTCATTAAAATAAATGGTTCTCTCGATAGCACCAAAACTATTGCAATCGTTAGGAAAAGATTGAAAGACTTTGGCTTGGACCTAGATAAGCATTTCGTGGGTTGCACCACCGACGGTGCTTCAGTAATGGTCAAATTTGGAAGAGAAATAGTACCTGATCACCAGCAATGCATTGCACATGCTATACATCTCGCGGTTTCGTCAGCCAGACTCTGTACTCAACGGACACATTTCCTGATGTCTCTGATATTGCATCTACTTTTGCATATTGCTAAGAATTTTACTTTTAGAAAGTTTTGAATTTTATATACTTGCGTTTATATTCACATTGTTATAGTTAAGTAATTGAATATTACTGGTTTTTAGCGATTTAGAAGTTTTCATAGCGTGCCGGCTTAATTTAATTTGAACTTGTGACGGTTATAAACTAATTTTTAACTGCGCGATGCCGTCGCAGAAAGCATTGTGTGTTAGATGTAGGGTAAACCGGTGGTATTCGGAATTTAAAGATTATAACGGCAGTCCTATGACGATTACCGACAGATCAGTTTGTTTCTTTTGCGAGTTAATGGAGGAAATAGTTGACATAAAACGCAGTGTACGTGAGGTAACGGAAAGACTTGCAACGCTTGATGATGGCAGGGGTAGGGCTACGGTTGACGAAAACCGAACCAATACTAACGTTGAAGACGTTAGTAATTTGAAGGGTGAGGTGCGTAACCTAGTTTCTAGTTTAGGTAGCTTGTCGGGAAGGTTGGATAGAGTTGAGGAAGGGGTTAAAGTTGGTCCGAGAGTAGTAGATGGGGAGGGATTTAGAGAAGTTAAGGGTGGGGCTAGGCCGCGTGCGTTAGGTGGTAGGAATCCCCCCTATCGAGGTTTCGAACCCTTTCGCACATTTGGAAAGGGACGTGAATGAGGGGGAAACTATTTTAATTGAGGACTCTTTAGTGCGCCACATGGACAAAGAGTTCGTTGAACGGCATCCAACCAAGAGGAGGAGGGTCTGTCTCCCAGGGGCCAAGGTTGACAGAGTTAGAGACGAAGTGGATAGGATTGATGTTGCCTCCCATCACTCGATGTTGGTGACGATGGTAGGAGGCAACGACTCGTATAGGCCCGATGCGAGAGTGCCTGACCTTTTGGAGAGATATAGTGGGTTAATTAGGTCCCTGAAGGCGAGGTCAGATGGTCTTTAGTTCTAGGTATTACCCCTAGGCACGGGTTGGGTCTTAGGATTACGTCAAAAACAATATTTTTGAATAATAAATTAGAAGAGATTTGTGCTGAGGAAAATGTACCCTTCGTAAAGCTGTGGTCAGAATTCAGTGATCCTAGCCTTTTTACAAAAGATGGGGGTGCATTTTAATGAAATAGGGAATGCTAGGCTAGGTAAGTGAATAGACGAAAACGTGCGAAAGCTGTTTAGGTCGAAGCCTTCTTTAAACGTTGTGGGTCCTGGGAACGCGGGTCCGACGTGAAAAATAGTTTAAAACGCCGGTCCGTGGTAAAAAATAACTTAAACGTCTTTTATTTTAACGCGCGTAGTATTAGAAATAAATTAAAAGAATTTAAGGCGATAATTTATTCCAGCAACTACGATATAGTTGCTATCACTGAAACGTGGTTAAATACCGTGACTCGGGATTTGTTGGGGGAACTTGATATACCGGGTTTTAAACTCTTTACTAATGATAGGTTACATAGGTTTGGTGGCGGCGTTTTGCTGTACATTCGTAATTCCCTTAGAGCTATCGAGGTTAAGATAGATTTTCTGGCAGCAATTAATGCGATATGCGTTGAAGTTAGGGCGCGTAGTATTAGTTTTAATTTCGTTGTTGGTTATAGACCTCCCGTTCAACCCTTCGACACCGATAGTAGATTTTACTCACTTCTTGGTAACTTTATTGACAATCGGAATAGTATAATTGTCGGAGACTTTAACTGCCCTAATGTTAATTACGAGACTTTTACTTGTAATGAGGAGGGTTTGAGATTGATTGAGTTCATGGAGGATAAATTTTTACGACAGATAGTTACCGAACCAACGCGCGGTGACAATATTTTAGATTTGGTGATGACGAACGGCGAAAATATAGTCGATAGTTTAGAAGTAGGCGAGAGTTTAGGATGTAGTGATCATCAAATTCTTAGGTTTAAGTTATTGATAGAAAACACTAAGGATAGTAACGTAATAGAAGTCCCTGATTTTCGTAGGGCTAATTTTGATAGTTTTGCGGATAGGATGAGAGTAGTGGACTGGGATAACTTATTTATGGGTAATGACACAAATTTGCATTGGGAGGCGTTTAAAGAAAGTTTTATGAATATTGAAAGGGAGTTTATTCCTCGTAGGCCCAAGCGCGCTAGAAATCATGGTAGGCCCAAGTGGTGGACTAGGGAAATAGGCGAGTTCATAAACGAGGGTAACATTGCGTATAGACTTAATAAGCGCAATGGCACGGCAGCTAACTTTAATAGATATATCGAGCTTAGACGTCAGGTTAAAAGATCAGTTAGGAATGCTAAGCGTAATTTAGAGATACTTATAGCTGCGGATAGTAAACATAATCCAAAAAAGTTTTTTGAATGCGTCAATAATCGTAAGCCGATAAAAGATAACATAGGCCCTCTAGTGGATGTTAACGGCGCTTTGGCTTCCGACGCTCAGGCGATGGCGGGTATTTTCAATAACTTTTTTATGACAGTTTTTACCGTAGAAGACGTAAATAATGTCCCCGAAGTGGACGATATCGTCCATTTAGTAGCGAGACTATTTTGGATGAAATAACTGTTTACGAGGGTGAGATTGCGCATTATATCGATAGGCTAAAAGTTAGCAAGGCTCCAGGCCCTGACGCTTTTTATCCCAGGCAATTGAAAGACGTAATCGTAGGCCCCTTAACGAAGATTTTTAATCAGTCACTCGAAACGGGGATTATTCCTGAAGACTTCAAATTAGCTAACGTCACGCCCATTTTTAAAAAAGGCGACCGCACAGTAGCTAGCAATTATAGGCCCATTAGCTTAACGTCAATTGTCGGTAAACTTTTGGAATCCGTAGTTAGGGATCGTATCATCGATCACTTGGAAAGTAGAGATTTGATTAATAGTAGTCAGCATGGGTTTCGACACCATTGATCTTGTTTAACTAATTTGTTAGAATTTTATAACGAAACAGTGCGCGAATACGATAGGCATAGAGCGGCATAGATTTTAAAAAGGCGTTCGATACAGTTCCGCACAGAAGATTAATTGCGAAGGTTAAAGCGCACTGTATACGCGGTCAGGTACCTAACTGGTTAGAGGAATGGCTTCGTGCTAGGAGACGGAGGGTCGTTGTTAATGGTAGTGAATCGGGGTGGTTGGATGTACGTAGCGGTGTCCCACAGGGTTCAGTGTTAGGCCCATTGCTATTCGTAATTTACATTAACGACATAGATGTAGGATTGACTAGTAACGTGTCAAAATTCGCGGACGATACTAAAATAGGCGGTAAGGTTGTTAACGAGGACGATAGAAATAGGCTCCAAGACGATGTAAATAGGGTTATGGAGTTGACGGATAAGTGGCAGATGCAATTTAACTTAGATAAAGTTTTGCATATTGGTTCTCGTAACAATAATTACACGTACACGATGGATGATAGAGAGTTAGCGAGCGTTGACCAGGAAGTAGATTTAGGCGTACGCGTATCTAAGGATTTAAAAGTTAGGAACCAGTGCCTGGAGTCTTGCGCAAAAGCTAATAGGATGTTAGGCTTCATAGCGCGTAATTTCGAATTTAAATCGAAGGATATTATATTGCCTCTTTACAAGTCCCTAGTCAGGTCTCATTTAGAATATGCCGTTCAGTTTTGGTGCCCGTATTTGCGCGAAGATATTGATAGGTTAGAAAGGGTTCAGCGTCGTGCCACGAAACTAATTCCGTCATTGCGCAACAAGCCTTATGAAGATAGGATAAAAGAGTTAGACTTGCATTCACTCGAAACTAGGAGACTAAGTGGGGGAGCTTAATGAAGTTTTCAAAATCGTTAATAACATCGATAACGTAAATTTTGACAAACTGTTCACTTTCGATAATAGCAATACTCGTAATAACGGATTTAAGTTGCGTGGCAGACGTTTCATTACTAATATCGCTAAAAACTTCTTTACATTTAAAGTAATTGATAAATGGAATAATCTTCCGCGCGTCAGTCGTTCACTCTACCAGCGTTAATATGTTTAAGAGCCGTTTAGATAGGCATTTTAAAAATATTAACGTTGCTTAAAATAAAATAAAACAATTAACAACAGGAGCTCTGGGAGTCGTAATCGGGGATGAGTCTGTTGATGTCTAATGCCAACTTGTGACATGCCAGCGTGTCATATGCCAGCAAAAAATTAAAAAAAAAAAAAATTAGACTAACACGAATGTAGATGTAGCTCGTAGCGTAAACTAACCCACTTTTTGTTTAACTTTACCTATTTTTTTCTTATCCTCACCTTGCATGTCTGTAACTCTCTTTACTTGCATGTCTGTAGTTTGCTTGGTATGACTGTGAGTTAAGACTGTATTTGCATGGTTTGTAAGTGTTCTTATTTTACTTCTTTTCATCTTTCACCCCTTTCCTATTCTCTCAGACTACTTTTCTGACTTATCGGCAGTGGCCGGCGGATGATGATGGTGAGTCTTTTTTGTCTTTTTCTGAATGAATGTTAACCCATGAGTGATAGGTGTTGCTACTTACTTAACCCCTTATTTTCTTCTCTTAACCCCCTACTCTTTCCTTTCTCTCGGGCTAACCTTAGAGTGGATCTTATGGTCTTTGTTAGCCTTAGCTTCTATAGATCTGTAGATCTTTTATTCAAAAACTGCTGAAAATTCAGTTGAAGGGGAAAGTGACCCTACCCCTGAAGATGAAGCCATCGAAGAAGATGAACACTCTGCACATGAGTTAAGCGAAGATGAGTGTGAAATTTTGTGCACTGATACAATTTTTGAGTCCGACATAGATGACGTAATTGTTCTTCCAAAACTTCGAGAAGATTACTTAAAAGTAATAAATAAGGTGAGAAATATCTACCGCATATTTCGAAAGTCTCCTTTGAAAAATGAGAGATTGCAGGATTTTGTCAAAGATAAATTTAATGGAAAGGAAATGAAGCTTATCCTTGACTGTAGAACGAGGTGGAACAGTCTTTTGGCCATGATAGAAATATTTTTGAAGCTCAAACACTGGATTCCAAAGGCCCTCAGAGTGATACGCCCAACAGAGACGATTTCAGATGAAGAATGGAATGCTCTAAAGAGCCTCTTTGACACGCTTCGTCCACTGGAAATTGTTTTGGAGGGACTCTGTTCCGAAGATGCAAATTTGCTCAAAGCTGAATCTTCCATGAAGTTCATTTTGGATAAATTTGAAAGCAAAAACAATCCTTTAGCTTTTCAGCTACGTCAGTGTCTCATTGATCGCTACTCATCGAGAAGACAAAAAGAAGCTGTCGCCTTGCTGAGTTTTATCCACAATCCCGAGGTCTTGAAAAATGAATCATCAGCACCGTTCCTCTTTCCTTCAAGACAAGCACTTAAGAAGCATGCGGATCATACATTTAAGAGGCTTTTTCCAGAAGCTTGCCAGATTTCAGAAACAGACGACCAAGTCCAATCAATTGCTTCGAAACTCGAAGATTCACAATGCAGCTCTGGTCGTGAAGTAAATGATGACGATCAACTTATGAACGAGTACATATGTTAGATGAACAAACTGAAAATGAAACCCAAGAAAGATTCTTCTGAGACCTTTGACGTAAACAATGAATTCAAATATTTTGAAGCTACTTTGAATAGAAACGAAAATTTGGATCGAATGTACGAGACGTTGCTTACAATAAAAACCACCAGCGTAGAGTCCAAGAGTGTTTTCAGCTGCTGGTTTATTCGTCACAAAGATTCGATCAAGAATGTCAGATCAGACACTTAATGCTCTTTGCTTTCTCAAGTGTTATTTCAAAGATCAAGTTCGATAATAAACTTTTTAATTCAAATGTTACATATACTTGATTGAATCAATTAAAACCTTATTTCTGTTTAATATTTTGATCATTTACCTCCCTAAAAAAGCATACAGAATCCCATCGGTGAAAACCGGTAAAAACCGGCTTTAAGAATATAGCGACGGTGAAAACCGGTTTTACACTTTTCGGTTATTTTTCATCCCTAGGTATACCCCTTTGATGGGGTGAGGCCGTCCCCCTCCCCTTGTTGCAATACCCCACCCCCCTTTGCAACATAACACCTACTCCTCCTTTTCAAAATTACCACCTCCCCTTTGCAACATTGATCGACATTTGCAACATTGCAATTGCAATTGCACTCTCCCTTTTTGCGCCTATGCTACTCTTGTATTTGTGAACAGCTCATTTCAATCGAATACTATTTAAAAATTGAACGATATAACTTTTGTCTCATTGTTGTTTTAGAAATATTCTTTATTAAACTTATATATATATATATATATATATATATATATATATATATATATACACAGGAATATCTCGAAATTCGTTGTTAATTCGTTCCGGAATAACACGACAAAATTCGAGGTAAATTATAACAAGTTTCAATGAGAAAACATTTTACTGTATTATGTTATTAAACAGACTAATTAATCAAATTCTACTCGTTTTTCGACAAAATATAATCTATATTGCGTTGGTAAACAGTTGAATTTCGTCAATTTCGATCGTTTTTTTTACATTTTTTCAAAAAACGACGAATCTGCGAATATGGACGACGGATTGCGAAACTATAGGTAGTAAAAGAATGACGATGAATCTGCGAAACGACGAAATTCGAAAAGACGAATTTTGAGGTATCCCTATATATATAATTTTATGATTGAGTGTTTCATACCTAAGAGACTTACACTATTAACAGTTGATTGTAAGGTTGTGAAGTTGTGAACACAGTAAGTGACGAGAAGCGTCGGCAAGAAAGGATAAACTCCCTCCAGAACGATTTCATTTTCAAGGAAGCCTGTTCACCTCCGAATGAGACCAAAGGATCAAAGTCCACGGTGAAAGAAAAATTAAAGTTCCCTGAGATACGGAGGGAACAGAGGAGGAGTTGACTGTTGACACCAAGCGACCAGAGGGAAGTACTCCACTGGGGGGGGGGGGAGACAGGGAGTGCTGGAACCCCCATTTCTCCTGTCACTGTCCTCCGTAGCTGATCTTTTTACGTGTCATCTATCCTGTGAGCAGTCCAACATGTACTTCTCCCTCTATTCCTCATTACACACATATTACTTTATTGCTCCCTGAATAGGGAATCGAAAGACGCCTAAGATTTGTGGTGCTTTCATAGTAGACCCATATTAGGACCAGTATACGTGAATATGTGTAGAAGTAGTGGTCAGTATAAGGCGGCCATAAGGCGATGTAAACGGGAAGAAGAGTCTATTCGAACATCAAAAGCCTGTGAAGCTCACATAAATAACAATAAAAACAAATTTTGGAAATTTGTGAAGAATCAAACAGGTATCAAAAGTGTCCTCCCTCCGACAACCGATGAGGTGTCGGGGCAGGACGAAATTGCAAAGCTGTGGAAAAACCACTACTCAAACATTCTTAACAGTGTGAGTAGGGATAAGCTGTTCAATAAATGCGTATATATAAAATTTTAACTTTAACATGTGTTTTACTGTCACAAAAAATTCCCTATGTTATCGGTACTCTGTAGCCTCCCCTATATTACCAATAGCCTCCCTTGGAGATTACCATTAGCTACGGCCCTGAATACCACTGTAGTCAGGTGTGGCCGAATAGATTGTGAGGTGCAAAAGGAATGACTTTAATTTTAAAATCTATTCACTAAGGTCATCTTAAGTCTCAGATAAGCCTGTCCCTTTCTTAAATGGTATATGCCTACCCGTACGATAAACAACGTCCTCCAAGTAGCCCGATTAACAAACGGAATATCTGCCATTTACAACTGCCGCATCCCAAAGTTAGCAACATCCACTTGCACTTCCTTCTTGGCGGCTTGCCAGCATTCGAACACCTCAAGTGCCCCATACCCTGTGAATTTTGGCATCAAAGGACGCTTATAGGCGTCTATGCAGCATTCTATAATATATATACATACATAAAACATATATATATATATATATATAATATATATATATATAAATATATATATATATATATATATATATATCGGGTGGCCCAAAAAAAACGCCTTGAGATTTGAACATCAATAACTTAAAAAATATGCAGTTCACACTTTCAAAATTTACAAAACTTTTACCTGAATCTATTGATAAGCCATCATAAAAATTTCAGATCTCTACATAAAATACTTTTTCCACAGCTGAGGGAACAATGAGGTATGGTGAAAAAAACGAATATCCTAAATCCTAAATGTGTATAGCTGTACCTAGCAACTATTCTAAGACTTGTAGTAGTTTCCTTAGCCTATGGATAATCTGTTAGTCTCTGAAAAACGTCAGATGATATAGGCTACGCCCATCTTAAATACTATTTTTTAAACTTACTCTTCAAATTATGGTTCTAACGGTGAAAAAGCGGTGGTTGAAAAGTGTTTCTTGGAAAAAAGATGGACTGGGGCAAGAATTTTGAGGGAATTTCCAGGAATAACTTGTAATGTTACGTCTGTGAATAGAATAATTAAAAAAGTTAAAGCAACCGGTTCGACAGCACGGAAGCGTGGAAGTGGTCGGCCTAAAACAGTTTACATTCAAGACAATATAGCAATGATCGAAATGATGAGCCTATCTCAAGAAGATCGACCTTGGTCATACTGCTCTCAGAGGAAAATTGCAAGAAATTTCGGTATCAGTCGAAGTTCCATACAAAGACTACAGAGAACGGTAGGACTTAAAACATTTAAAAGGATCCGTGTTTCAAGACGTGACAACATGTAAGAACTAAAAGAAAAATTCGTTGTAGAAAATTGCTTGATAGACTTTCGTCCAATAATGTTAAAAAAATAGTTTTTACAGATGAAAAAGATTTCACCATCGAGATTGCTCGAAGCTCCCGGAACGATGTTGTTTATGGTTGGCGTAAGAAAGACATTCCTCCATCGAGACTTTACCACCAGACAAGTCGGTTTTCCATGGTATCATGGTATTAGCAGGTGTATCGTGGAATGAAAAGACGAAAATTCACTTCGTTTCAGAAAATAAAAATATTAATTCAGAAACCTATATAAATCTCTTAGAGGAGAATCTTTTGCCTGATTGTCGGCGTCTGTATTATGGAAACGATTTCATACTCCAACAAGATGGTGCTACAGCTCATACTAGGAAGTTCACACAGGATTATCTACAAAGAATGTAGTCAACTTCATTGGAAAAACCGACTGGCCCCCGCAATCATCTGATTGCAATCCCATGGATTATTGCATATGGCACACTCTAGCAGAGAAGATTTATGAAGGCCAAACAGAAAAGTTGACAGAAATGCAATTAAAGAAAAAAATACTCGAATGTTGGGACAAAATAACATTAGCAGAAATCAGGAAATGTATCATGTCGTGGAAGAAAAGTTTAAGATTAGTTTGTAAGCAGGACGGCGGACATATTGATCATATTTGTTGATAAGATGTGAATAATAAAATTTTTTCAGTTTATGATATTCTTTTTTTTCACCATACCTCATTGTTCCTTCAGCTGTGGAAAAAGTATTTTATGTAGAGGTCTGAAATCTTTATGATGACTTATCAATAGATTGAGGTAAAAGTTTTGTAAATCTTGGAAGTGTGAACTGCATATTTTTTAAGTTATTGATGTTCAAATCTCAAGGCGTTTTTTTGGGGTCACCCGATATATATATATATATATATATATATACAGACACAGTATACTGTACATACTGAAACCAATGCAAAAGAATATACACATACAGTATGTACAGTTGCCCGTATATGTAATGTTCCTCGCCTCGCAGGCGACTCCGTACATGTGGCAACGCCGCAGTGTTAGGCAAGGTACCCCAATTGGGGGAAGGTGGGGTGAAGAGAGGACAACCGAGTCCAACAATATATAACACAGACATATATATCTAAAGGACAAGTGAATGTGCATTCATTGACATAAAGGTAATTATATTGTAATGTCTGTGTTCATAAAGATAAACAATTAATATGATCGTATACAGCGTTGAACTCCATGTAGTTTACCAGTCTTATACAGTAATAAGGTTCCATTATGATTACTGCAAGTCTATATGAACAGCTACCACAATACAACTTTTTATATACTAGTGAATTTGAACCAAAATAGACATTACACAATCATTTAATATTACATTACAATAATGATCGTATACAGCGTTGAACTCCATGTCGTTTACCAGTCTTATACAGTAATAAGGTTCCATTATGATTACTGCAAGTCTATATGAACAGCTACCACAATACAACTTTTTATATACTAGTGAATTTGAACCAAAAATAGACATTACACAACCAATTACAATTACATTACAATCATTTATAATATGTAGAGATAAGCTAGTCGAGAAAATGTAAATTTATGGACAACTTAACTTATTATGCTTTGCCATTTTTGTGAATGTAAAATATTTTTCTATATCATAATTACACTTTGAAATGAGTATAAATTATCATAGTGTTTTTTGGTGTTCAATTTTCTGTAAATATAGATTTTGTTTTATAATGAAAATTTTAAAATTTCAAATAAGCAGTAAGAGAATCAGCTAAATTTGGCCGATGCCAATGCCCAAAAAATGGCCGATTCTGCCAATGCCGATGAATCAGTACACCACTAATTTTGATTGATTTTGCTAATTTTCAGGGGCAGGTTCTTTACTGGTAAATATACTATTCACTTTGATGTAATAACATGTTTTATAGCTTTTATGGAAAAACTATACGCGCTTACAACATGGTATCGTATGTGATACCTTTATTTCATAATTAAATATAAATTATTAATTAATTTAATTAAATATCTATACAAAATTGGCTCGGAATTGGCGACATAGCCTAATGGGAATGAAATGATTGCCATACATGCATACATAGAAACCGTATGTAGGCGTCGGGTCTGCATAACCACGAGAAAACATTTATTTCACGTGAACAGAATTTTCCGTTGCTGACTCGTGTGAAATACAAGAGAGAAAGAGTCAACAACCTTTGTCAAATCAGCAATTTATACTGAAATATGAAGATATATTAAAGGAGTGGCCTCAGGGCTGTTTATGTTACAGCGAACGCTTTAAACAGGGAAGATGTGCTTTAGTCTTCCCTCAAGTTCTGAGTGAATTCCTTATAATAAACTTAATACTCATAAAAGGGTAGGCCTACACCCTAAAGTGTTTATATTGTGACTGCCTATATTAATTACCTCAAAGTAAATTCGTCGCGTAACTCCATCGTGGCGGCCCTACACCGAAAAAGATCGTAACGCCCTACATCGAAGCAAACCAAGGACCCAGCAAAATTAAGGTGGGGCAATTTCTTTTCATTAACAATAAGCTTCTAAAATCCCGACGCTAAAAATTACCGTAATCAATTAAATATAAAAAGGTCCTTTAAAGACCTACATATTCATAACTCTAACGAAAAAGCATAGGGCTTTTGTCGGTAACCCTCCACTGAAGTCTGCTGGAAATTCCCAACGGATGAGGGCACAGGCAATCAACCCATAGCCCTATATAGTTTTTTCATAGCTTTAATGACTCACACGTGTTGTTTATACCATCATCTTATTTGTTAAACTTTAATACAAAAAATGTCTCATCTTCTAAATTTTTTACAGATAAGATAGTATAATGGCTCCAAATAAAGAAATTTTATACAAGAATAGGTTGAAAATTATTGTTCTACATAAAGAAGACAACACTCAAAGACAAAACACTTTCTCACCACTCACAAACTGGGGATGTGAAGAACAAAACAGGTTGAGGATGGAAGCGAAAAACATCTAAAAAGAATGATGAGTATATGATAATGATAAGCAAGCGTAATAGAAAGAAGATTGATGGGTAGGGAAGGGGAATGAGGGAATGTGGAGGTTGGCTGTGTGATGTCTATTTTTGTTTCCAATTCACTAGTATATAAGAAGTTGTATTGTGGTAGCTGTTCATAGAGACTTGCAGTAATCATAATGGAACATTATCTATGTTAATAATTGTGACTGTCGAACTACTTGCGACCTTTCTTTCTTTGTTTCTTATCCAGATTTGGATGAGACTTGGGGGATAGGAGTAACTGAGGCCGGGGAAGAACAAAGGTTATGTGGCGTCGGCCTCCGAGGTCATCTGAGGCCGCTGGAGGCCTCTGTATTCCGGATTGATTGAAAGATAGTGACATCATAAACACGTCATAAAAGATAGTGACATAAAATGGGCGGAGCTCTATCATAGACACGTCATAAAATGGGCGGAGCTCTAGCACATATATATATATATATATATATATATATATATAATCACATAGACTATGTGACGTCAGCCTTCGAGGTCATATATACACCGGGTGTCCCATTCGAAATGAAACAACTTTGAAACCTTATAATTTTTTATTGAATGATGCAAACAATGTAATATTCACACAGTAAATAATCAATGTCATAATGTTTCATATGATATATGTGAATTATAACATTTAGATATATTAGATACATTAGATACATTGTGCATAGCATAATGTTTCCTTTTGTTAAGATCTTCACATGTTATATGCTGAACAATTTGTAGCTTATATGGATAGAGCTGCAGCCGCTTGCGCACGACTCTATGCACAGTTGAACGAGGAATCTGCAGTTCGACACTGGCACGACTGATGGACTTTCTCGGGCTACTACCAAAGGCGCCGCGTATTCGTTCAACATCTTCCGATCTTGTTCGCCTTCCAGAGTGTTCCTTTAGAACACTGCCAGTCTCCTCAAATTTCTTGGTCCATACATAATTACATATAGGTCTCTTCTGGTGGGTGGTTCCTCGTGAAAGGTTGTACGGAATCGCCGATGCACCAGAGTAGGGGACTTCAACTCAGCCATCCATAACACACATTTCGCTTTTTCTTGTGGGATAAACATAATTCAATCTGAAACAAACAAAAAACATTATGACAACAATTTATGCATATGGTGTAGTAACTGGCAAAGTTTCAACATTCTCCCATTAATACTTTAAAAATTACAGAGTTTCAAAGTTCTTTCATTTCGAATGGGTCACCCGGTATATCGAAACCTACGGTAAAATTATTGAATGCCCGGTTAGGTTAATTGTAAGCCCTTGACGATTGGTTAGGTTAAGTCGTGATATTTTCGTTAGTTTTAACAAAAATATCACGACTTAACCAATCGTCAAGGGCGTACAATTAACCTAACCGGGCATTCAATTAACCTAATCGAGCATTCAGTTGACCTAACCGGGCATATATATATAGGGCCGGATCTAGAAGTTGCGAGGCCCTAGGCAGATCTAGAAATTGCGAGGCCCTAGGCCTATATATATGAAAATATGGACTTAATTATCGGTACTATACCAGCAATATTAGAATCCCGTATAGACAGAACTATGCCAGCACTTAAAAATTAAACCAAACCAAAATAATCACGCATGGAAATTGTATAAGAAATATAAATAAACCATACAAATAAGTATAAATTATAATATGAATCAAGATTTGTATCGAAAATATAAGACAATGATTTCTAAGATTTATATAATATTATAGGTAATGACTTTCCATAGTATACAAACGTTTTTCATATGTGATGTATAAGAGATGTTGACATTTCATTTTTTTAATAGTGAGCGATCGACTTATCAGGCTAAATATTAATGCTTTAATATTTGGTTCAGATGCTCCTTGAATATTACAGCAATGCTTTTCTACTTTTCTTCGAGCTAAACTTTTCAATTAATTGAGAATAATCTAATGAATTTGTTATATCGTTTTCTATTGATAACATAGCTAATGATTGCAATCTTGCTTGAGACATGGTGGAACGCAAATATGTTTTAATAAGTTTGAGACGCGAGAAACTTCTTTCAGCCGAAGCAACAGTAACTGGGATGGTTAATACTATTCGAAGTGCAACATAAACATTAGGATAAATCTCACTTAGTTGTTTTTGCACTATATAAACAAGGGCATTTCCGAGATCCGTTTTCTCAGGTATAAACCTGCAAAGTACTTTAAGTTCTTCATAGAGTTCTAAATCATTAATATCACTTGAACAGAACGCGCAAAACGGCTTGAGCGAGGCCCCCTTTGGCGCGAGGCCCTAGGCGATCGCCTAGTTCGCCTATAGCTAAATCCGGGCCTGTATATATATATATATATATATATATATATAGCGTTCAACATCCACCCGGGCAAAGCCGGGTCGCTCCGCCAGTTACTGTATAAGACTAATAAACTGCATGGAGTTCAACGCTGTTCACGATCATATTAATTGTTTATCTTTATGAACACAGACATTACATTATAATTACCAATGAGTGCACATTCAATTGTCCTTAGATATACAGTATTGTGATGTATGTCACATCCGCATCCGCATCCGCATAAAATTCAACATCCGCATCTGCATCCGCTAATTACTAATTTGCTATTTTTATAGCACAGTTTGCCCCTCATTCAGTTCAAATACTGAAACTTGTGCAGTCTTCATTTGATCTTTGATATAACTGGCAATGTCTGTTGTGTATTTGTATAAGTAATTGTTCATGCTACAATACATAACAATGCTATAAGCACACTACTTTCCAAAGGGTGGTGGTTGGGGAAAGTGGTTGGTGGGATGCAAGACGAGTTGGGTCCTCGTCCCGCATCCTGGTAACACAGTTGTATAGCGAAAACTTGTCCAAAAAGAGAAGAGTGTATGTAAATTAAGTATGATTACAACACAAAATTATGTTATCGTATATCTAGTATTTACAACTAACCAAAAACCGAAAGTCAATTAATGAATTAAGTATGAATTAAAACTATCATATTATCAAGCTGACAAATTTATGCATGAATATTCCCCATCCGCGGATGTCTGAAATCTGACATCCGATACATCACTAATACAGTACAGTAACTACAGTATATGTCTGCGTTATATGTTGTTCGACTCGGTTGTCCCCCCTCCACCCCACCTTCTCCCAGTTGGGATACCTTGACTATCACTGCGGCGTTGCCCCAGGTACGGAGTCATCTGTGAGGCGAGGAACATTACATATGCGGGGAACTTTACAAAACTCTCAGTATATCTCAACGTCTCATGGCCGAGTTGGTAACATGGCGCCTCGCCAAATTTGAATCTTCGGTGGCATGGGTTTGAATCACACCAAGATAAATTTATTTCTTATGTATTTAATCTTAAAACTTAAGTTGCTGTCAGTAGGTTGTTCCTGATGAACATAAAAATTATATGCGTGCAATTACGCTAGGTTAATGAAAATAAACCGAAATGGCATTTAAATGATATTTCCTCCAATAGATGGCGCCACCCATTTCGATTAAATTATTTTCAAGGAATCAGTTTCCTAAACAGTATTTCATCAAGCGTCGAAATTTGATGAAAATACTGTTCTCATCTGAGGGCATTTGTTAGATGAAAGAATTTCCGGTACTTTTGCATTATCCTCCCAACACTAATTTTTTTTTATAACGGCTAACGCCTGCGGCGGGCTGTTTTTACCGTAACCTAACCTAACCAAACCTAACCAAATACGAACACTAATTTTTTTTATAATGGAAGGAAAATAAAGTACCATAACCAAAACCAAACCAACATTATATAAAAAAATTAGTGTTGGGAGGATAATGCAAAAGAACCGAATTTCCCACATCTTGATGAAAATTCCAGTCTCAGTGCACAAGTTAAAATCTGTCGTTAAATACTTTTTTTAACTGAATTTTTAGCACCAAATGTTTTTTGTGTTATTCTTGTCCTGATTTTTTAAGGTTCATTATTATGCATACAAAAAAGATTTGCCTATTTGCATTACACATTTTTCAGACTTATAAACGTTTTACAATTAATTAACTAATATATGCGCCTCGGTGGTGTAGTGGTTAGCTGTTCATCCTTCCAAACAATAAAAAAATTGATTGGTAGATAAATGGGTACCCTGGGTAGCCAGTGGTTAAGACGCTGGGCTGCTGGTGGGGCGTGGTTCGGATTCCACGTTAAACTGCAGGTCTAAGGTGGAGTGACAAGTTTGACCTTCGTCAGAATAAACAATTCGGGCGGAAGCAAAATCATGGCTCGAAGTGTATATATATAAATGTCAGACAAATACCACCATTAATTTCGTTTCGTAAATCACTAAAGCAACACTTTATTAATTCCTATTGATGTGTAACATCTCACTTGCACACACACACACACACACACACACACACACATATATATATATATATACATGTGTGTGTGTGTGTGTGTACAATGCAACTTGTAAACAAAAATATCGCAGTCCTTTTTTCAACAATAACAGACGCCTATTCAGCCCCGTAGCCAGGACTTCCCAAGGGGGCGTTCGAAATTGTAGGATTAGTTTAGAGTAGTTTGTGAGATATAAAAAAAATACAAAAAATGCAATTGTTTATTTACTAAATGATGTTATATATTATAATATCACATCTTAAGTTATAACTATGGTTACAAAAGTGGACCTTTCCTGTCAAGGGGAAGGGGGTCATTCGCTCCCCACCCCAGCTACGGGCCTGCTATTATATATGCAAAATTCACAGTCTAAAACTGAATGCAATCATAGCCTATATAAATTATATTTTAGAAGTTTCCATTATATTACGCCATATATATAATGTGCCTCATTTATCTGTATTTTTATTACTTTAAGAATGTCTCATTTTTCATTTGTAATAATAAAAATTAATTGTTTGTATGTCATCATGTATTGTCTACCACTTCTTTTTTTTCTATTATTTCTAAGATTATCTTATTTTTCATTTCTAATGACAGAAATTAATTAAATGCAACTTTATTTTATTTTCCATTATTTCCATTCATTTTCTGTTGTAAATTATCGAAAAGAATCTCAACATGGGCGCAAATCGGTATGGGACAGGGGGTACATGTACCTTCCACATTTTGAAGGCCGGGAACAAAGTATCAATTGTATCCCCGACTATTTGTGAACTATTATGCACTCTTAATAGGGTAACGATATCCCAAAGTAATAAGAGGAATTATAATACATGAATAAATATTATTATTTATTATTATATTATTTGCCACTGAGACCGATGAACCGTATGAGACGATTTCCGCGACGAGTATTTCAATTTCTGCGCGGTTATGGCCACCAATCATGAGAATGAACGTCCCAAGCAAGTCCCAAGAAACTAAAGTTATGTATGGGAATAATGTAATAAGGTTAATTAATTACGGGTTATAAATTAACCCACAAGTAAATTGATCATACAAACAGAATGAATTGTATGTATAAATACCAAACGGAAAGCCAAGCAAATAAAGACGAAGAATTGTATTCGTCAAAAATGGCGCTGGGCATTTTCGTGTAGACTCAAGTACATGGAATGTAAAACATATGCCTGTTAAATACTCATGTAATTTAGGGAAAAAGACATAAATTCAATTGTCTATTTAATGTTGAATAAGTTCGGATAAAAATACCATAGATAGGTTACCCCGAAAGCAGGAAAATAATTACTGTAAAAATTATGTTTTCAAACGAAATGTAGCCATTCACACACGTGGGTTCCGCGTTTCGCTCAAAACAAAGAAAGGCGGCGTTTCAAAAGTGAACGGTCATTTACGTATAAAATGGAAAGACTGTTGAAATTAAATTGTTACATTATTAACAAGTTTAATGGCATGTAAAATTACACCTAAAAGGTTAATAATTCTTACAAATAAGCTTAAACAAAAAAGAGATTCTGATTTGGGTATATAAAGAATCTTACGCCCGACAGCCATGACAAGAGGGACGGAGGTTGATAAACGCATGCGGGCAGTGCATCTCAGAACGTGAAAAAATGAAGGTCACTCTCACAAACGCTGTGTTGAATTTAAATAAGAACGTTAGATTTAATTCTCCTTTTACAGTAAGAACAAAAAAAAAGTTCTTATTGGAAGTTTGCTCAAGTATATAAAAATACAGATATTGTGCCGTAATGATAAATTTCAAATCGTGTGAGCACTTAAAAGCGAAATCGTTCTTCTAAAATCGAGTAAATTACTCACCCAGCTAAAGTGATACGAAAAATTCAAGTCGGTTTAAAAGACTCCCAAAAGAGTCTATTCTATATCCCGGAGGAAGAAAATGGAGACTCCGTATATTTTGTTAGTGTCGGTAAACACTCTAAAATAGTGTGTTCTTGATTCACTGTTAGAAAACGGAGTCCACGCATTCGGGAGAAATATAAAATACACAGGATTATAATGTACAAATTCTCAGAGAATAATTACCACTGTCAAAAGGAAGTAGGTAACAATGTAACTAAGGCATGCATTAAACATTATAATTGGAATGGTCAAATAACCAGATAGGATTCAAATAATTCTATAAAATTCTATTATGTACAAAATACGGTCAAAAGGCCGGGTAGAGAACTAACTGTTGTTCTAAAAGATAAGTCAATTAAAATTGTAGTATGTATGCGTTTATTCATTTTAAATGATCTGGCATATTACAAACGGCTGTATTCAGTTAAACAACTAGCAATTGTAGATCAAAATTGTCTAACAGTCAAATTTAAAGTGTTTGTGCATTTTATTTAATTGTCTCAATATCACATCTTCATTCTTCAGCCAAAATTTCTTTACTGTCCAAAATTTCATTGTTGTATTGTAATTGGTTTAATAAGATCTGTGACGAATATATTATTTTTGTAAAAGGTTTATGATTATCCCCCTACATGAACTGACAGAGATATAAGAATATATAGAGTCACTGATATATATATAACCTTGGGTTAAATCTATATAATGTGGTTTACATGAAAACAGGCTAAAATAAAGGTATAATTAATACCATAAATACATAAATATAAAAAATAAATCATGTCATACATCACACAAATAACAAGCGATAATATTGCTTGTTATTAGTTTCAGTTGCTCCCATTAGGTAGTGCTCACGTTATCCACAGCGATATTATCACTTCATTTTTGTTACGATATTTTAAATACATGTACTAAAAGTCCACTAATTTTTATATCCAAATTTACACCCCACTTTTTGATAGCGATTTGCGCCTATGAATTTCAAAGATTTTTGCCTTAAAAATCTCTGGCTTCCCAACAGCATATTCAAATAAGAATGCTCCTAATGAGACTACTATCCACTAAAATATAAAATTAAACGTTAATGCCAACATTCTGTAAACCTACTGTATATGGATGTGATGTATTATGCAAATGTAATGTTTTCTTCCTAAATAAAAGTTGTTTTTTTTTAAATAAAACGTAGAACGAATTTCAAATTTAGGCCTGGGCCTAGGCGTAAGATTGAGTGGCTGGAGAAAGAATATAATATGTCCAAAAATGTTTTTCGACATTTTTGAACGTATTTCGACAATACCGGGCATAAGAGAAAAACAAATATGGACTGTATACAGTATAAAGTACTCGAGTTTATGAAAAAAAAAATATATAGATTTCGTGTAATTTTATTAACTTTATTAGTTTTTATTGTTTACAAAAACTAATAAAGTAAATGTGTATACATTTAAAAAGTAATCCATTGCCATTTTAAATAAACCCAGAAAGTAGCAGGTAGCCCAAAGTGAAAATTTAATAATGAGAGGGGTTTAAAATTAATACAATTTACGACTTTTAGCCCATTCTACATTCTAGCAACCCTGAACACCGAGGAAATAGTAAAGTTTTGCCCAAAATTTAGTTACAAAATGTGTGTTCTAATTTTTGACCGATGGATTCGTACACAACGGAAAATGTCGTAACTACAAAATAAAATAATGAGGTAATATATATATATATATATATATATATATATATACACAGGGTGTTTGAAAACTTTCTGTACAAATTGTAATGGGGGATAAGGCAACACCAAGACAAACCCTTTTCGTCTATAATTGTATGTCCGCTGACGTCACCATTCAGCGCGATTGGGCGCCGCTGCAATTGGCTAAAAGGTGAAGTGGGCTAGACTGGCGCTTGTCGCGGGCATTCTTAAATCGGACGTAGAACGCGTAACATGGAGCGCTTCACGACTGCTGAGATGGCTGACATGCATATGGTGTATGGGGCTGCCAATGGAAACGGAAGAGCTGCTGTGAGGTTGTACCGACAGCGCTTCCCAAACAGACGTGTGCCAAACCACCAAACGTTTGCGCATTTGCATCGGCGACTGCGAGAAACTGGAACATTCCATGCAAACATGCATGACACTGGTCGGGAGAGAAACGTGCGCACTCCTGACGTCGAGTCGGGCAGGCAGCAGGTACGGCCCAATCAACTTGCCATGGACGATACCCGCCCAAACATTGACGGCGAACCGTTCTTGATGAGCATGCACCCGTGTAGCATGTGGATTTGCGTGCGCCCACACGTGAGAATTGTGCATGTTAAACACACCCTCACGTGTGAAACAGGCCTCATTTGAGAACAGCACATAAGCCGGAAAATTAGGCTGCACCGCTGTCTGCTGCAGAAACCAGCGTGCGAATTCCACACGAAGAGGGTAATCCCGAGGTTGTAATGCCTGGACTCTCTGACGATGAAACGGATGTAACTGTTGCTCGTGCAACACTCTCCAGACCAGGTCGTGGTTCACACGAGGATACGTGCAACACCTCGCGTGCTTGCGCTTGGATTGTCCTCAAATCGCCGCAGGATTTCTTCTTCCATGTCAGGAGTGCGCACGTTTCTCTCCCGACCAGTGTCATGCATGTTTGCATGGAATGTTCCAGTTTCTCGCAGTCGCCGATGCAAATGCGCAAACGTTTGGTGGTTTGGCACACGTCTGTTTGGGAAGCGTTGTCGGTACAACCTCACAGCAGTTCTTCCGTTTCCATTGGCAGCCCCATACACCATATGCATGTCAGCCATCTCAGCAGTCGTGAAGCGCTCCATGTTACGCGTTCTACGTCCGATTTAAGAATGCCCGCGGCAAGCGCCAGTCTAGCCCACTTCACCTTTTAGCCAATTGCAGCGGCGCCCTCTCGCGCCGAATGGTGACGTCAGCGGACATACACTTATAGACGAAAAGGGTTTGTCTTGGTGTTGCCTATCCCCATTACAATTTGTACAAAAAGTTTTCAAATACCCTATATATATATATATATATATATATATATATATATATATATATATATATATATATATATTTTTTTTTTTTTTTCCTTCCTTACTTAACCGCCGATTCGTACCTAGGGAAAGTGGTATATATCTCGGCGAGACAGTGGGTGGGTGGTATCACTGGGTTGGGGTCCGGAGATAGTTGACTAGGGGAGTGAGTAAGGTTCGGTTATTGGATAGGCGGAAAGAGGGGTATGAACTTGGATGCGATGAAGAAGATGGGAGTGGCTGAGGAAAAGGAAAATCGCGTCCGCTGAAAAGTGGGGGCCTACGGCGAGTATGGATTGTAGACGCTCGGATATGGAAATACTGGACAAGAGAGGGAAACACCTATGACGGAGAGCGGACAGGTTCGGGCATTCGACCAGGAGGTGTATGACGGTGATGGGGGTATGGCAGGTAGGGCAGAGCAGATCTGACGATTTAGCCATAAGGTGACCATGCGTAATGCGTGTGTCCTAGGCGGAGACGAGCTAAAATCACTTCTTTTATGACGGGATCGGTGGAACGAAGAGGCCCAGTATCCTAGTTGCGGTTTGATCCTGTGGAGTTTGTTGTGTGTGGCCTGGTCCCATTCCCGTTGCCAGACGGAACGGAAGTGGGAGTGGAGAGTCGGGAAGAAGTCGGAGAAAAGGAGGAGCTGGGAGGAGGCCGGCAGTAAGCAGGCTGTCTTCGCCGTGCGGTCCGCCTCCTCATTACCCTGGATGCGGACATGTGCCGGGACCCAGCAGAAGGCGATTGTCTTGTGTTGGAAAGCCGTTAAAAAGTGGAAGGTTTGCTGGATGGTGCGGACGAGCGGATTGGGGGGGGGGGGTTAAATCTCTCGGGGGAGAAGTGCACTTTGGGAATCCGAATAAATGAAAAAGGAGCTGGCAGAGTGGGTGCACACGATGTCGAGGGCCTCCATAATCGCGAAGAGTTTTGCCGAGAAGACGGAGGCCTCGTGGGGCAGGCTGACGCCTCGAGAAAGCGGCTAGGCCAATATCACCGCTGAGGCGGCCGTACCAACCTCCGAGAGGGAACCATCTGTGTAAATGGGGACAGTGTCCGGGTGTCGGGTTACGTGTTCTCGAAGAGTGACTTATATACTGTAGTGATCGTGGTAGTCTTTGGTAGGGCACACAGGTCCCTGCAAAACTTGATATGGGTGAGGACCCGGGGAGAGTAGATGCTGTATGAGATGGGGATGACTGAGGGAATGTTGGAAAGGTCCAGGAAAGAGCGGACCGCTTCAGTGAAGTGCCAGCTCCGTCCCTGGGGTGGAAGTTCAGAGATCGCCGCGCACAGAAGCGAAGAGGGTAGTCTCTGTGCACGAACGTCCTCATGAAAAGCAGACCCCGTCTGAGGGCGAGAGGGAGGTAATTGCATTCCGCTTGGAGGTTGGAGGATGGGGAAGAGCGGAAGGTACCGGTGGAGAGGCGGAGGCCTCTATTAAGTACCGGGTCCAAGGTACGGAGGCAGGCGTTGGAGGCTGAGCGGTACACGACACTGCCATAGTCCAGCTTCGACTGGACCATGGAAATATAAAGGCGAAGGAGAGAGCGTCGGTATGCGCCCCATGTGGTGTGTGAGAGGTGATCTAGGAGAGCGAGAGGACGTTGGAGGGAGTGCTTCAGGTGTTTGAGATGGGGAGCCCAGCTGAGCCGTCGGTCCAGAATCATGCCCAGAAACTGCGTAGAGGGTACCACCTCAAGAGGATCGCCATATAGCGTGACACAGGGGACGGGAAGGGTTGCGCGTCTTCTCCTGCTGAAGAGCATACACTTGGTCTTGGGGGTGGAGAGGCGGAACCCAACCGACGTCGCCCACCTCTCCACCCGATAGACGTCGAGCTGAATTTGTCGTTGAACAACGAACGGTTCCCGCTCCACGAAGTAGATCGCAAGGTCATCCGCGTAGATGGAAGAACGGATGGTGGGTGGAAGGCTTTTTGAGACTGTGTTCATGACTATGGAAAAGCATAGAACACTGAGGATGCTTCCCTGTGGGACCCCGTCCTCCTGCACGAAGGTGTCTGAGAGGACTGAGCCCACCAGCACTTTAAAGGTTCGGGAGGAGACGAAGCCCTTTATGAAGGTCGGCAAGGCTCCGACGAGACCCAGATTTTGGAGATGACTGAGGATTATTTTCCGACGGGTGGTGTCGTAGGCCTTCTGTATGTAAAAAAAAATGGACAGGACGAAATGTCCACTGTCGAAGGCATTCGGGGGCTCAGAGGGTGAGGAGTCTCTTGGTGGGCTTCTGTGCTCGGGCAAGAAGGGGACGCTTCATTTTCCATTGCGGCACCACCCAGCCTGTCTGGGGTTTCACGGCGGACCCGGGGTAGCGATTGGGGATACCAGAAGGAGCGGGCAGGTGGGAGGGAGGATAGGCCATGGGTGTTGGGGAGGCAGGTACTGTGGGGGTGGAAGGAGATGAACCAGAGTGTTATCGTGGAGGGGTGGAAAAAATGGCACCAGGAGGCAATGGCAGAGCCATAAGACGCATAGGTGCGGCCGAGCTCCCCTTGGCCACACCATGTAGATTCGCCAGTGCCGCATCCATCGGATCATTGGAGGAGAGGATGGTGTCTACATTGGATCTCGCCGTGGGAGGCGGGTCATGTAAATCGGCTACTACTGTCAGAGATTGTTGGGGTAGACTGGAGGGACTTCTGCGGTGGGGTGATATGGGCCTCGTAGACGAAGTGGGGGTGTATAAGGGTCCGAGCCGTCTTCTTAGATCTGGGAAAGAGGGGGAGGCCTGCTGAAAGGCCGGAGAGTCTGACGACTCGCTCCGGCGTCTCCGCCTCGTCGGTTTACCCTGGGCGTTAGGTTCGGATGAGTAAGTAGAGTGCCGGGAGGGCATGGTTCGAGGGGGACGGGACATGGGTGTCCTGGTTCCAGATTCCTGCGGAATCTTTAGCAGATGAGGCGCGTGAAGAGGAGGGATGGTGGTGGGACAGGAGATCGTCGGGTCCAGCGAGGGATGGGAAGCAGTGGTCGAGGGGGGTTTGAGTGTCAGACCAGAGCGGCGTGCCGAGGGAACAGAGCCGAGGGCAGCGGCGTAAGATACCCCCAGCCTCACCTCCTGACTCCGCCCCCTGTCTCGCGCCTTTCAGAGGCTGAGGAAGTCAGCTACCTGCAGGCCTCGGACCTCCTTCTCGAACCTGAAGAAAAGGCATTCGCGGGACGAAGAGAGGTGTGCGCCTTCGCAATTGGAGCATTCGGTGTGCTGCGACACTTGTCTGGGTGAGCGATTTCTCTGCAGCGAACACACAGTTGGTGCGGTTGTCGGCAAACTGAGCTATCGTGCCCGAACTTGTTGCATTTAAAGCAAGGGGTCTGAGATGTATAGGCGTACAGTAAACTCGCACGACGTGCGGTCTCCCATACCCCATACAATACGGTCGGGAGGGACTTAGGTGTTAAAAGTAAGAAGTAGGTGCGGGGTGGGGGAGGCGGTGCCTCCCTTGCGGAATGTGAAGCGATGGATCTTGGTGACACATTGGAGTGCGAGGTCTTCCAGGAGCTCGTTCACTGGGTTCGATAATTAATAGGCGGGTGGCGTAAATAGTGCTCTGACTCTGGTTCAGGCGAGGGTGGGGGGAAACGGACACCGAGCATCCAAGGACCTCAGTGAGGGAGAGTAGGGCTTTCATCTCTGCGGCTGAACGTGATTTTATGAGGAGGGAACCATCCCTCTGTGGTCGTACAATATAGCGGCTGGAGTCACTGCGGGCTCGGATCGACTGAATCGTCCGTTCGGAGATGGTCGGAAGGGACTCAGATTTAGGCCTGATCACTAGGAATTTGTGGATACTTGGAAGGAATAGGGAGGCTGTAGATTCGAGGTGGACTGGAGGATCCAACGGTCGATAGGACGGACGTGAACGCCGACTTCCTCGTCCGCCGTGGGGCTCTCTCCGTGTGGAGGTGGGCCGAGGCGGGCGAGGGGGGCATACGGAGAGAGCAAGAAGTCAGATTTTGGAGGCAAGTCTTGGGTGAAATTTGATTTGCCCGAAAGCGGCAAGTTAATATATATATATATATATATATTAGGGGTGGTCGAAGTTGGTACCAGAAAGTGAATAAACATCCAGTAGTTGTCGTTTCACCTATGAAATGTGAAAATCACAAAGAAATGCATTTTGATAAAAGATCAGAATGCGAATTTAGCTTTTAAGTTTTTAATTTTTTCTGTTGTCGCTTCATGCGTAAAATCCCGTATGCGGCATACGCGCAACCAAAACAAAGTAAACCCAAAATTATTAACTTGTTTCTATAAGCATAAATATCAACGTTTTGCTTGTATTTTTATATAATTATTAATTATGCATCTTTAATAAAAAATAATGGTAAAATATTATATTTCCTGTGACCGTTCACGCTTATTTCTTACATATTGCTGTTCGCATTAACACTTTTCATTATGTTTCAGATTTTTCGGTGTAAATAATGCCGAAAGCGAAAACAAGACACCTGACTCGAAAGAAAAATGAAGAAAAGTATGGAGGTGGTCCTTGTGAATTATTAATGACCGAACCAAGCACTTACAGGCAGCTGATTCAATACTATTATGACTTTAATCATGCTAACCCTGGCGCAGATTTTGGGCCTTAGTGCAGCAAGTTACCAAGGATTTAAAATCCATTTGGTCTTCAGTGAATCCAAGGCTGCCTTTCATTAATGACAAATCTATTGACAGAAAGGTTAAAGACCTACTCACTCTTGTGAAAGACGTTAATCGCAAGCATGCTAAGGCAAGTGTCAAACGAAATCTGGATGCTAACTTGGACAAACTTTTTGATATTTCTGCCTGTTCCTGTTCTTTGGATATTTTGCCTTGCAGTGATTCAAGAGTATACTGTAAGAAGGATAAGTGTACACAAGAACACATCATCTGTGTTTGCCCTCGAAATGCAAAGGTGCCACTTGAAGAAAGAGCATACCTTCGTGATCAGCGATCCAAAACAGGTCCTAAGGGTGCATACCAACTGTCTTCAGTGGATACAGCTGCTGCCAAAAGAGACAGGAAGGCCAAACAAGGACAGCAACATGTACTACCTCAGGAGGAAGTTGAGCTAGGAGGATCTTTCATACAGCCTACAGAGTTGTCTGGACTTACAAGCAGTTCATCTGGTGGCGAGGTTAGTTTCCTTTTATTTATATTAATTATATATAATTATAAATAAATAAAAAATTAAATAAATAAATAAATAAAAATAAATAAATTAAATAAATAAACAAATAAATAAATAAACAGAAAACGCATTAATATTTTCCATTTATTTTCAGGAAGGAGAAGATGAATGGCAGCCTAGGAAGAGGCCTTCAGGAGACTACAGCCTTTTAAAGTTTCTCAGATATGCTATGGAACTTGTCAGAGGTGAATGTTCATCAAATCTGGGCGCAGCTCTTGGGAATGCCTTGCTCCATGACATCAAACACCTACTGAGACCTGAAGTTGACATCAATCACATCATGATTGACAAGTGCAAATTAGACAGGGCCAAAGCCCAAATTAGGGTAGTTAGTGAGGGTGTGGAATCAGAGAAAAAGACACAGCTCATTTGTGTTGGTGTGGATGGGAAGGTTGACGAGAATGCCATGACTTACAAAGAAATAGAGACACCTGAAGGGGAAACTGTTCTCAGAAAGTGTGTTGACGCAGAACATCACCTCACCTTCACCTATGAAGATGGAAAATCTCCTGGCGCCTACTTGACCCACAGAACAATTCTTGTTATAGGCGCCACTGGTGAGGTCCTTGCTCAGGAGACATTCAGTGTTCTTGAAGAATATAATAGCCTTGAAAGTATCCGAGCCATTCTTCTTGATAATACCGCAACCAACACTGGCTGGAAGAGTGGTTTGGTGGTAAAACTTGAAGAAACTCTGGGGAGGAAACTGCACACTATTGGTTGCGCACTGCATCAGAATGAACTCCCACTAAAAGCTCTTTTAAAAAAAATGGATGGAGTGACAACTGGCCCAAGAAGTTTCAGCGGGCCCCTTGGGCAAAAGTGCGCAGAAGATATCCAGGATGAACCTCAGGTACAGTTTGAAGCTGTGGAAACTCCAATCATTGAAGGGTACAATCCAGAGGAAGTACTGAAAGACCTCAGTCATGATCAAAGGCTTCTGTATGAGTACTGCAGAGGGATCGGATCAGGAAGAGTAGATGACAGATGGGCTGCTTGGAAGATTGGTCCACTTAACCATGCAAGATGGTTAACTCTTGCCATACGACTTCTTGGTTTGTACACAAGAGACAACAGACCAAACCTGAATTTGAAAAAGTTGGTCCATTACATTGTTCGAGTTTATGCTCCTGCATGGTTTGAGATAAAGGCATCCTCTAAGCTGCATGATTCTCCTCGCATCCTCTTCTCTGCTATCAGCCGACTGAGGTTGATTCCATTTGATGATGTGAAACGCATTGTAAAGCAGAACATCCAGGGTAATGTTTTCTGCCTCCGACCTGAGAACATCCTCTATGCCATGGTGAAAGATGATGAAGACAGAATCAGGAATCTTGGGCTTCAGACTATACTCACTCTCAAACACAGGTAAATTTTGCGCTTCTTGTAATTAGTATTTTTTTTTTTTTGCCAAAGCTGAGTTATTCTCCAAAAAATATGCAAAAAATATTATAATTGTCACTTTAAGTGGGTAATTTGTTTGTATTATTGAAACGGCAATATTTAAGTACTATTTTTCATTTTTATTTATATTTTTATTTATATTTATATTTTCATTTATATTTACATTTTCATTTTTCATTTATAGAATGGAGAGAGAGCAACCAGGAAGTAGGGGAGAAAATTCCCCAGGTGAATTGGAATGCAAATCGCTGGCATGAGCTCATCGACCTCACTGACCCTGATGTCATGGAACCACCTACCACACAGCACCTATCTGATGAAGAAATCCAGTCATTCATGGACACTAACACTAAACCAGACATTCCAGACTTGCCTTCTCACTCTCAGAGTGTTAAGAGGAGTGTGAAATTAGTGACAGAGGCTTCCCATACCGTGTACGGGTTCGAAACTCGTCACAGATGTATCCTTACTAAAGTACTGAGCAGGCAGATGCGTCCTGCATTTATGTCACAAGGACATTATTCTCAATCTTATGCTGATTTATATGAATAGTTTTTCTTTTTACATGAGAACATGTCATTTTTTGGACTTATCACCTTTTGAAAGTAATTTTTTCAAGTTTTGCAGCCAAAATATGTGAATAAATTAGCAAAAATGCATGTTTTTTCAACGAAATTTTATCATTTTACACTTAAAACACATGATATACATTAGGCATTGCCTCCTCTTGGGATAGAAAATGATATTGAGTTGCTACATCTATAACACTGCCCAACACCAATTTTGCTGATTTAATTCTAACACCTGTTTTTAGGTAACTTTGGTGTGCTGATTTCAAAAATCACCTTAGTTTTTGCCTATCACGTCAGGTTTTCGAGCAATCAAATACGGATATTTTGGAGATATCGCATTTTGGCAGGGTTATGCCCAATTTTTTTCTTTTCAAAAAATAAGTTTTTACATACTCAGACTCAGCATGGAAAAGTAAACAATTGTGCAGGGAGTGAACTTTAATATACAATGGTAATATTGACACATAAAGTGATTAAAAGTGTTTAAATAAGCAAAAAATGAATCCATATTAAAGCAAGCACGGGACCAGTTTTCTTAACATTGTCTTTTTCTTGTTTTCTTACTTTTCAGTGCTGATAAATTTTCTCTTATAGGACTTCCTAGAATGAGAGATGTCAAGACAATCTCTTTGCAGGCTCCAGCAGTAGTCAGCCATCATATGGGTATCCCATCTTCCTTGGTATCGTTCTTCCATCACTTTGATATCTTGATGGAACCTTTCACCTTGCTCTTCACTAACATCACCAAAAATTTATCCAGATGACTGTTGAGATAGTGAACTTTAATGCTCATGTTGCAACCCAACTGCTGAAAGTTTACAAGTAACGTCACTAGCGGAACCGGCTGCTCTCACTCCACCAATGGGAAATCTCTCTCAGATCATGACGTCACGCTCACACCTGGGGAAATCACAGATACCCAAGATTTTAATATGTTGTACATGACCTTTAGATTTAATGCACAGATTTGCGTATTCCACAGATAAAATTTTAACAGCAAAACAGCTGTCAACAGGTCTCAAAAATCATCAATTTTGATAAGCGCCCTTCATGGATCACCCAAAATAGGCATATTGCATTGCACGAAAACTTGATGTGATGGACAAAATCTAAGGTGATTTTTTAAATCAGCACATCAATATTATCCAGAAACAGGTCTTAGAATTAAATCAGCAGCAAACAATTTTTTTTTGTTGGGCAGTGTAATTAGTTAATATTATGTCTTCAAAAATGACGAGTTTACCTATCGCGTATAACGAAAATTGGGTCAAAAACCATAACAAACTTTAATTGCAAATCCGCAAGCAGGCCCTTATCCGTTTGCTCTAAAAAAATTTTTGGGTTCATTTCTCAACCAAACCTAACTACTGGGCACTTATTCACCTTGCTCAAACGCTTTCGTCTAATGACATCCTCAGGAATACTGAAGTAAATAAAGAGTTCGATACTATATATAGGTCACAAAAAAAATATATATATAGAAATAAAAATTGTGGGAGGAGCATACAAATTTGTAAGGACAGACTACCAATTTTAGCACGTTGCCCTTTTTGTCAATCCGTTCTGAACGAATTCAAAACAACAGGGTCAAATGGATTGTTTACGACCAATTTTATAGAAAATGCCTGAATTATGATACATATAGGTCACAAAAAAAATGAAAAAATTAAAAACAAAAATAAATTGAAAAACAAAAATTGTAAGAGGAGCATACAAATTTATAAGGGAAAAACTACCAAAGTTTTAGCACTCTACTCTTCTTGTCTAAATCCATTCTGAACGAATTCAAAACAACAGGATCAAGTGGAAAACGACCTTGGCTCATGTTAAAGTTATTTGTAAGTTGAATAATAGCAGACTCAAGAATATTTCTATTAACAATGTTGCTAGAGTGAAACAAAACTGAAGCATTATTCCAATCAATACAGTGGGATAACTCTGACAAATGGACAAAAAGGGCACTGGACGACTGTCCCGTTCTCACGGAATATTGATGCTGTTTTACACGCGTGTGCAAATCCTTTCCCGTCTGACCAATGTATAAGGAATCACATTGTTCACCACCAATTTTATAGATAATGCGTGAGTTATTGGTAGGGCTAGTTTTAACTATGATATTTTTCACAATATTGTTATATGAAAATATTACATGAACATTCAAAAGTTTAAGTACATTAGCAATGCCTAAAAAGCCTGAGAAAAATGGAAGTACTGTACTAAAATATTCTTTGACAAAGTGCGAGTGTTATTATTCACACGATAGAAGGTTCGTTTTGCCTTGTTAAGACAAGATTCCATAAACGCAGGTGGGTAGCACAGATCACTTCCAATACCGTTGATTTTTTCCAATTCGGCATCGATATATTCCGGACTGGCGATCCTAAGAGCGCGGAGAAACATTGAAGAAAATATGGCCTTCTTAATGGGGGGGTGTCATGTCCAGAGTAAAAGTGTACGTAGGACAAATTGTTTGTTTTTTTCCGATAGATACTCAACTTAAAACCTGGGCTTTCCCTATCTACACGCACATCCAAAAACGGGATTGAGTTGTCTTGTTCCACTTCTAAAGTAAACTTAATGGAGGGGACTTGATCATTTAACTGAAGGAGGAAGTCATCCAGGTCACGATTCATGGGCCAGATGCACAAAATATCGTCGATGTACCGCAACCATGGGATACCAACCCCCAGTATTCTCGGAATCCTATTATTAGCTCTGTGGGTTCTTTTACCTATAAACTCTCCAAATGGCTTTTCAAAGTCTTGTCCCCCATTTTCGGAACTATCTCTGATTCACATGTAAAAAATTCCATGGATCTTACTGAAAAATTGAATAATGTACGCACTGAAACCAAGGATAGATTGATCAGTTTTGACGTTTGTTCATTGTTTACAAGAGTGCCGATTGACGATATGCTTGACTTTCTCTCCAGAGAATTACATAAGTACGACCTGCCACTACCTGCACACATCGTTTTGGAACTCATTAAACTTTGCATCAGAGACTGTAAATTCACTTTAAATAGCGAGTATTATCAACAGGTTTTTGGGATGGCCATGGGCAACCCCTTGTCGCCCCTCCTCTCCAATATTTATATGGAGTTTTTCGAAATTACTTACATTCCGAGAATCCTGTACTAATATTTTGATAATGCACCGTTTTGTATGATTATATATTTACCATTCATGATGCTATTATTTGATCATATGTATATATATATATATATATATATATATATATATATATAATACATTGTATTTCCATTAATTCATGCAAATAAAGAGAATGATATATTGGTTTTTTATTTATTCCTTTTTGTTTGTACACAATTATACCATTTGTTTGGTTTATAAAGCGGATTTCAGAATAGTTAATTAATTGCTATTTGTCAAATCGGTCTTCTAAGCCAACTGACGGATGAATATAAGGATTAATTAATTAAATAAATAACGAAATAGGGCAACTCAACTTTCTAATCCAGATGACGGAAGAATATAAAGATTAATTAAATAAATATTGCTCTCTGGCAACTCAGCCTTCTAAGCCTACTGGCTGATTAATATATGGAATAATTTAATACATAGCGCAATCTGGCAACTGAGCCTTCTAAGCCAATTGGCTGATTAGGGACCCTATAAGAGAGCGGCGGGGTGGCTGAAGGACTCATATGCGCATGGCTAGAGCCGAGCGAAGAACCCCCTCGTCCTCTTCCTCTCTCTCTCTCTCTCTCTTAGGTTAGGTATGCCCCTTTGG
>JAJOZX010001102.1:707500-727500 GCA_023014485.1 Bathynomus jamesi | reverse complement strand
GTTAACTGTATTGTAAAAGGGAACATTTATTATTATTTTTTTTAAGCTTTATTATTAATATTATTTATTTATTTAGAAAAAGGCAGGTTTTTATGTCGTCTCTTTTCGGGGCTAATCTGCGGTGGAGGTAGATATTTTAAAAACTCTTAAAATGCAGATGCCTTTCATTGTATGCACAGGACGTAGATAGTGGTGCGAGTTGAAGTGGCCCATAATTGTTTTGTCCAGACGCTATTGTCTTTGTACCCCAAGGATACACGTTATGATAAGAACTTCTGGCAGGAAGGCAATTTTAGAAAATATGTTTTTCAATCCTTCATACATATTTCAGATGATTTATTGTATGTTTAGGCCTTCCACGGATAAGCTAATCAAACTACAAAACTCCAGGCATCATCAGCTAGTATTTTAAAATCATTTACGCAGAAATTAAAATTCAGTTGACCATATAAATAAACAAATTTATCATACAAAACAAGATTCTTTGAATAAAGCACACCTTATATGAGCAAATACTTATACTGTTCTCTCTCTCTCTCTCTCTCTCTCTCTCTCTCTCTCTCTCTCTCTATATATATATATATATATATATATATATATATATTGGAATAAATAAAACCGCCAACATAGCACTCTTTAGCTTCATGATAAGAATTTCTGATAGGGCGCTCAAATCTTAAACCAATATTTGTTATTGGGACGGTCTCACCCTCCAAAGGGGCATACCTAACCTAAGAGAGAAAGAAAGGGGCTGTGTTCATTCAAAAGCTATATAAACAAACTGGTTTTAGTTTGGTTCTCAGTTGTTGCTTTACCCAATAAATATATATATATATATATATATATATATATATATATAGGGTGAACCAAATGTAGGTGGACAGTAAATGATAACGTTTATTTTGAGAATACATATTTAATTTTTTTGTATACTATAATACAAAATAAAATTTAAATAAATTTAGTTATAATATTTAATATAATAAAACACAAACACCATAGTTATAATGAATACCATAGTTATAATATAATATAACACAAACCGTATTCAACCTACTGTCCACCTACTTTTGGTTCACCGTGTATATATATATATTATATATATATATATATATATATGCAATTATATTAAGCTTCGTTCTGAATCTAGCCTGGCGTCGTCTAACCTAGCCTAGCTTAATTGTTTAAGATTCAAATTGAAGGTCAAACGGCGATATTATAGTCTACCCGCCTAAAAAATATTTACCTTTATTAATAGTAGAATAAATACGCAGGTTTTGCAATAAATTAACAATAAGATTGCATTTTTCAGATAATGTGTTCGAAGAGATATACGAATGATAGTTTTAAAAAAAAATTTGAAACGTGGAATTGGATGTAAAAATGTGGTTTTTAGTCGTTCAAAACTGTCCCTTTGTTTTTATGGATAGTTTAGGAAAGATTGAACGCGTGAAAAAACACGCAATTTCAGTCTGAACTCGCTTTCATTTGTCTTCTTGAAGTAATATGAGGTAATATATGAGTCAGATGTTTTGTTTATTGGGTTAAATTAGGGTTCATTTTGTCAAAATCTGGAGGTAAATAAGTGGATGTTAGTTAATTAAATACGTGATATATATTATATATATATACAAAGGTGGGCACCCGGGCCTCAAAAAGGACCGACGGTCCCGGTCCCGGTCCTTGCCTCAAACTGGACCGACGGTCCCGGTCACGGTCCTTTCTGAAGACAGGACCTAGGAACGACTCGGTCCTCGGTCCTTATATATAATATAAGTGAAAAATTTTATTAAAATGAAAAATGAAATTAAAGACACCGGAAATCTTTAATTTTATTAACGTAAATTATAATTAATACAATACATAAATGATGGAAAAAAGTTATTAAGTTAAATGCTTGAGTTTCCCTTCAAGAAGACTAGCATTTCAAAATGGCTGTCACTGAGCCCTTACCTTTTCGGCTTGAGGACGTCCTTCCCCAAAGAGAAGAGCCTTTCCACGGCGGCACTGGATGGGATAGGCGTGTTAAACTTGATGAACAAGTCCTTCAACGCCGGGCTGGGGAACGAGTCCTTGTTGAAGATGAAGGGTTTCACAGGCCTCTCGCTGAGAAATGTCTCCACCAACTTGGTCCCGGTCTCCTTCGTCTTCTCCCCGCCCTCGTAGAGAGCTTCAAAGAAGTCGTCATTGTCCTGGTCATTCTCACCCTCGCTGCTGCTGTGTCCTTGCCTGAGTCCGCTCTTGCCAGAATCCTCTCCACCATAGACATCATCTGCTTCTTCACCTTGGCCTTGATCTCCTCGACGTCATACATGACGTCGTCCTCCACCAGCCTCACCCAGCCCAATTTGAACTTGGGGTGTAGCGCAGCTGCCAGGAGGAAGTCCATATCCTCAAAATGGGGACCAAACCAACGTTTGATCCCATCCATGACAGCTAATACCAGTGGCTGACACATCTTGACATCGCTGCTTTCCATCTGCTCCTTCAACATTTTGAGAGAGATGGCCAGGGTGGGCAGGAGTGCCCCCATGTACGCCTTGTCCTCCCCTTGCAGGATGTCCAAGGCCTTACAGACCGGCTTCATCACCTCAAGATACTCTTTGAAGAAGTTGATATCAGCTGAAAAAATAGTTAATATTTTAGTCCTGTACTTAAACTTTTTATATTGTACTTTTTACTTTTTACTTTTTACCTTTTCAAAAAGAAAAGTAAAAAAATCAAATATGTATATTGCTCACCAGACGAGAACGAAGGCACCCCAAGAATGTTGCACGTCTGGTGTAGTCCATGAAGCTTCTCCCTGTCTCCGAAGATGTCGACCAGGCGGGACACCCCGTCGTAGACGGAGTTCCATCTCGTAACGGTGGGGACAGTCAGCTGCATCCCTATCTCGGCCTTCATGGTGTCTGAGGCTTGTGAACTTCTTGACTGCTTGTTCCACAGCTCCGTAGCTTTACCAAAGGCGCTCCGGTACGCCTTCCTGTAGGATGGTGAGTTCTTCAGGGCCTTGTCAGCGTCGGAGGTGGCCACTAGGTTCAGGGTGTGGGCGGCGCACCTTGTGTGCTTCGGCAGGACGTATTCAGGATCCTCCGTGGCACCAGCTAAAAAGAAATGTTCAATTTATTCAATAATATATTTGAGTGAAAAGAAAATACCTTACAAGACGTAAAAAGTGAAAAAAAAATCAAGAAATAATAAATAATCCATAATTTACCTTCCAAAAGCGATGCCAGATCCTCAACCTGAACGACGTCCTCATCATCGGGCCGCCCCACACCTTCTTCCTCCTCTTCCTGGACCTCCTCAGGCAGCTCCTCGTCCGTTTTGCCAAAGACACTGCACAATGAAACACAATTATTATATTTTTTTATTTTTTTTATTCAATGTTATCGAAAAAATTAAAAATGTAAAGATTTAAAAGTCAAAAAATTTGAATGAAGAAATTTAAAAAAAAAAATCTGCTTACGTAAATGCCTTGACGAAGTTGCTGCCATTGTCAGTAGTAGTCCTGCAGACCTTGGACTCGATGGCGAAGTCGAAGAGGACCTTGTACATCTCCTTCGCAAGGACCTCGAAGGTGTGTCATCCGGTGAGTCGTCTGCACGCCAAAACTGCCTTCTGCCTGAGGAGGGTGGCCTGGTCAATCCAGTGTACAGTCATCCCCATGTACGACCTTAAATAAAATGGAATGCTTTGAATTGAAATGTAGTATTATAATTTATATTTTCACAGCATTGTAATAAATTGATTAAAATAAACTCAGTTTATTAGTTTCTTTTTGATTGAAGTAAAAAGTAAATTAATTAAAATTTAAACATACTTGTGGGCACATGTCCAAGCGTCTGCCGTAGTAGAGACCGACTGTACAGAGTTGAGGACGTCCCTCAGGTGCTGCCTCTTCTCGTCAAACCTTAAAAAGTTTATTAAAAGACAAAAGTAAAGTAAAAAATTGTAATGTCATCGCTCATCAGTAAAAGAAAAAGAAAAGAAAATACTGTTATCAAGAATGAATTTAAATAGCCAAACAAAAAATACCTGTCTTCAATACGCCTGGTAAGCGTCCTCCTAGACATGGAGTGTTGGCCAGGGACACAGGTGCTAACAAAGTCCTTCCACGAATCGGAGTCGACGACGTCGAGAGGCAACATGTTTCCCACAAATAAGGTGATCAACTAATTAAAAAGAAATAAAAATTTGTTACGTTTCATCATAACTGACTGACATTTGAGTGTAATTTAATGATTATAAATACTTCTAGACAAAGTTGTAAGATTTTTAATTGAATTTACTGACCTTCTCTTCAAAGAGAGCCTTGGTAACTCTGGACCGTCCAGCCATGGCCTCCCGTATAGTCGGCTGAACCATGGTCCTCTGCCTCTTGTCGTCGGGGCGCTCCTGAGGGTCTCCTCGCCGCTTCTTCTTTTTCTGGAGCTCCACCCCGTCTTTGATGTACTGGTCGAACTGGTTCTGGACGTGAGGGTGGCGCCTGGAGACATGTCGCTTGAGGTTGTTTTGGCTCTTGTTGCTTGTCGAGAGGATGTTCTTGTTCGGCAGGCACAGCAAGCACTTGTACTCCAGGTTCTGCTCACCCTTGGGGCCCAGGTATTCAAAGTATTTGTCCAGGTACGGCCAGGGATTGCCGGGTTCAGTTCTTCCGCTAGGAGCTCCAGTTGCTTGACTTGAAGTTGAAGCACTAACATCAGTAGATTCTTCGTCTCCTCCAGGTGCTGAAACAAGTTTCAGTTCAGTCTCAGTCTCTTTCTGAGTCTTCTGGAGGAAACGATCCATCTTCTTTAGAACTTCAAATAATCACTAAACACACTAAAATCACTAAAAAAGACCGTCCGGACCGGACCGTCCGGAATTGCTTGAAAATGGACCGTCGCTCCTCATTTCGGTCCTCAATGAGAAAAGGATCGACTTTCCCGCTCACGGTCCTTAAAAAGGACCGCGTTCCTGGAGTTCAGTCCTTTTGGAACTCGGTCCTGCCCACCTTTGTATATATATATATAAACGTAAAGAACGACGCTTGTATAGGAGAATATTCCGCGCAAGATGAGTAGAGAGAACGAAACAAATGAAAAAATGAGGTAACCACCCGGGAATCGAACCCGGGATCTTCCGATTGCCGGTCAGATATGATAACCATTGCACCATGGGCCTCCTCACTTGAACAAATGCCGTAATTCTCCTACATACGCGCAGAAACCAATGCCCCAAGGGGGCACCTCCCGCATGTCGTACATTATATACATTTTAACTGCAAACACGCAGTATAATTAACGTAAAGAACGACGCTTGTATAGGAGAATATTCCGCGCAAGATGAGGAAAGAGAACGAAACAAATGAAAAAATGAGGTAACCACCCGGGAATCGAACCCGGGATCTTCCGATTGCCGGTCAGATATGATAACTATTACACCATGGGCCTCACTCGAACAAATGCCGTAATTCTCCTACATACGCGCAGAAACCAATGCCCCAAGGGGGCATCTCCCGCATGCCGTACATTATATACATTTTAACTGCAAACACGCAGTATAATTAACGTGAAGAACGACGCTTGTATAGGAGAATATTCCGCGCAAGAGATGAGGAGAGAGAACGAAACAAATGAAAAAATGAGGAACATTCTCCTGTACAAGCGTCGTTCTTTACGTTAATTATACTGCGTGTTTGCAGTTAAAATGTATATAATGTACGGCAGGCGGGAGGTGCCCCCTTGGGGCATTGGTTTCTGCGCGTATGTAGGAGAATTACGGCATTTGTTCGAGTGAGGCCCATGGTGTAATAGTTATCATATCTGACCGGCAATCGGAAGATCCCGGGTTCGATTCCCGGGTGGTTACCTCATTCTTTCATTTGTTTCGTTCTCTCTCCTCATCTTGCGCGGTATATTCTCCTATACAAGCGTCGTTCTTTACGTTAATTATACTGCGTGTTTGCAGTTAAAATGTATATAATGTACGACATGCGGGAGGTGCCCCCTTGGGGCATTGGTTTCTGCGCGTATGTAGGAGAATTACGGCATTTGTTCGAGTGAGGCCCATGGTGTAATGGTTATCATATCTGACCGGCAATCGGAAGATCCCGCGTTCGATTCCCGGGTGGTTACCTCATTTTTTCATTTGCTTCGTTCTCTCTCCTCATCTTGCGCGGAATATTCTCCTATACAAGCGTCGTTCTTTACGTTAATTGTACTGCGTGTTTGCAGTTAAAATATATATATATATATATATATATATATATATATATATATATATATATATATGTAGCGGATCGACAAGAAATAGACAACAAATAGACAGACAGATCTTTTCCTTCCACGCTATCATCAAAGAGTCTTGGAAAACACACGTGGGCAAAGAGTCAAACAATGAAACGTCTGTTTCTTTCCCAAAAAGCAAAGGACGCGCGAACAAGGCGTCTTAAGATTTGGTGCGAAGTCCTACGTCACAGGAACTACGTATAAAAGCGAGCACCCACTCACACTCCTTCTCACTTCATTAGCGCTTCCATTTCGTTAGACTACTCTGTACGTTGTCACCCCTCATCAGCTTTAACCGGCTCAAGACCAAGGCTCACTTCAACACCTCATTCAAGAAACGAAGCATCATTGGAAGTGATCTACCAATACTGCCGCAGCAAACCACAACGGCATCAGGAATTCCCTTGGTCTCTTCATCACTGCATCAACCGGTTGTCAATCATCCTCGAGAGCACCGGCAAGGTTGCAACGCTACGAGAAGCATCCTCAAGGTGGACACATTGCGTGACTCGACGGCGAAAGCTACAAACCCAAATCACTCCACATCTGGTCAGCTTTTACCGATTTATGAAGAACGGTCGTCTACGAGACTCCATTAGGCCCATCATACCTTGACTTACGGAACAAACTTCCAAGAGACAACAACAGCCGGGCCTACTCCTACAAGATCCTCTTCATTCCATCCACCACAACCGGGCCTACATCTCCTTCGCAAGGCCTAATCCAGCACGACCAACGCGTGAGCGACCAGCTTCCAGAGGACGATCAACGACACTCGACGGTAATAGTTTCCTTTCAACACTCCTTCAACAGCGTTTCATCGTCCGGTAAGCTAAGTACATCATATTCTAAGTACTCGTGTGAAGCCTACATTAGCCTACCGCCGAACGGTAGGCTATACTCCCAAAGTGAGTAATTAAACGTTCCAATTGACTCTCGTGAAAGAACGCAGTAGGCCTTTCTCCTAATTCAAGTGTCCTTCAGAACCTGTAATTCACATCATCCGCTATTGTGTTCACTTATGTATTTGTGCGATAAATAAGTTCTCTACTGCAGGCCTAATTCATATACAGTGTATATTCCCTCAACTATCATTAGGCCTATCCCAAACGCACGTGCATTCTTTATATCATTACTAGGCCCATTCAATCATCTAGCCTACTTAATCAGAGTGTCATGTTTTCCATTCAATGTACCAAACGCACGTGCATTCTTTATATCATTTACTAGGCCCATTCAATGTTCTATGTTGCATGCCATTTACATACCATCGATGAGTATATTACTTATACGTGTCAATTAAGCTATTAACATTTCATCTTATTAGCTAAGTCTATGTATAAGCATAACGTAAAACTATCAATTAATTACCGTTATTCTTTGTTATACCACAGTGAATAAATAACGGCTTTATTTTCATAATAAAAATAAAGTACCGAGACTTATTCTATTCAGTGTACCAAAACGTACGCGCTTTCTGTGTCATTAATAGGCCTCTTTCACAGATCATTTATGCATAATCTGTAGCTTCCCTAATCAGTGTATTACATAACCTATTTGTTATATTATTACGTACATGCATTATTTTTGTATTCACTAAGTCTCATATTTCAGGTTGTGTCCCATTTTGTATACCATTAAGCCTCACATAAACGAGCGCATTTCAAAGGTCATTATCGAATTGTTAAGCTTTCTAGTCAGTCTTTCCATTGTATTTTCACTGTGAAAATTAATATAAATATTTTCTTAATTAAACTACAAAACATAAGGTGTCTTTATAACCTTAATATTAATTTGCTTGGGTGTAATCCAAGCTGGTGACCCTCGCTGCCATTTCGGTCACTTCCAATAGTATGGTGGGCCTAATCAAATAACCATTATTCCAATCGGTGATACTGTATATCATAAATTATTAACCCAGCCTTTCATTAATAAGCAATCAGTCATTGCATCAATTAATCATTGCATACAATTAAATCATTATCACCTTAAACGGCTAAAACTAGGTCCACTATAAATTGGTGTAACCCTGGAGTGACTCGAACGTAATTTCAAGTTAATTTTCACAGTGAACCTGTTGTTTAGTGGTTAGGGACATTTTCTTAATTTTAAGTATTCTTTTATTGCATTAACAAATAGCGGTGATATCAAATATTAAATTTATACACGGTACAACATATACGGCGCGTCAATAGGCCTATCTACATCTGTGACTGGTGTTATTTTCCCGTACACATTAGGCCCCAAACACATTACGGTAATCTCTTTTGGCACATGATAAACGTTTTCGCGCGAAAAATATGCAGCAGGAAAACAACAATGCCACTACATCCCACACTAACGGCGGTTCCAACAGAATCCCCACTTTTTGGCCCGCGGATCCCCGCACATGGTTCTTACAGGTGGAATACCATTGCGAGTACCAGAACATAACAAGAAGCGAGGCCAAGTTTAACCTCGTAGCCTCGCAACTCACACCAGAGGTCGCTTTCGAGGTGCGAGACATCCTCGCCAAGAGGCCCCAAGAAGACCCCTATGAGACGTTGAAAACCGCCGTTTTGGAGCGAACGGCCATGTCAGAGCAAAACCGCCTCCGGAGATTACTCGCGACCGAAGAGCTTGGCGACAGATCCACGTCGCAGTTCCTGCGACACATGCAGCAGCTCCTGGGGGATTCAGCCAATGTTATTGAGCACTCGTTCTTCCGCCAACTTTTCATACAACGCCTACCACCGCAGGTCCAACGAGTGCTGGTGACGAAACCAGACACCTCGTTGAAGGACCTGGCGGATAGAGCAGACAGGGTTTTGGACATAGAAACGCCACAAGTGGCCGGAGTCGCCTCATCACCCCCTCCCCCAACCGCGCCCGTCAACAACTTGGTGGAGACTGTCGCGAAGTTGGCCACCATGGTAGAAGGTCTTTTTCGCGATGTACGCGAGTTGCAAACGCGTGACCGAAGCAGATCACGCGACCCCCAGCACCGCAACCCACGACCCCGTTCCCGGTCCCGCACCCCCGTTTCCAACGACGAACCGGGCGTATGCTGGTACCACAGGATATTCGGCGGTCAAGCCCGGAAATGCACAGCCCCCTGTCTTCGGGCGGGAAACGTATCAGTAACGGCGTCTCAAGGCCCCGGCCCGCTGTCTCATGCTCAAGGCTTCCACGGCGTCCGCCTATTCTTCGTCACAGACGCCCATTCCAAGATACGTTTCTTGGTTGATACCGGCGCCCAAGTCAGTCTCCTCCCCCCCTCCCCACAAGAGCGGTTACATCCCAGTTGGGAGACTGAATTACACGCGGTGAACTCGACTCCCATTCAAACATTCGGTCAAAAATCCCTTACCCTCAACCTCGGACTTAGGAGAACCTTCCGTTGGGTTTTTCTCATCGCCGACGTGCAACAGCCAATCTTAGGTGCAGATTTTCTGCAGCATTACGACCTAGGAGTGGACGTTAGACGCCGGAGACTCATCGACCACAAGACCAGCCTCAGCGTGCAAGGCGTTTTCTCCCGTACGTCAGCGCCTCCGCCAGTATATTCAGTGGCTCGCCCTGAGTCACCGTACGGTACACTACTGGCTGAGTTTCCATCGGTGACATGCCCTTGCAACCGCGAGGTGCCAGTGAAGCACAATGTACTCCACTATATTCAGACTGCAGGACCCCCGAAGAATGCTCGTCCTCGACGTTTGGCCCCGGACCGTCTGCGCATCGCAAAGGCAGAGTTCGAACACATGATCGAACTAGGAATCGTCCGGCCTTCCAAAAGCTCTTGGGCCGCACCGTTACACATGGTCCGCAAAAAGACTGAGGGCGACTGACGTCCTGTGGGCGATTACAGGGCGCTCAACACTTGCACAGTGCCCGACCGCTACCCTCCCCCCCTTCTGCACGATTTTGCCGCCAATCTCTCTGGGTGTAAGGTTTTCTCCAAACTGGACCTCGTCAGGGCCTACCATCAAATCCCGGTAGCCCCAGAGGACGTTCCCAAAACCGCGATAATAACGCCCTTTGGACTCTTCGAATACATCCGCATGCCTTTCGGCCTCCGGAACGCGGCACAGACTTTTCAGAGATTTATCGACGACGTCCTTCGGAGTCTCCCCTTCTGCTTTGCCTACGTAGACGACCTCCTCATCGCCAGCAGTGATGAAGTGGAACATGCCAAACACCTTCGGCAGGTTTTCGCTCGACTCGAGGAGTATGGAGTCGTCATCAACCCCAGCAAGTGCCAGTTTGACGTCCCCGAACTGCGGTTCCTCAGTCATCAAATTACAGGCAACGGTATCTCCCCCAACCCCCATAAGGTTGACGTCATTAAGGAATTCCCCCCCCCCTACCACGCAAAGAAAACTGCGGGAATTCTTAAGTATGACAAACTTTTATCGCAGATTCATTCCCCATTGCGCGCACCTCCTCCGCCCTTTGTATGCCCTGCTGCGCCCCTGCAGGAGGGGATCCTCTACGTCAATTCCATGGCCTGAAGAGGCCCAGTGAGCGTTCGAGTCGGCTAAGTCAGCCCTCATTGATGCGACCCAGCTGTCTCACCCTCATCCTGACGCAGAAATCAGCCTCGTCGTGGATGCTTCTGACACTGCGGCAGGCGCCGTGTTACAACAAGCATCAGGAGATGGTTGGCAGCCCTTAGCCTTTTTCTCACGCGCATTCAAACCAACGGAAACCAGATATAGCACTTTCGGTCGAGAATTGCTTGCGGTTTATCTGGCGACTAAACACTTCCGCCACTACTTAGAGGGGAGAGAATTCATTATATTCACGGATCATCGTCCGCTTACGTTTGCTATCAATTCCCAATCCGACCGGTATTTCCCCAGGGAAATGAGACACTTGGACTACGTCTCACAATTCACTGGCGATCTTCGGCACATAAAAGGCCACGCAAATACCGCAGCGGACGCTCTATCGCGAGTCACGATTAACGCGTCCCTTGTTCCGCCAGCGGTGACGTCATCGACTACGAAGCCATAGCAGAAGCTCAACGAGGAGACGATGAACTGCAGCAGCTCAGTAGTGCATCCACGTCGTTACAACTGGAAGAGATTCCACTGCCTTCTTCCTCACGGACCCTCACGGTCGACGTTTCTACAGGATCACACCGTCCTTTCGTCCCCGAGAAATTCTGACGCGAAATTTTTAATAGGCTTCATTCTCTTTCTCACCCCGGAATTCGCGCATCTCAGGCTCTCGTCACCTCTCGTTTCGTCTGGCCCAGCATCAACCGTGACGTCAGACGTTGGGCCCAAGCTTGCATAAAGTGCCAGAAAGCAAAAATTCAACGTCACACGACGGCACCTTTAGCTGTTTTTCGTCCCACCGACGCACGTTTCGATCACGTACATCTGGACCTCGTCGGCCCATTTCCACACTCAGAAGGTTACACGTACCTCCTCACCTGCGTCGATCGATTCACGCGTTGGCCTGAGGCGATCCCTATAAAGGACATCACGGCTGAATCCGCCGCCCGCGCTTTCGTCAGTGGTTGGGTGTCCCGTTTGGAGTCCCATCAACAATCACTACTGACCGTGGTCGGCAATTCGAATCCGCCCTGTGGAAGAGCCTGACACAAATTTTAGGTTGTTCCCGGATTCGGACTACAGCATATAGGCCCATGGCCAATGGCCTCGTCGAGCGACTACACCGTCACCTGAAGGCGTCCCTCAGGATGACCACCACCGGCCCACGTTGGACCGACGCCCTTCCCCTTGTCCTCCTGAGAATTCGGGCAGCGCTCAAGGATGACCTGCAATGTACATCGGCCGAATTGGTGTACGGTACTCCCCTGCGTCTACCCGGCGAATTCTTCACTTCGTCAGGAGCACATCCTTCGGTGGACGGCAGCACGTATGCCGACGCCTTAAGGACGACCATGCGCAATTTTCGTCCGGTTTCCCCGCGTCATCCCAATACTCGTCGCATTTTTGTCCCCGCCCAGTTGTCCTCCTGCACCCACGCCTTCGTCAGAAACGACACCGTCCGTCCTCCCCTACAACATCCATACGATGGGCCTTTTCCAGTGCTGCGGAGAGGTGACAAAACTTTCACCCTCGACCGTGCGGGACGCAAGGACGTAGTGTCAATCGACCGCCTAAAGCCGGCGTACCTCGAGGACGACGCAATTTCCCCACAACCTACTACAGCAGACACAATTCTCCCCATTTCCCCAACCCAGGAAGATACCTCGCGCCCTCCCGCCAACGAAGCACCGCTAGACACAAGAACTGGTGTCCGTACTCGGAGCGGCCGCGTCAGTTTCGCCCCGAAATGGTGATCCTTTTATCATCGTTCCTTCGTCTCTGAGAGGGAACTACTTGTAGCGGATCGACAAGAAATAGACCAACAAATAGACAGACAGATCTTTTCCTTCCACGCTATCATCAAAGAGTCTTGGAAAACACACGTGGGCAAAGAAAGAGTCAAACAATGAAACGTCTGTTTCTGTCCCAAAAAGCAAAGGACGCGCGAACAAGGCGTCTTAAGATTTGGTGCGAAGTCCTACGTCACAGGAACTGCATATAAAAGCGAGCACCCACTCACACTCCTTCTCACTTCATTAGCGCTTCCATTTCGTTAGACTACTCTGTACGTTGTCACCCCTCATCAGCTTTAACCGGCTCAAGACCAAGGCTCACTTCAACACCACATTCAAGAAACGAAGCATCATTGGAAGTGATCTACCAATACTGCCGCAGCAAACCACAACGGCATCTGGAATTCCCTTGGTCTCTTCATTACCCCATCAACCGGTTGTCAATCATCCTCGAGAGCACCGGCAAGGTTGCAACGCTACGAGAAGCATCCTCAAGGTGGACACATTGCGTGACTCGACGGCGAAAGCTACAAACCCAAATCACTCCACATCTGGTCAGCTTTTACCGATTTATGAAGAACGGTCGTCTACGAGACTCCATTAGGCCCATCATACCTTGACTTACGGAACAAACTTCCAAGAGACAACAACAGCCGGGCCTACTCCTACAAGATCCTCTTCATTCCATCCACCACAACCGGGCCTACATCTCCTTCGCAAGAGGCCTAATCCACGGCACGACCAACGCGTGAGCGACCAGCTTCCAGAGGACGATCAACGACACTTCGAGCCTACGGTAATACTGTAGGTTCCTTTTCAACACTCCTTCAACAGCGGTTTCATCGTTCCGGTAAGCTAAGTACATCATATTCTAAGTACTCGTGTGAAGCCTACATTAGCCTACCACCGAACGGTAGGCTATACTCCCAAAGTGTGTAATTAAGCGTTCCAACTGACTCTCGTGAAAGAACGCAGTAGGCCTGATCTCCAATTCAAGTGTCATTTCAATACTGTAATTCACATCATCCGCCATTGTGTTCACTTATGTATTTGTGCGATAAATAAGTTCTCTACTGCAAGCCTAATTCATTTACAGTGTATATTCCCTCAACTATCATTAGGCCTATCCCAAACGCACGTGCATTCTTTATATCATTACTAGGCTCATTCAATCATCTAGCCTACTTAATCAGAGTGTCATGTTTTCCATTCAATGTACCAAACGCACGTGCATTCTTTATATCATTTACTAGGCCCATTCAATATTCTATGTTGCATGCCATTTACATACCATCGATGAGTATATTACTTATTACGTGTCAATTAAGCTATTAACATTTCATCTTATTAGCTAAGTCTATGTCATAAGCATAACGTAAAACTATCAATTAATTACCGTTAATTCTTTGTTATACCACAGTGAATAAATAACGGCTTTATTTTCATAATAAAAATAAAGTACCGAAACTTTTCTATTCAGTGTACCAAAACGTACGCGCTTTCTGTGTCATTAATAGGCCTCTTTCACAGGTCATTTATGCATAATCTGTAGCATCCCAAATCAGTGTATTACATAACCTATTTGTTATATTATTACGTACATGCATTATTTTTGTATTCACTAAGTTTCATATTTCAGGTTGTGTCCCATTTTGTATACCATTAAGCCTCACATAAACGAGCGTATTTCAAAGGTCATTATAGAATTGTTAAGTTTTCTAGTCAGTGTCTTTCTATTTTAATTTTCACTGTGAAAATTAATATAAATATTTTCTTAATTAAACTACAAAACCATAAGGTACTTTTTATAACCTTAATATTAATTTGCTTGGGTATAATCCAAGCTGGTGACCCTCGCTGCCATTTCGGTCACTTCCAATAGTATGGAGGGCCTAATCAAATAACCACTTATTCCAATCGGTGATACTGTATGACATCATAAATTATTAACCCAGCCTTTCATTAATAAGCCATCAGTCATTGCATCAATTAATCATTGCATACAATTAAATCATTATCACCTTAAACGGCTAAAAACTAGGTCCACTATATATATATAATATATATATATATACAGTATATATATATATATATATATATATATATATATCATACAATGATGGACTAAAATAGATTAAACATATTTATTATTTATTGTTTTACATTTCATGCCACTGGTGAAATATGAAGTTTAGTTACATTACATGCGTACACACTCTTAATTTTATCGTGATTTCCCTCGTATGTTTAGATCTTATTTATTGAATATCTCGCAACGAGACATCGTTTCATAGATTCGAGACAGTAGCAAATTGGATTGAAAAATGCTTAAAGACCAGTTCTGGGGCATTCGCTTTCGCAGATGGGTATACTTTCGTATTTTAATAGATATCTGTGTCAAGAGGCGTACGGAAGACATCTTAATGTTGCTTTTAAATTGACAATGATGGAATGAAAAAAATATTTACGGTAAAAATCATGTCAAACGGGGTTGATTCACTTCTCTTAACATTTTTATATATTTGTTATGAATTTATATATATATATATATAATATATATATATATATATATACATACATACATATATTCGCTGTATTCGTATGAGAGTATTACACCAGTAAACAACGAAATGAAACATATGAAAGTCGAATGTCCCGTTATAATCCGTCGAGAAATTACAGTGATTTTATAATAATTATAGCGAAACGATTGCCTTTTCTTTGGTTTCATTTCCTTCCATGTAAACAATTTCATGCGTGACTTTTGTTTTAGAAGTTAATGCAGCTCCATTTGCCTCCATGATACATAAATTGCACACAAACATCCGCGTTAGATGCGCGTTTAACCGTGCATGTTATGACAGAAACTTGCCAGCGTCCGTGCCTCAGGAGTAACACCGTTTCTCTCGAAGCGAAGTGAATATTGAGGTAGGGGGTTCGATTCCCGATGATACTGGCAATAATAATAATAATAATACAGGAGTTAGAGTTACGGGCTAGGCGTTAGAGTGCTGTGCCAGTTTCTGACCCTCCTAAATGATTATGAAGGAAAATGACTTTTGATGCGAATTAAACTGCTTTTTTATAACCCACATGAATTGTTATAATTTATCATTGCCTGCGATAATTTCCTTATAATTATCTTTTATTTTTATAAACTCGATTATTAGTAAATAAATGACAGACTTTGACTACAATAAAGTACAGTATAAAAAACGTGATTAAGGCGCGCATGAATCAACACTCAGTATGATTCGATATTATTACATCGTATAAGACATTTGCCATAAAAATATATCATGAAACTGATTCCTCAACTGATACTTATCATATTGTACCTTTACTCGCAATATAATTGCACGTTCCTCACCCTATTTTCTAAGGTATAAATATGTCATCAACTGTACACTGTAATGTATCTAATTTATAATAGTTTCCTATATTTTTTTCGAATGAGGTAAGGTGTACTTCATTTTGTGTAGTGTTTCATAATTTATCCGGAAATTAGATTTTGATATTCCGGAAACATTCGGAAAAAAGGTTCATTTTGGTAATTTTGTTTTATCAGTCGTAAGCACCAGAATTCTTTATAGATGAATATGATGATTGTTAAACTTAAAGAGTTACAGAGTTACAGACTAAGAAATACCCTGAGATCCACTCTAGGCTTGCGAGCCCAATATTATATAATATCATGCAATAATATTAAAAATTATTAATCATTAGAATACGAGCTGTTATTCAGGTGAAAGCTAGAGGAGTTAAACCCAGCGAATATATATATATATATATATATATATATATATATATATATATATATATATATATAAATTCATAACAAATATATAAAAATGTTAAGAGAAGTGAATCAACCCCGTTTGACATGATTTTTACCGTAATTACTTTTTTCATTCCATCATTGTCAATTTAAAACCAACATTAAGATGTCTTCCGTACGCCTCTTGACACATATATCTACTAAAATACCAAAGTATACCCATCTGCGAAAGCGAATGCCCCAGAACTGGTCTTTAAGCATTCTTCAATCCAATTTGCTACTGTTCCGAATCTATGAAACGATGTCTCGTTGCGAGATATTCAATAAATAAGATCTAAACATACGAGGGAAATCACGATAAAATCAAGAGTGTGTACGCATGTAATGTAACTAAACTTCATATTTCACCAGTGGCATGAAATGTAAAACGATAAATAATAAATATTTTTAATCTAATTTAGTCCTTCATTGTATGATATATATATATATATATATATATATATATATATATATATATATATATATATATATATATATATATATATATATATATATCATGTATTTAATTAAACTAACATTCACTCATCTACCTCCAGATTTTGACAAAATGAACCCTAATTAGACAATTGAAAACGAGTTCAGACTCAAATTGAGTGTTTTATCACGCGTTCAATCTTTCCTAAACTATCCATAAAAACAAAGGGACAGTTTTGAACGACTAAAAACCACATTTTTACGTTGTTTATTTATTGCAAAACCTACGTATTTATTCTACTATTAATAAAGGTAAATATTTTTTAGGCGGGTAGACTATAATATCACCGTTTGACCTTCAATTTGAATCTTAAACAATTAAGCTGGGCTAGGTTAGACGACGCCAGGCTAGGTTCAGAACGAAGCTTAATATAATTGCATATATATATATATATATATATTTATTTATTGGGTAAAGCAACAACTGAGAACCAAACCAAAATCAGTTTGTTTTATGTAGCTTTTGAATGAACACAGCCCCTTTCTTTCTCTCTTAGGTTAGGTATGCCCCTTTGGAGGGTGAGACCGTCCCATTAACAAATATTAGTTTAAGATTTGAGCGCCCTATCAGAAATTCTTATCATGAAGCTAAAGAGTGCTATGTTGGCGGTTTTATTTATTCCAATATATATATATATATATAGAGAGAGAGAGAGAGAGACAATAGAAGTAGTTGCTCATATGAGGTGTGCTTTATTCAAAGAATCTTGTTTTGTATGATAAATTTGTTTATTTATATGGTCAACTCAATTTTAATTTCTGCGTAAATGATTTTAAAATACTAGCTGATGATGCCTGGAGTTTTGTAGTTTGATTAGCTTATCCTTGGAAGGCCTAAACATACAATAAATCATCTGAAATATGTATGAAGGATTGAAAAACACCTTTTCTAAAATTATCTTCCTGCCAGAAGTTCTTATCATAACGTGTATCCTTGGGGTACAAAGACAATAGCGTCTGGACAAAACAATTATGGGCCACTTCAACTCGCACCACTATCTACGTCCTGTGCATACAATGAAAGACATCTGCATTTTAAGATAGTTTTTAAAATATCTGCCTCCACCGCAGATTAGCCCCGAAAAGAGACGACATAAAAACCTGCCTTTTTCTAAATAAATAAATAATATTAATAATAAAGCTTAAAAAAAAATAAATGTTCCCTTTTACAATACAGTTAACAAAAATATAAAAAAGGAAAGAATCAAATTTAAAGACAAAGCGAAAATTTTAAAGTAAAGAGGAGGTAATCGGAGTGAAAATTGCGCAACCTCTGTACACGCTAACAAATGCTTCTAACTGGAGGTTTAAGGCAAGATAAACATCCAGTCCCTTTATAAAGGATTCGACCGAATTACTTTGAACTACCCTGGCTGGCAATCCATTCCACATATTAACTATACGACTGAGGAAAAAGTTTAGCTTCATTAGAATTAAAATGTTTACCCACTAATTTGAAACCATTACTGCGAGTTATATTTGCATTTTTGGATGTGAAATATTTTTGGCCTTGACATCAAACCTTTAATTATTTTAAATACCTGGATTAAATCCCGAACACGCCTTTTCACGAGTGAGAATAAATTTAACGTTTCTAAATGGGTAGCGTATGATTTATTTTTAAGTCTAGGAAACATCTTAGTTACACTTTTATTACGAGAAAGGCGTTTATTAAGATGAATGGACAATATTAAGAGAAATGAAACAATTGAATAGTTTCATTTAACAATAGACGCATTGTGAAAACATCTGTTTGGGTGGAAATATCCTTTCAGTCAATGGTCGGATTTGGAACTGAGAAGGTGGATTGTGTGTGTGTGTGTGTGTGTGTGTGTGTGTGTGTGACGGGGTGTCATTAGGGACATTTATTGTTTTATTTTTTCCGTAGGGAGTGTTTACACGAATTTTTGGTGAATATGAAAAAATTATTATTTTTAAAATCAGCAAGAATTCATAATTATAAATATTATAAATAAAAAATTTCCCTCGTACGAATTGTTCATTTATTTTTTATTTTTTTATTTTTCCCCGTAGGAAGTGTTTACACTAATTTTAGATGAACTTTTTTTCGTAAGAATTGTTCATTTATTGATACAACTTTTATATATACTGTATATATATATATATACATATATATATATATAGACAGAGAGAGAGAGAGAGATATATATATATATATATATAGAGATAGATAGATGGTTAGATAGACGGATAGATGGACGGACAGGCAGATAGATAGATAGAGAGATAGATGGATAGATAGACGATAGATAGATATATGTATCTTTATTATTATGCTGAGACAAAAATATTGTGAATGTAATTCGTATAAACAATATATATGGGGTTAAAGTTTCGCGATTTTTTGAAAGTTTTTTTCGGTGTTTTAATTATTTTCTTTTTTCGTACGACTTTTTTACACTCGCCTTAGACCTACGGGGAAACATTAGGTGTTTATTTTTCCCGTACGAAGTGTTTTACACCGCCTTAGACCTACGGGGAAACGTTAGGGGTTTATTTTTCCCGTACGAAGTATTTTACACCGCCTTAGACCTACGGGGAAACATTAGGGTACCCTGCACAAGTGGAAGGCCCCCCGGTTCGAGCCCCATTTAACGCGCGACGCACATGTGTACATGGCTCTATTATGTGTGAGTTTAACGTTTTGCATCGCAGAACATAAAGACAATATATTTAAATTATGTATATATATATATATATATATATATGTATATATTTCCTGTGCTAATATATTGATAATACTATGTTTTGTATATTTTGAAATGTGAGTTTAGCGTTTTGCACCGTTGAACATAAAGACAATATTTTTAAATTGTGTGTATATATATATACATAAATATATATATATATATATATATATATATATATATATATATATATATTTCCTGTACTAATATAGTGATAATACTATGTTTTGTATATTTTCAAGTGTGAGTTTAGCGTTTTGCACCGTAGAAGATATGATTATACGTATCGTATATTTTCAATATATTTAATATAACAATATTTTTCCTGTACTAATAGTTTGATAATGCACCGTTTTGTATGATTATATATTTTC
>JAJOZX010001102.1:675000-702500 GCA_023014485.1 Bathynomus jamesi | reverse complement strand
CCAAGCGTTAATGTTTCGTGTACGGGTTTGTTCCAGCATGAAACAATCATGTGAATACTTGTGTCCATTATACCGGGCAATCAGAATTTTTCCGACACACGGAGTAATATCAGCTTTAATGTTTTATCATTCCCCAGATTGCGCACCAGACATTTTTGTTCAGGATGATTTTCACGAACTAAACACATTTTATTCACACTCCGGTGCATTATTTCAGAGAAACATGTGCCCATATTTATCCTTTTTGCCTAGCAAGTGATACGCGTCTCTAAATTATATTAAAAACTCAAACAGGCCTTTAGCCACAACCTCACTACGAACCTCGTCATCATATATATGAATGTAGTGGTAAAAGTATTTGAGCTTATCCATGATGACAAGATTTACATTCTCAGCCGCAGGGCACGAGTACTCGGTATGATGCAGCATGACATAATACCGCTTGTCATACCACTCATCAACAACTTACTACCCATACCCGTTGCTTCTCTTCTGCACGTGTTGTTTCTTTCACTTCACGGTATATGTACCCTTTTATACAGTTTAGCACTACAACGTAGTCCTACATCGTTTGTGCTGCGAAATCCTGCAATGCTCTCGCCAGAATATCCATAGAGTATTTGAACCTCTTGCCCCCTCACGCTTTGCACGGTTCAATGTAGCTTTAAAAGTCTCAAATGAGGGAGAGCTAGGGAGTCTTTCAGTATTCACCACATCTTCTGACTTTACCGAATACAACTTCATAAACGTCGAGCACGCAGTATGAAAGGTACCCATCACTATTTTTCGTTTACGTGTTATTTCTTCAAATACATATCTGAGTCCAGGGCTTGCAGCGGTCAACTAAGCACGCAGTGGTAAAGATATGCCCAGGTTGTAGCAGGAGTCACGTGACCTTTGATCAATCATAAGTGGGCAGAGCTTAGGACTTTTTTCCTACACACACACCAACACGCACCCACACACACACACAAAGGAGAAAATGAAACCCTAATTGAAATAGGATTTATTTAAAAACATATTCAAATATACGTAATAAATAAAATAAAGATATCGTTAACAGGTACACAAAGGTTACGGTATCGTACATGCCAGGCACCTGGGAACTTTTTCTATAGGTGTTACGACACACCTTCGTACCCCTAAGTTCCTTCACGACCCCCAGTTTCTGTGCCCGAAAATTGTGGGTTCCTACAATCAGTTGGGGTGGCTGGTCACTCTCATCTTCTAAGCACACTAGCTCCTTCAGCGAGTCAAAGTTAACGACCCGACGCTTCGCTGGTTAAGCGTGCTGACCTTCGCCTTCACGATATATTTCATCTCTTCCCCCACTCTCACTCGTACCCCATACGTTTTTGGCCCTGTTGATACAAAAGAGTCAGCGTATGCACTATCACCATACTCATCCTTGATCTCGTCAGTCAACTCTCCGAGAAATTCACCAATAGGCGGCATGTATTCACCCTCCCTCGCTGTGAATATTACGCTATCTGTGTCAGCGTACAGGACCCTCCTCCCAAGAGAGTGCAGCAGTCTCCAAAGCTTGATGCGTGCTTATGTCGTTGTGAAGCTGGCTACAGGTATGTTTGTAACACGTGAGGCATCTGTGGCTAATTCTGTGATGTTGTACTATATTATGTACGTATTACCTACATTCACGATCTCCATGACCTCTTTGTCGGGGTCAATGGCATAATCCCACACCTCGTTATAATTTTTTGCCAGATGAACGTTCCCCTTGCCTGTATTCTGTGCAAATTTTCCCCAAAGACTATTTAGGCACAAATTTGCACTAAAGCGCTTGCCTGGGTTCTTAACAACTTGGGCTCGGTCAAGTTGTATCTCTTCACTGTCAGAGTAGCGCTGAATATACGCCGATTTTTCACCCTCGCTCTCAACCCCTCGCGGATACCCTGATGCCTCTACCTTATCCTTCAAAAAAGTGTTTATATTTGGCGTGAAAAGGTTGGGTAGCTTTTGAAACCTCCACACCTCTTATATCTTCAATATTCTGTAGCCATGGCGAACGGCTAGGTCCAGCTCAGGGCTTGTATAAATGTATATACACCTCTGATCTTTCGCTGGTCGGTTGTGTGATTACAGGCCACATTGTTCTCCTCTGCGCACTTCACGCACATGGAAACATGAGCTTGTGATCTATAATGACGGGTAAGATCAGCATCCATAAATCGCGAGGGAGGAGCACGTCTACGAAGGAAAGGCCAAAATAGTTCTTGTTCAAATTTGCTGAGAACTTCTCGATGGTGGGCAGGGCTGGGCCCACCAGCTTTTCAGGTGCTCCTACGGGGTACGGAGTGTTCTTCATCACGTAGTGGTATAAAGAGCAGAAGTATAACTTCAATGGGTTTGTACGCCCTCCGAACAAGTTATCACCACATTTGAGAGGATCCAACACCATTTAACGCTTGATGGTGTTTATTTCTTCACGGTACTCTCCATCTGTTTCCATCTGTGCATCATACTCATGCTCTCACAAGATCTTGTGAGTGAACTGGGAGTGTATAAGCTGATCGCGGGTGCGGGTCCATGCAAGACTGTCGACAGGAGATGTACCGTGGATATCTCTTAAGATTCCACACTCAGGACGTGGGCATCCATGCCACCAGCAACCGTTAAAGGAGTACAAAGTCTTCTCACCAGTGGCCCGGTCTTCGCTTAGACCATCAACCCATAAAACACGACCATTGATCTTAATGGGTACTTCATCCGTGTTGCGAGCATGCTTTATGTATACCCGGTTTGCTGTTGTAGATGCATGAGCCAGTAAATAGCCTTGTGTCCATAACTGCGAGGTTTGTTTCTGTGAACGACGGCTAAGATGTCTTTAGGCATGAAATTGTTCTTGAACACAGTAAAGCACAATAATGCGATTGTGGTTGCGACTTGCAGCGGATCGCAGTGGAAACGGTCTATGTACATCCTTCTGAAGCCCTGGAAACATACTCTAAGCACGCGCACAATAACATTCACATTCGTCAGCTATATTGTAAGGATTATCTTCATTAAAACTTGTAGTAGCGGTCAAAATCTTCACGCTCACTATCACTCATGTTGGTGGAGTTAAAGTAATGTTTGGGGGAAGGTAGTCCTACGTAATTTAAAGTGTCGCTAGTGAGGAAAGTGTAAGGGAAATACTCTTGTGAAACTTCGGCGGCTACAACCATCACCTTGGGTAGCTTGGCTAGTTTACAAGGTGTGGATAATAAAGTATCTTTAAACTGAACATCATCTCTTATTTGCATTTGTATAAGTTTGTTTCTCCTTTTCAAGGGTCGCCTGTAAATATCTCTGATTACTTATGTTCAAGCAGTTCCTTATAAAGGAACTGTGTGTCAAATTTTGCCCCGTTATGGGCAAGAATATACAGTCATTTTTTTGAACTTCTCCGCTAGCTTGACAATATAGGACACAAAGAGTTTCACAGGGCTGTCGTGTGCAATCGTTTAAAAAAAGTTTGTCCTTTTACCACATTTGCGCCACTCATCACATTCGACTTCCATGCACTCATCGCAGATAGTCTGGCTTACAAGTAGAGGTGGGATAACCTCTTTGGTTTCAGCAGCCGTGTATGTTTCTATATCGTAGTACAGTTATACAAGGTCTATTTTTAGGCTTAGCATCTTTCATATAACATACATGCTTTACACCATCCGCCTTATATTTCTCATAGCATGTAGGACAGTGACTTTCATCACATTCATACTTGAATTTCCCCCAATTATCCATCATATGAAACATACCACATTCACAGATTCTCATTTTCTTGCAAGTGCCAATTGGCTTATGGAGTTCGAAACAGTTATTATTGAAAAATGTGCGTCTCCAGACATTACAGTCCCTCTTTTTAGCTTCAACTACACGGCTTTCACATTTGGATCTTTTACACTGCTCACATACCATGTGACATTCCTTACAATGTTTCACTATATCATCCGCAAACTCAAGACATCCTTTACACAAATCATATGCCGTCCATATTTTCGACTTTTATCATAACTCGTGTAAAGAGCCCTTATATTACGGATGGGGAGATACGTTGTTCCTGACAATCCTAAAATAAGTAGGGGTCTTGTACGATCTCCCACACAACTTTTGAAAACTTACACAGTCCTACGACGATCATCCATTCAGAATTCAACTATACAAACATTCATTTCCTGCTCTACCCTTCTCAGCTCTTCAGGACCCATATTAAACTCAAACTCAAGCTTGCAATCTGAAGCCAATTTACGGGCACGCTGTACATTGTACAACCGTAGGCAACCAAATTTTTTTGACCCAGGTATTTAACACAGCAAACATATGGGCTAAGACTACTGCTATAAAGCCGCAACCACGATCGGTGTTTATATGCCGTCTGTAAATATCCCGCGAATTGAAGTTAAAAGTATAAGATGTGGCACTATGACTTGCAACCCGAAATACTCTGTCAATATCTATTGTGAAGTTGTCCATGTTGAAGGTTGTACTACTTTGATAGGCCTCCATTATACGGCTCAAAATATAATCTATATCTACAGTAGCCAAGTGTCTGTATGGTACTACTACCTAAAAATCATCTACATCCCCGTCATCTGACCCGAACCCGAAGGACAGCCTCGTCGTGTCTTCACGTTCGTCGCGGTTCTGAAGGGCAAACTTCACAATATGTTCAACTACGAGTCGCAGACTGTGTTCAACACCGTTGCTGTACAGGGTTCCAGGGTCAACCCTGACTATATACCGATTTCTAGTCAAGGCCGGGGTGGGGGTGGCGGTGCGCAACAGTTCGAATGTTATACCTTCCTCTACAGCAGGAGAAGCTGCTGCTGCTGTGGAGGATGCAACCGGAATTGAACAGGAGTAAGGGGGCACATTTTTATTAGTGGGGGAGCTAGTGTGGGGGTTGTGTCGTAAGACTTAGAGGGCTGGGGCTCTATTACTGGGGGTCTAACAACCGGTGCACTCATGGCACGTTTTATACCTGATGTGGAAGGCTCTTCATCATGCCTCCGCTTTGAATTGTCGCGTGGTGGTGCTACAGGTGTAGCTGGTGTGGGCTCGTCAGCAGGGGTGGAATCTGTAACCACAACTACACTGTCATCGGGTTCGTCTGTTATATCGATGATGGGGACATGATACTGTAACTCGTCGTCATTTACGGTTCTGTGGAAGAAGAGGAAAAACAAGACTGTAGAATATAAGGAACACCACTTAAATTTTTATTACACAGGGTGTTTCAGGTCGCCCCTAGAAATGTGGAAAAGAAACATTTCATATTAGTTACGGAATTACTATGACAAACTTCAAATACCAAATACAAACTGCATATTCCACCAATTTGTACATAATTTGTAATTTGTATTTGGTATTTGAAGTTTGTCAGAGTAATTCCGTAACTAATATGAAGTGTTTCTTTTCCATATTTCTAGTGGCGACCTGAAACACCCTGTATTTTGTAAATGTTCCACTTAGGGGTGTGACGTGTTAGATATGAAATCTGTAGAAAAATTCAGGTTCATTCTGGAATCACCGGCCTCATCATACAATCGTCCACACCATCGCACGATTGGGACAACACCTAACGATGTTTTAGAAAGAGGTACGCCCACAGAGCGTGAGGTGAGAAGAGATAATCGTGGAGCACCGCCACACTCTACACGTTTCAAAATCAATGATTATGTAAGGCTATCGCGTTCGGGAAATAAATTCGCGAAGGGCTTTGAGCAAGGATGGACACGTGAGAGTTTTAAAGTTATGGCTATGAGACCTAAGGTGATATAATGCTGTATAACGTTGAAGATTTGAATGGGGAAGAAATTGCAGGAGGCTTTTACCGCGAGGAGTTGCAGAAAGTGACATTTAATTTAGGAAGCAATGTGTTTAAAATTGAAAAATTTTAGGCAGCAAAGGTTCAGGAAAGAGAAAAATGTACCTGGTGAAATGGCTAGGGTACCCAGAAAGCTTCAACACCTCTAAAAGCTGATGCAATAATGAAGCTTAAATAGTATGCAACATGGCTCCTAACCACTTCTATGTCACACTATCGTCGTCTTCTTCTCTGTCTGTACATCCTCACAACACCCTGGCCAAATTTGTAACAGAATTCCATGGGCCCATTGAATTGGAACGTGATTCGTATGAGGTGGGGATATGCGAAATTCAGCTATCCACCAGCTTCTTAGGTATTAATTATAAAGAAACCGTTTTTACGATTCTTAGAGATCATGATGAGTGTGAAAATGCAGGGGTAATTAGAGATGAAACGATGGAGTGGGGAGGCACTGTATTACACTTCAGTAGTAACACTAGGTCCAGGTTGTTATGGTGCGGCCGAGGATGTTGTGAGAGACTTAAACGGAAGTTTAAGAAGCTAACATCTTACGGCTGATTTAGTATACGAAATCATAAACAAAGAAACCCTGCACATGCTCTGACCCTAAAATCACAGGATAATAGAAATATTAAAGACAAAGGACTTTTCAAAATTATAACCTAGGACCGATATAGATCAGCGCTCCAAAGAGATACCTTCACAAGGCAAAACATGACTTGTCCAGCCTAATGTATCAACTGAAATTGGAGAAATTGGGCGATGGCTATACACCCCCATACATGTTCTATATTTACAGCAACATCGTGGAGCACCAGTTTGTTGGGGATACCCAGGCACGACTGCTGCGCATCGCTCACATACCCAACCATAAGGGGAAGAGCCTGAGCATTACATATGACAAACCCCATTATGTGAATGTCGCCACTAGTCTATGAACGAATATCTCAATATAAGCACACCGGACAAAAAATTAGTCACCCCTCTCAGAATGTACCTAATAACGTGTGACGGCGCCTCTGGCCTTGATAACCGCACGAATCCGGCGAGTTTAGTATGCGGAGGTACGCCTGCTGGTTCAAATTCATCGTCACTGGAACGAGAGGGCCCATTTCGTGGAACGAAAAACATCCCCAGAACATCACGGAACCACCTCCAGCCTGAACAACACCTTCGACGCATTCAGGATTAAAGGCTTCATTGGACCTGCGATGTACTCGTCGCCCCCCATTGGAGAACAAACAAAAACGGGACTCATCGGACCAAATTACACGTTTCCAATCTGCCGCAGTCCAGTTTTTGTGCCTCTGAGCCATTTATAACGTGCCAATTTGTGACTTGCTGTTAACAGCGGCCTCTTCCGTGGTACCCTGCTCCAGATGTCCATCGCATGCAGTTCTCGTCGCAATGTCCGTTCAGAAATTGGTCGCTGGAGAACCTCATTGGTTTCTTGGAGCAATTGTTCTCTGGTTTGAAAACGATTTGCAGTTACTAGACGAGAAACATGGCGGCGGTCCCTATTGTCGAGAATTGTTTTCCGGCCACAGTTACGCCGTCGAGTTTCAGTTGATTGCGAACTACACCACTCTTTGTAAACTCGCTGGACAGTACGCGTTGACACACCAACAAATTGGGCTACTTCAAACATTTTGTGTCCGTGGGCTCTGCCAAACACGATGGCTCCTTTTTGCCACTGAGTAACGTCTGCCTCACGACCCATTTTGCAGACTATATCCAACACACACTTTGTTCTTCACCACCCCACGAAACAGATCTGATCCTGTGTGCTACGTCACCGCTACTTGTCACTTACCAATGCTACATCAGCGGCCTCTGTGTGACCTTGAACTTCCTACTATCGGTGCTATTAGGGGTGACTAAATTTTTGTCCGGTGTGCTTATGTCGAGGGGTACGTCCCTAAAAGGGCCCTCGATTTGTTTTAGACGACTACGGACAATGAATACCAGGGTTGGTCCCCTTGGTTGGAGTCGGAATTATATCCGAAGGATAATAGACACGTCACTCTCGGGTTACCAGTGGATGCACTCGGCGCTCGCGCCTTGTCAAAAATGTGTGTGGATGTCACTGACCACTCTTACCTCAATTGGTCGTAAAGTTTCGGAAGATCACCTTTGAGTGCTTCCGTACGGAGGTTGAAACGAGTTTATGCGGTGAATGGAAACGACTACTAAATTTAACAGAGTCTTTTTAATAATTCACTTTGAATACAGAATTCTTTTTATATCAAAAATAAATTTAATTAAATTAAATTAATTAGTAAATTAACTTTGAACAGGTTGACTAAAGCTCAATATACAATTTTTATATATATCTGAAGTTAAGTTCCATTATCAAATGGAAGCTAAGTTGACCGGGAGGGGTAGTGCCACTGCAGGAATATTACAGACTTAGGTCACAGAGTTTACGTATTATGAAGATTGTCAGAAAGCAAAGAACCTCGTTTCCGACGCTCTCGGGGTTTTTATAACCTCGGGGTAGGCGGAGACGAGGTAAACTAAGGGTCACCCTCTTACGGGCGGAGCCTAACAGCAAGCGCCTATAATAGTTTTCCATATTCGAATTTAAGCGGAGGCGACGTTAATTTACTGCCTCGATTGGGAGATGGAACTTCGGGAGAGTTCCGGGGGCGAACCAATCATGATCGAAATAGGTTTCGCGGAATTTACATTTTTCTTTTGATAGTAAAGCATAATTGTAGGATCGAGAGGCGCCAGGGGGGCGGCCTGGAAGGAGGGTCGAACCTATACAAAAGGGAACTGATTTGGAAGGAATTTACAGGGCGCAAATGAATTTCATAATCGAGAGAATCACTTTTGCGTGATTCTTCCTAAAAGAGAAATAGGGGTTAGGAAGAGCTGAAATTTGGTATGCGAGTAGGTCGAGCTAGGGGAAATCTGGTGGGCTATAGGTTGACACAATTATGCTTTATCTATGGGAATAGATCAGGTTTTTTAGGAAAATTTAATAATAAAAAATATAAAAACTGAGATGTTTATAGACGCTTGCCTTGCATCACGTGATGCTGACAATAATAGAGACGCGGAGGGATCGAAGAATTCATGCGATGTGCATATTTTCATATGCACCTCGCATCTAACAATTTAGATTTGGATTACGGATTTATGTGGATTACATGGGATTTATGGGATTTATACGGATTAATGGGATTTATGGGATTTATACGGATTACATTGGATTTCTCCGCGCATGAAAGAATGCACACTCTGTGATATCAGAACAAAGGAATTTTGGGTTCAAGGTTTAGAATACAATTCGTCGGAGACGAACTCTTTTGTACCGTAAGGATTTACACTACGGGACACTACCTCCCCTTCTGCAAAAGTAACAATTAAACAAAAAAAATAATACGGTCAACAGTTTTAAGCAGAAACAAAAACTAATATGTACATGCTAGCTAACTAATTAAAATTTGGATTTCTCGGTGTAGTGACAGCTAACGGGGGGCCGAAGATTGGGGCAGACCGTCCGGGGCTTCTTCCGAAGGTGAGGGCTCCGAAGTAGGGGCATTCCACTTCAGTCGTCGACACGGGCGGCAAGCAAGGAAGATGAATATAATTATTAGTATTAGTAAGACAGCGCGGCGTTGACGTAGGTGAGGGGCTGAACGTGGGATAAGACATGAGACCGTTCTTGGAGGGTTTCGGTGATACGATCCAATTGCTGATCCCAAGGGGGATAGTTAAAGGAAGGTACAAGAGTTACAGAGGCAAGAGGAAGGTTGAAGAGAGGATTGGTGGGAGGTGAGCCATAGGGTGTACAAGACGAGGCGTGTTGTTAAGGGAGCGTACTCTGGGGTTTGTGGATATAAAGCTAGAGGTAATAATAGAACAACCGGAGGGGATTCTACTAACTGGATCCAATTGTATCATACTACGGTTGTTCGGGCAATCCAGGGTTGCTTCACGTTTTTGGGGGATGGACAGGAGGAGATCGGAACTTATTTGGAATTTGGTTGACAAAGGTGTTCTACAGTGAGTAATGTCGCGGGTGGTAAACCGGGTGTACTGTTGGTAGGTTTTGGAAAGGAAAAAGTATGGGTGTTCTGTGTGTAAGATGAAACGGGTCACGTTTTCCCTCATAGAGTAAACTGTGGGAAAAAGGGGTGAAAGTATAAGCGTTGTATATTTGAGCATCGAAGAAGGGTATAACAATAATGATAGAGAATGGAGACAAAGGTAAGCATAGTGGCCGAAGTTAACATTATTAATAATTTTGGGTGTGTTAGCGGTTACTTCCGAGAAGTTCTCCAGGACGGGAATTTGGGTCTCACCTTGGGTTTGACCGAAGGTCGGTCCGGGGGACGAAGGGGGTGAGGTGGATGGGTCGCTGAGGTAGTGGCTAGGGACTCGGGTATTCGCGCAGTTGGAGCAGGCCGAGTCGATGGCAGCTGGGGGGTTTTCGGTGGTAGGGAGGGGCTTTGTGGAGGTGTCTTGTCTTGTGTAGGTGTCTTAGGGACGGAGTGGAGTGTGGGTACGGGGTCGGAGCTTGGCTCGAGTAAAGGGCTATGTGTGTGTTCTAGTGACTCGGGTATTCGCGATTGGGAGCGAGTCCACGGGCCTTGCGACGACTCCTGTGGTCGAAATCGATATGTCACCGTAGGGTCTGTTTTAAGGTCGTCGATAGGTGAGGGTGGTGATGGTGAGTCGGGGGGCTCCTCACTGGCTGCGGGGCCCTCCGGTAGAATTTTAAAGTTTGGAGTTGTCTCCGGGGCTTCTTCCAAAGGTGAGGAAGGAGCAGCAGGGAGTGGCTCCAGTTCATTTTCAGGTTCAAGGATAGCTTCCTCAGGCTGTACGGACAGGGTAGTCCGAGGGGGCCTTAGGTAGTTTTCCCACTCGTCCGACTTCTCGGTTTCGGTAGTGGTAACGCGGGGTTGGGTTGTATCCCCTTGTTGTCGGGACGACTTCGGTTGAGGGGGATTCGGATCCTCATTCGTAACCTTAATTTGGTTGGCATGAACAACCTTTTTCTTTAAGGTTTGTAAGTGTTGGATGGTGAAGGTGTTATGCCCCAGGTCTTCGAGGACGCGATATGGCCCTACCCATTTTGGACAGAGTTTTCGACTGAGGCCCGGAGGCTTCGTACCTGCCAACCAGCAACGGTTTCCAGGTATTACGGTCCGTTGCTTAGGGTACCGCTTGTGTTGGTAGTGGACCATTCGGTCGGTCTCATGGTTGAGACATCGTCGTGTATCTTCGAAAACCTGAAACGAATGGCGAGCCAGGTCGTCCGCATAGCGTTGAGGCTCCTGTAGGTCAAATCCCTCTTCGGTGGAGTCGTTTGGGAGGTCGAAAGGAAATCTTGCATCGTAATGATACAATCTAAAATGAGGGGTGTCCCCGATGAGTTGACTGTGGTTGTTGTTAACAGTCCACTGCACCATGGAGATGCACTCGTCCCAATTACGTTGGTCCGCGTCCACGAGATGTCGTAGGACGTTAAGGATCTTTTCGTTCTGCCTCTCAACCAGACCATTTGCTGCCGGATGGTACGGTGTTATTTGTACCTTTTGGATGTGGAGACGTTTGCATAACTCTACGAACATCGCGGAGGTAAATTCCCGAGCGTTGTCCGAGAGCAACACGACCGGCGTGTTGTGCCGTTGAATTACTCGTTCGAGTAAACACTTGGCAATTATCTCCGATGTATGGGCAGGCACAGGTACAATTTCATTATACCTGGTAAAATGGTCGGTGAAAACGACAACGTATTTGTTTCCATTTCGACTTTGGATAAAGGGGCCCATCACGTCCATTCCTACGCGCTCCCAAGGTCTAACAGGAACGGGGTACGCATGCATATGCGCGGTGGGCGGACGCGCTCCTTTATGCCTGGCACATGCGAGCATGCCTTGCAATGTTCTGTTACCTTGGTGCGCGTGAGTGGGAAATGGTAACGCGCTTGGACCAACTTTAGGGTTCGTTCAATTCCGGGATGCCCAGCACAAACGCTGTCGTGGCAAAGTTTGATTGCCACGTCTTGAAGACTCTCGGGAACTTCTACCACGTATTGCCCAGGAGAAATTTGATAATTCAAAATTTGATCCTGGAAAGCATACAACTGGTGAAGTTCCGAATTTGGTTGGGCTTTTAATTGCTGCACCAAATTAGAATATACGAGTCCTTGCGTTGTGCCTCGAAGAGCGTGTCTCTATCGAAATTGGGAATAGTCTCAATCCGATGAATTCCACGGACCTCTTCGGGTTTATTTATTCGGGATAAACAATCCGGGAGAACGTTGAGTTTTCCGGGACGGTGAACGTATTCGGGGCTAAAGTCCTGGACGGTAAGAGCCCAGCGACCTAATCGCCCGTCGGGTAGTTTTTTAGAAAATATGAGGTTAACGGAGCGTGGTCCGTTTTTACTGTTATTTTATACCCGTAGATAATATTCTTGAACTTCTTCAGGGCCCATACGATGGCTAAAGCTTCTCGTTCAGTCCCTGAATAGTTACGTTCGGGTTTGGATAGTAACCGACTCGCATAAGCCACAGGTAGTTCGGTACCTTCTACTTCTTGGAGTAGGACGGCACCTAACCCGTAGTTAGAAGCGTCCGTGGCTACTATAAAAGGTTTACCAAAATCCGGGAACTGCAGTATGGGTTCTTGCAGGAGTTTGTCGCGGAGATCAGTGAAGGCTTCCTGATGCTCAGAATTCCATTCAAAAGTAGCCTTCTTTTTGAACAAATTGGTCAAAGGAGCGGCTATGTCTGAAAACCTAGGAATGAAATTGCGATAGAATCCTACAAACCCGATAAAGGTTCGCACTTCATCAACGTTTCGAGGAACAGGGTAATTTAGGAGAACCTGAAGTTTGGCGGGATCCGGTCGGATTCCGTCAGAGGCAAGAAGAAATCCTAAATACACAAGCGAGGATCGGAAAAATTGGCACTTAGTCAATTTTAGTTTGAGATTCTCGTTCGAAAGACGTTGGAAGACTTTGGCAAGACGTACGAAATGTTCTTCGACTGTATCGCTATAGATCACTATGTCATCTAGATAGACTAAGGCATGAGACCCTAATAATCCGGACAACACAATGTTCATAAGTCGAGAGAAATTCGGGACCGTTTCGGCACCCGAATGGCAAAACATTCCACTCGTAATGGCCCTGGTTGGTAGTGAACGCAGTACATGGCCGTGACTCTGGAGACAGAGACATCTGCCAGTACCCTGAAGCTAAATCCAGCGAGGTAAAATATTTAGCTTTACCAACATATTGAATGACCTCCTGCATGTTGGGAAGCGGAAATCGGTCTGGAACGGTCACTTTATTCAGGCGTCGGTAGTCGATGCACGGTCTTAACGTTCCGTCCTTCTTCTTGACCAGGATCAACGGAGAAGACCAAGGACTAACCGACGGTCGGATAACATCCAAATCTAACATCTCCTTCACGTGTTCCTCAACAACCAACTGCTGGGAGTGCGGAACGCGATATGGCGGAATGTAGATGGGCTTTGTGTTATCCGCGAGATTAATATGAAAGGGGACGAGGTTTGAACGTCCCAAAGCATCACCCTTGAGTGCGATGATGCTTTCGTGTTCGACCAAGAAGTCCAATAATTGGTCAAACAAGTCCGGGTCGCTGCAAAGGAAAGAATTTGCGGGATCGGACTCTAGACATGCTTTGTAATTAGCACGTAATGTTTGCTGAGGTACGCCTCCAGGAGTACACCTGCGTACGTCGTGAGAAATACGAATAGGCTCAGCTTGGGCCAAATAGGCCTTGCCTATTACCGTATTAGGTTGTAACGTAATGGATTCGGAACCAACATTAGCGCACAATAGAGGGATAGTTGCCTCTTCGCTAGTGCACAGACTGCGTGCAATTACTAAGCCTGAATGTTGAACTTGGTTTTCAAGAACATTCTCCACGACTACTGAAGTCGCAGGATCCACGTAAGTACCATCGTTAAAGGTAACAATTACGCGGAAGCAGACCTGTTGGTTGGGCTCAAGAACGAATTCTTCCTTAACTCTCAACTGAAACTCATCGGTTGGAACAGACTCTGAACTAACTTTCAAGGAACGCCGGACTTGGCGTGCAACGGGATTTTCACCCGACTCTAAACCATCACACGGCGACAAAGCCGGAAAAAATGGAATCCCTCCATTACTAGGATTACAACAATCCTGTAGGGTTCCATCAAAATCGGGAACATCTTCCGAAAAAACCTTCAACTCTGCTTCAACAGCAGTTGAAAAACGAACCTCTGGGTTCGACTCCGTATTCACTAACGGAATAAGTTGTCCGTGCACTTGGACAACGTTGGTTTCAAACTTAAGATCCCAACCATTTCCTTTTAGGAAGGGATAACCGAGTAAAATGTCGGTAGGAAAGTGCATAGAGTCTTGTACGATTACGCAATCGGCATTGAAGCCTAACTTGCCGAGTTTCAGTTTAAGTCTAACTTGCCCCATGGAGGGTATGGTTCCTCCATTAACGTTCTTAAAACAACCTTCGACGGGAAAAGTTCCAATTTGGAAACTCCCGGAATTTTATTCAAACTAGACTGTTTAATCAGGTTAGCGTTGCTACCTGTGTCTAGTAAACCAAACATATCTACACTTCGAACGCGAAGTGGAATAACAGCATCTTCAAACGTATTACTAATTGTGCAAACATATGACGTGGGAACGTCAACAGAGTTTGCCACAATTCTCTGTGAAGCGGGACGAGACTCATAGGTCTCGGGTTCAATGCAAGGGATTTCTGAAAAGGGGAACTTAAAGGATTCTACAGTGGTATCTGGATTATTCCGTGCAGGGCCCTCGGGGTCCTTAAGTGGAGCAGTAACTCCTGGTTTTTCCCACAACGGAATAGCTACCCCTGGGGAGGGCAACCCGGCTCGTCCTCTTACTGGAATCCTGGAGCCGGCAGGTCCTCTAAAAAATCATCGGGCAGATTGGTCGTCTCCCGACTTTCCAGTTCTAAGGCTGGTGATCTGGTGTATCCCAGCTCGGTCAAACATTCTGTAAAAATATTTCGAACTTCCTGGTTCGATAGATTAGGGTTAGGGTTAGTTATATAAGAGGGGGTTCCCTCAGGGTATCCCTTCTTCTTTGGCCTCCTGGGAGGTCGAGATCCTTTGGACCACTCATCCCGTCGCTGGGGCGGTGCACCCTTCTCCCGGCATTTGGGACGATCTCCCCGCCGGTGACCGGATTCCCTGCAGGAATCGCAATAAGCAGCCGCCCTGCATTGTTTTATACCATGTCCTACTTGACAGCAGTTGTAACACCGTAGGGGCGAACTTGGGGGAGTCTGTCGCGATGAGTTTGGTCGAGACTGGTTCGACGGCGCGGGCGTTGCAGAAGCAAACTTTTGCTTCTGGGGCCTTCCTGTTTGTTCGGTAGTATAACGGATGGACTGGGAGGTTTTGGTTCGTTCTTCCCTCGGTTGACGAATATTCAGATCAGTTGAGTTTGGACACGACTCCTTCATTTTGTTCACGACCGTTGCTAACGACGCGGTGAGATCCGCGTGTTTCTGGAATCTAACTTGGTGGTGACTTGGTAGGTTCGCATACATGGCCGAAAAGGACAATATCTTCGCCGTTTGCGAGGACATTTTATAATCAAAAGCTCCGTCAAGGGCTAAGATGACACTATTCATAGTGCCTTGAATGCGATTCCTAAACTCCATAAAATCTTCACCATCCTGCCAACGCAATCGGAACAAATTCGTCATGGCCACAAATGGTTGAGTGTCGCTGACATCTCGGAAATTGTCCAAGAGAATCCGACGATACTGGGTCCATGTAGTGGCCGCTTCTAAGTCGGGGTTAGTGTCAACAAACTTCGATGCTGACCCTTCTTCTAGATCTACAAACCGTTGTGCTTCCAAGATCCTATCCTTGTCCGTGATCACCTTCTCATTCTCGAAATATACTTCCAGTTTGTGGAGCCAGTGGTGAACAAGTGGCTCGGTGGTCTTTCCCGCGACGGTTCCCTTAAATCTTGGAACGGACGCCGGTAAGTTGAGTAACCTGGAATACGTAATATTCGTGGCAGGCGCGGTCGCGGCAGCAGCAGTGGAAGCAGTGTTAGTGTCAGCCATGTTGATGTTGGGAATGCGGCGACGTTTGGGAAGGACGGGCGTGGAGGTGTAAGTGGTAATAAAAATTCCCGGTCTGAATCGGAATCGGAATGTGGCATACACGTCACGCGCGAAAACAAACAATTGAAGTGTGTTTTGGCTGTGTGGTCCTAGTATATATAGTATCAGCGTGTTTGCGTTGTTTTGTTTTGTTTTTTTTTGGGGGGGGGGGATGGTCCAAATTAAGTAAACTACTAATTATTTAATTAAAAAAAATTAGAAGTTTAAAAATTCGGTTAACTTAATCAAACGCAAAACAATCGAGGAAACCTCAACAACTGCAGTAACACACTAAAATATCGTATATCAGGAACGACGTGATAGCTAAAAAAAACAAGTTATGCCAGTTTTGTTCTATCACTCTCCTTAAATAGGTGTTATCATAAAAAAAAAACGAAATAAGAAAAAAATAAAGGTTGGGATAGCAAAAGGTTACTTGTAATCCGATTGTCGAATCGTTGGTCTCCAATGAATGAAGAGTCCCACACAAAGTCCCTTTCCGTATCCTCGATCCTAACGATGGCAACGTGAGTTCCAGCGGTGGTGGATCCTACCCTCTGCCTGAGTTCGCAAGGAAGTACCCTAGTCGTGCCCCAATCGTAATCACGGATGTGGCCTGCAATTAGGTCACAAGCGTAATTTCCGTAGCACCAAGTAAAACAATTAAAATGAAAAGAATAACCTAACCCTACCTAACCTATTCAATTACAGAAATAAAAAGTAAAATATTACACTCGGTAATTCAATAATGAAAACGAATTTAAAATAATTCACTTATTAAAATCGTTAAAAAAAATAATAATAAATGACTACTTAGTCACAATAATAGCGTATTTCACTATTACGTAATTAATTAAAATTACACGTTAATTTACACTAAGTTTGATAATTAAGAAAAATTATTAAGTGGTAAAATCACTTCACGGATCCCACTTACTCAAAGTGAAAAAACTAAAAAAAGAAAATTAAAATTTTCTTAACGTTTGTTTGTAGTTAGTATTACTAGTCACCATTCACCGTGAATTATTACGGTGGCAAAAGTAATGTTAATGATTAGTGTAAACTGTGTACACAATTTAAAGATTATAATTGGGTTAAAGGTAATCAGTGATACTTAATAGTTACGTTCAATTATCACTCAAACGTAGAAAACGTTCGCGTGAAGTGACCGAGAGAGGAAACTGAGGCGACTTCGTGACGTGGCATCAGCTGGCGTCTCTCTCGATTTGAAGGTCACTCGCAGATGAGACAAGGGCTAGACGGTGACGTCATGTACAGCCTTGGCGCCTTCCGAGAGGAGTGAGGGAGAACCCGGGGCGAGATGGGCAAGACTTCGTTCACCCAAATTCCGGGTCCTGGGGGTTCCTGGGTCCTCTGCGTCTCGGTGGGACCTCCAGTGTCGAGGGGTACGTCCCTAAAAGGGCCCTCGATTTGTTTTAGACGACTACGGACAATGAATACCAGGGTTGGTCCCCTTGGTTGGAGTCGGAATTATATCCGAAGGATAATAGACACGTCACTCTCGGGTTACCAGTGGATGCACTCGGCGCTCGCGCCTGTCAAAATGTGTGTGGATGTCACTGACCACTCTTACCTCAATTGGTCGTAAAGTTTCGGAAGATCACTTTGAGTGCTTCCGTACGGAGGTTGAAACGAGTTTATGGGTGAATGGAAACGACTACTAAATTTAACAGAGTCTTTTTAATAATTCACTTTGAATACAGAATTCTTTTATATCAAAAATAATATTTAATTAAATTAAATTAATTAGTAAATTAACTTTGAACAGGTTGACTAAAGCTCAATATACAATTTTTATATATATCTGAAGTTAAGTTCCATTATCAAATGGAAGCTAAGTTGACCTGGAGGGGTAGTGCCACTGCAGGAGTAATTATCGACTTTAAGTCACAGAGTTTACGTATTATGAAGATTGTCAGAAAGCAAAGAACCTCGTTTCCGACGCTCTCGGGGTTTTTATAACCTCGGGGTAGGCGGAGACGAGGTAAACTAAGGTCACCCTCTTACGGGCGGAGCCTAACAGCAAGCGCCTATAATAGTTTCCATATTCGAATTTAAGCGGAGGCGACGTTAATTTACTGCCTCGATTGGGAGATGGAACTTCGGGAGAGTTCCGGGGGCGAACCAATCATGATCGAAATAGGTTTCGCGGAATTTACATTTTTCTTTTGATAATAAGGCATAATTGTAGGATCGAGAGGCGCCAGGGGGGCGGCATGGAAGGAGGGTCGAACCTATACAAAAGGGAAACTGATTTGGAAGGAATTTATAGGGCGCAAATGAATTTCGTATTCGAGAGAACCACTTTGCGTGATTCTAACGAAAAGAGAAATAGGGGTTAGGGAGAGCTAAAATTTGGTATGCGAGTAGGTCGAGCTAGGGGAAATCTGGTGGGCTATAGGTTGACACAATTATGCTTTATCTATGGGAATAGGTCAAGATTTTAGGAAAATTTAATAATAAAAATATAAAAACGGAGGTGTTTATAGACGCTTGCCTTGCATCACGTGATGCTGACAATAATAGAGACGCGGAGGGATCGAAGAATTCATGCGATGTGCATATTTTCATATGCACCTCGCATCTAACAATTTAGATTGGGATTAATCGGATTTATGTGGATTACATGGGATTTATGGGATTTCTACGGATTACATGGGATTAATGGGATTTATGTGGATTACATTGGATTTCTCCGCGTATGAAAGAATGCACACTCTGTGATATCAGAACAAAGGAATTTTGGGTTCAAGGTTTAGAATACAATTCGTCGGAGACGAACTCTTTTGTACCGTAAGGATTTACACTACGGGACACTTATATAGGAACGATTGAGGGAAAAAGTTTCCCATTCGAGGACGGGAGCTTAACATTGAAGCTGCACTTTCGTTGCACTGAGTTATAATGGCGCGAAGGCTTTTCACACTCTATCAAGGGGTGAGAAACCAGCGTGGGAGTGGGCTTGGATCCATTTTTTCAACCATACTGCGTACAGCTGTCCGTTTGTTGAAGAGGGGCGCCAGATACCTCGGGAGGAAGGCGCTACAATCAGGTTTTAACACGGTAGAAGACATAACGGCGGGGGCTAGACCTAAAGAAGCTCTAAAAAAGCACTTAAAACGTACACGGAACGAAATCATCAAAGATGCAAAGAGAAAAATGCGTGGTGGTGAGAAGAAGAGGGTCATCCGGAAGAAGAAGAGGTTACCAGCACGTGGCGTTAAATGCTAAAGGCCATCAAAAAAGAAGTGTTCTAAGCGAATGAAACCTATGGTTGATAAATTTCTTACTGATATAACTAAGAACTTTGCTCTCACGAATCATAGGCTGTTTACATGTCGAGAGAGGTGGCACTGTTTCTGACTCGTCATGGCACGCTTCTTCCATCCGTGTAGCTCACAATGTTGTAAATCGGAGCTGTTCCTCTTTGACATGCCCCCCAACACAAGTTTCTATCGAGCACAGTGACTTTATTACGATTAACCCATTAAACACAATTAGTTCCCCGAGTGCTCCTACAGAATTCGTGACACCCAGCTCAGGCACTTACTTTGTCATCTAAGCTGCATGCATATGTACGCTAAACTATGTATAGCCCATTCAGATGGAACGGTCTGCGATAATAAATGTTCTATTTCCCGAAACAAACTTTCTGCTCTCCATATTCAGCCAGTGTGATGTGTTTTTAAACCAGATCAACATCTCGGCAGGAACGGGTTATTATCACCTACGAGCCTATCTGAAAAATGTCCTCACCTTTTCAAAAGAAGCGAAGGATACCTTTTTAACTGCCGACTAAAGACTAAAGACGAAAGTAGTATAAAGGACAAATTTACAAATTCTAAAAAGAAGATATACGAATCTTTTGGACGCCTGCATACAAACTTCATATTTCAGGAGAAACTGCTTATGAATGGCATCGACATGAAAATAAAGCTCACCTGCACGAATCCTGAGATCTGCATAAACCTGGGAGCTGATCAAGAAGAGGGCGAAAAACCCGTTGTGGTTCATGTTATAGAAACATACCTTCGCGTATGGCGAGTAAAATTAAGTTCACGAAAACAAATAGAAATTGAAAAAAATTTACTACATGCCACAGCAAAATACCCAATTAACAGAGTACAGATCAAACTATACACGGTTCCCGCAGGGTTGGCATCGAAACATAGAAAATGTGGCCCTGGGAGTTCTACCTAAAAGGCTATTAATTGGAATGCTGGAACACCCTTCGGTGAATGGAAAATATAAAATGAACGCCTTTAAATTAAAAAATTTCGACCTTAAAAACATAACTCTACACGTCAATGGCGTTGCGTTGAGCAGGGTAATTGATACGGATTATTCATCAGGCGCTGTGTTCCCGCTATGCGCAAGAGCATATAATAATCTGGCCCATATTGCCAGTGCTTGCGATGAGCTTGGGATTGGGGTAACGCAGAAAGAATTCATCGACCAATTTAACCTTTATCCATTTGACATCACTCCTGACTTATATGCTAGTGTAAATACACACTTAAGTCCACAGCGGAGTGGGAACATCTCAGTCAGATTGGAATTCGCTAAGGCTATAGACGCGTCCATTAGTGCACTAGTATACCTTGAATCACAAGCTCTAATAGAAATTGATCGCCTCAGGAGTGTAGTCACTGACTTTAAGATGGGTGCGAATACACTCCAGAGAGTAATGAAAAGTGACCGAATCACACGCTCCAAATTTATCGGTGTGTTTGGGAAGAATGAAACATTGAAATTGCCAACTACGAGAGCCTGCGGTGCAATTATTGTAAACACAGATGTTATTTGGGGCGAAGGGATTCGTTGGATAGCTATTTTAAAAATAGGGAAAGAATATGCTACTTTAATTCACTGGGCGGTCATCCTTTGAGTGACTATTATTGTAAAATTTCTCGAACAGCTGCATATCCCCAAAATTGTCTGGAATCCCTACCGATTCCAGGGATACTTCAGTAATACTTGTGACATGTACTGTCTTTCATTTCTCATACATATGTCACGTGGGTAGGAATTTATAATTTTTTAAAAATTATTCGACCCGTGCCACACTGAACTGAATGATGAAATGGTATGCCTTCAGATAAAAAACCGTTTTCCGTTGTGGACTCGATGTGTTGTATGATGATTTACGCATGTATATAAAATGTATAATTACAACAATATTGTGTAAAATATAAGATAACTCCAATAATGTTAGTTTGTCTACCGTTATTTAAAATTTAATGGATGCTGATTCTGTAACTAATTTAAGTTGAATATAAAAATTGTACTATTTTATAAAACATGATTTCTATCATTTAATAAATTGATGAAAATACAATGCGTCTTGTTCTTGACCGAAACAAAAAGAAAAAACTTACAGTAGTTACCCGACGACCTGGCAATCGTTGGACCGGATGTGCGCCAATACTTCGACCTCGGATTCATGTCACTGGTTCGAGTGTCCAGTAAAACGTCACCCTCCAAATCGCCATAGACTATTTGCGTTTCTTCAAAGCTATCACGAAAAGTTTCTAAAGCATGAGTCACCTCCTTATCGGACCACCTGTAAGGAAAAGGCCACGATTTTAGACAGAAAATTATTTTTGGCTGTTCGTACATTTTCTGAATATTTTTTAATTAAAATCCAATTTTCCTCATAAATCGAATTGTATTCAGAAAGCCTAGCTCAGTACTAATGCAAACTAATCTATAATTAAAAATTGAGGATACCTGCTATTTTAATGAAACATTTTACAAGAAAATGTAATGAGTTGAAAATGCATTATTACATCCACACCATATATATATATATGACGAAATAACCACGGAGACACAGAATGGTTACTAATTAAAATCCAATTGTTTTTCATCAAAATACACACAGAGAAACATATATATATGTATGAAGAGAGAGAGAGAGAGCTACGAGGACTTACAAGTACACTAATTTACAGCGCCGGAAATACTTCTTCCTAGCTGTGCATACTACGCATCGCCTACCACAGGGCCGGATTAAGGCCAACTGATGCCCTAAGCACAGCCCAACAATGGTTCCCACTCGACCCTTCCATTGTCTAACTGACAAGACATTAAGACTCAATAAGTGCTGAATGTGAAATAATAGATTAAAAATTCAGTTTTCTTCCAGGCCATCCCCCAGGCCAGACCCCACAACTATATTAAATATAACCTGTTTTTTAATTTTATTTATTTAACACTAAATAGCAGTAAGCCCCCTTTTTGTGGGGCCCTGGTTCAGCTGCATCATTTGCACCATGGTAAATCCGGCACTGGAAAAAACTCTGTGGTGCCCCCTTCCCTTGGTGCCCTAAGCACGTGCTTATTTTGCTTAATGGTTAATCCGGGCCTGGCCTACCATCACCGGGTCCCGAGCCCAGGACCGTTGGAATTTCCCTACCTTTAAAGTTTTAGTTATTCTAGAACCCTACCTGTAGAACTTTCTATAAATTTATTAAGCGTAAATTCATTGATTTTAATATCTTCATTGGATAAAATTACCAGATTTTTTCATAAATCGAATTATATTCAGAAAGCCTAGCTCAGTACTAATGCAAACTAATCTATAATCAAAAATTGAGGATACCTCCTATTTTAATGAAACATTTTACAACAAAATGCAATGCGTTGAAAATGTATTATTACATCCACACCATATATATATATATATATATATATATATATATATATATATGACGAAATAACCACGGAGACACAGAATAGTTAATAATTAAAATCCAATTGTTTTCACCAAAATACGCACAGAGGAACATATATATATATATATATATATATATAATATATATGAAGAGAGAGAGAGCTACGAGGAGTTACAAGTACACTAATTTACTGTGCCGGAAATACTTTTATCCTAGCTGTGCATACTACGCATCGCCTACCATCACCGGGTCTCGAACCCAGGACCGTTCGAATTTCCCTACCTTTAGAGTTTTAATAATTCTAAAACCCTACCTGAAGAACTTTCTATAAATTTTTGAGTTAACACGTAATTATTTGATAAACAAAATTCACCCTCTAAATGACGTTTTCAGGAACATTAAAATAAATAACAAGTTCGCGAATAAATATAGGGCACAAAAATAAAATAGAAATACGGGTACATAAATTCTTATACTCACATCTTGACGGTAGAGTCTACTGCTGGTTCAAACGGAGGATCATTACAGATATCATTAACGTTTTGTGTCGATAGAAAGTTTCCTCCATCAATCTCTGTGAAAAGTTCGAGTGTTGCCCCTGCAGAGCGGTCCCCGACTTCAAACACCTGTGGGGAAGAGTAGAGGTGGTATGTCTGACTGGAGGCGTCCATGACGAGAGAATGTTTTGTTACTCGTTGATAAAAACAACTGTTGTGGGTTCCAGCTGAAAATGACCGCTTTTTATATGCAACGTTCTCGAATGTAACCACTCGCGAGTTTCCTGTTGGCTATCAGTGAATTTGGGAGTGGCTATAGCGTGTAGGCGAGGCTTTCCACCAACCAGCATTCATGGGCTCGTTCTTATACTCCTCTCGTTGGCCTGTAATTGGACGAGCCACGAATTCTGGGGGGCGTGTCTTTACCAAATTTGACGTACTCATTCCTCAAATTTTTTCAATTGTTTAAATAAGCGGTTAAATTATTCGCATGTGATTTAAAAATGTTTTAAGCTTAAATTCATTCGATTTTAATATCCTCATTGGATAAAATTACCAGATTTTTTCATAAATTGAATTGTATTCGTGTTAAGGGAAGACTTTCGAGCTCTTTTTATGTGTCTTAAAAGTAATTTAAATGTCTTTTGAATATTTTTATTAAAACTCGTGAGGTTTTGAATGAATAAGCTCTTAAAATGGAGCAGAGCCGTGAGAGAGAGAGAGAGAAGTTTTGAAGGCCTCTTTTGAAAATACTTAACTGTGACCTTTGTGACCGCTACCAGATATTTATCTATTTCGCTTTGTTATACTAATCACAAATGCAAACAACTTTAAAAAGAAAGAATATTATTAACGTCAATTACATATTCGTCTTTATTTGTCCTGAGCCTTCTTTTTTCGCATAAATGCTCTCCTTTATTCATTAGAGAGAGAGAGAGAGAGAGAGAAAATTGTTTAGAAAATAAAAATTTGTTTTTTCTGATGTAACGAACCACCTGTTCAGAATTAGTGAACCGAAAATTTCTTTTCAGGTGTTCACCCGTTTACTTTAGTGACGCGACAAATCTCTCATTTGCGTTTTTACTTTTGAAATTGTAAACTTTAGCTAAATACCAGGTGGCCTTGAAATGCTTGACCGTAAGAATGGTATGGGCATTAAACTTAATTACTAACGAGTCGATATTATCAGTCCCCATCCGTCAACCTGGCGCCGTCGATAAGACTATAAATTTTAACATTAATTTAAGGATACATTTATGATTATGTAGAAAATTCGGGTTAAAACATAGAGAAAAGTAACTTTCTTAAAATGAAATTCTAAATGTCATTTTCCTGAATTCCAAAACTATACTTTATTGAGATTGCATTTATATTAAAGTTATTTGAAAAATTTATACTTCATTTGTATAAGAGAGAAATTAAGAGAAAAAACGAGAGGGATAGAGAGAATGCTGTTGGTGATAAAAATTTACGCTTCGCTGTACGCATTCTTTGCGAGTCATTAGTACAAGATTTCTTATCAATAAATTCCATATTCAGGTGTTCAGTGCATCATTATGGAGCCAATGCGGGTCTAAAAACTCCGACGGATTATTCAGAAAAAGTAGCTTCAAAGCCTTTAGCATCGGAATTTAATGCAGGTGCGAGTTGATCCATCACTGTTTAATGGACCAAAACGCCCACTTGCGTGGTAGGGTGATAGGTGAAACAAGTTTCAAATAGGTTATCCCGAAAAAGCTTAGAAATATATATTTTTAAAATCTGAATAGCGACTAATTATAGATATGTGCCTTAAGGGAATATATATATTATATATATATAATATATATATATATATATATATAGAGAGAGAGAGAGAGAGAGAGAGAGAGAGAGAGAGAGAGAGAGAGAGAGAGAGAGGGTGTTTCAGGAGGAAAGGTCAATACTTCGGGAAGTGATAGTATCGGTCATTGCGAGGAAAAAAGTTTATATGAACATGTGTCTAATTCTGAATGGTTACGGAAATAGAGCTGTTTGAATCTGATGCGCGCGCAGCTCTTCCTCCCCTTCCCTCCCCTATAACCTTGAACCATGTAAGCTGTAATGTAAGCATGTAACATAAGCCAATCGACAGCTGACTGTTGTGATTGACATTGTTTGGTGTTTGAAGCAGTTTTAAGAATGCCACACACCTTCACATATGCAGAATATGCAGATATGGTGTATGTCTACGGTTTTTGCGATGGAAGTGCAACAGCTGCTGTTGCAGAATATCGTCGACGGTTTCCGAACCGCAAAATTCCGGATCGAAGAGTGTTTACCAGGGTTTTCAACACATTGCGTGAAATTGGTACACTTCCCAGCGCTCATGTTTCATCTGAACGTGAAGGTCAACAAGATGTGGATGAAGTGGAAAACATTCTTCAGTTGTTAGAGCGTAGTTCTACTACTAGCTCACGAAGAATTTCTACACGTCTCGGTGTACCACACGCAAGAGTATGGCGAACATTACGTGAGGAAGGCTTGCATCCATATCACGTACAGCGTGTACAACACCTTCAACCAGGAGACGCTGCCATGCGACTGGAATTTTGTCATTGGGTAAGTGCTAATCGCCGATTGCTTCGATTAATACTGTTCACCGATGAAGCTACTTTCACCCGTGACGGTATCAACAACACTCGTAACTCTCATCGGTGGTCAGACGAAAATGCAAATGCCACTGTAGAAACAAATTTTCAACATCGCTTCTCTGCCAATGTGTGGTACGGTATCATCGATGATCAGCTGATTGGCCCTGTTACTTTAGAGAATCGTCTTACAGGACAAAGTTACCTAGAATTTCTGCAAAATGAATTGCCAAGACTATTGGGGGATGTTCCTCTGGCTACACGCGCTGGTATGTACTTTCAGCATGACGGAGCTCCTCCACATTCTACCCGTCTGGTGATGCAATACCTAAATCAAACTTTCCCTGGTCGATGGATCGGCCACGGTGGTCCCATTCAATGGCCACCAAGGTCTCCAGACCTCTCTCCGTTATATTATTGTTTGTGGGGGTGGATGAAAAGTCAAGTTTACAAAAGAAATGTGGATACACGAGACGAATTGCTCGCGCGATTTTAGATGCTGCTGCCCGCATAAAGGAACGTCAAGATCACCTCAGATGAACAACACGCGATCTTCGCACACGAGTTGCAAAGTGCATTGAGGTTGACGGTGGGATTTTCGAAAATGTATTGTAAACTGTAACAAATGTCATTTCTGTATCTAATACCATTCAAAATGCCAATGTTTAAACATTAAATGTTAGAAACAGTAAATGGTTTCTCTTTCTTGATTACCATTAACAATGCTTTTGTATTTGTAGATTCAAACAGCTCTATCTCCTTAACTATTCAGAATTAGACACATGTTCATATGAACTTTTATTCTCACAATGACCGATACTATCACCTCCCGAAGTATTGACCTTTCCTCCTAAAACACCTTGTGTAGATATATATATATACGTGGGTGTCCGAGAATTATCTGTACAATTTTTGGCTGTTATTAAAAGTCAACCATGAAGTGTAGAAATTCCAGTGTTGTCCCATTTTACAGAGAATCTCATTAAGTTTTTTCTGATACCACGTTTTGACAAGTTTTTTAGAAATGTACGCGGGTGACAGACATTGATGATTTAAAAGCAAGAATCACAGCTGCTATTGAGCGAATTGATGTGGATATGCTGCAGCGTACATGGCAACATTTGGAGTATCGATTGGATGTTTTGCGAATCACTAATGGTGCACATATCGAATGTTTGTAACAACGTTACTTTAATAAAAGAAACTTTTGAAAATACAGATTCTAAATAATCTTGTTTAAGAATTTTACGTGTTTTATCAAGAATTTTATTAAAAGATGAAATTGTACAGATAATGTTCGGACAGACTGGAATTTCTAGAAAACTTGTCAAAACTTGGTATCAGAAAAAACTTAATGAGATTCTCTGTAAAATGGGATAACACTGGAATTTCTACACTTCATGGTTGACTTTTAATAACAGCCAAACATTGTACAGATAATTCTCGGACACCCTATATATATATATATGTATGTATATATATATATATATATATATACACCCGGGTGCGGCAAAAGTAACGCCCTTTTAATAATTGTACATCTTTTTTTAAGGTGTATTGAGCCAACCACAAAATTAATTAAATTCCAGTTATTTTTTAGTTTTTACTGAGAAAGTACTTATTATTTTTCTTAAAATGCTGTCTTTTTCTTAAAAACCTTATTATTTCTCTTAAAATGCTGTAATTGATTTATTTCCTTCAATAAAAGAGAATAAACTAAAAAGG